>JAQJVL010000335.1:230308-775308 GCA_035578905.1 Stictocephala bisonia | reverse complement strand
TGGAGGCGTCTCATACCTAAGATTAAGAATAATCGATAACAACCGTCATAGATTTTATAGAGGTACAGGACCGTAAAAATAGAGCTGTACATTTAGGGATGAGCTAGACATTATGTCACGTGACTTAGGAGATGGTCTGCCTTTGCAAGAAGGATAGAGAATATACTACTGTGCTTAGGGAATATACGAGAGTACATGAACACAAATGTGTAGAGGCAGATGGTAGCCCAAAGATAACATTTGACATATTAAAAAAAATAAGATAGTTCGAGAATGCGTAGTTCAGAGGACAGAAAAATAAACTAACAATTTACTATAGGCCTACCATATTTAGTGCCTACCACAGGCAAACTAACCGTAAACAGCTTACTCGTTTTATGCTAGTTTCATGATGTTGTCTGTAGTTTGTGGACTGTCCGCTTTGCAGTGCGTCGAGCGATTGTGGACTGAGCGTGGTTGTCAGACCGTGTCAGTTCACAGTCCACAAGGGCCAAAACTTGTGTGTGACTGTCGATATTTCTCTGTCATCTCTTGTTCGTTAAGGCAACGCCGCACGCATGGACCTACTGGTGAAGAACGTGCAGTTTCTCCTATAACTTGAGAAATCTGTAGATAAATACATATATGTATATATAATGTATTTTTTGTGTTACTATGTTATGTATACTTAACAAGTTACAGTCTTAAACAAGGCCAACTGTTATGCTACTTTTAATTTTTAAGCTTCAATACATTTTTATAATAATAATACGTATGTTTTGTAGGAAATTCGGTGATAAATTTATTTAATAAATAAAAAAAGGATATTTTCTAAAACTAAATCATAAACAAGTTTTCTAGAACCATAAAACTCACTTTTGAAACCTGCGTAATTTTGGTATTACTGAATTTATATATTTTCAATGAAAAATACAGCAGAGGAACGTTAGTTCTAGAAGAAACGATCCTAAATTGATCTTTCAAGGAAGTGCCAAAGGTTTCTTATTGCTTTAGGGAAGCGATGGACCAATTACAGAAGCCAGACAAGCAACAGATTACTCCAAAAACTCCCTCCCTTCTTCACGTCAGAATAAAATAGGAGGGGAAAACCCATTTCATTAATGCTGGCCAACCTCTAGTGTCCACTTTATCGGCAAATATCAATTGGACTTTACTCGGTTTTGTGTGTGTGTGTGTGTGTGTGTGTGTGTGTGTGTGTGTGTGTGTGTGTGTGTGTGTGTGTGTGCGTGCGTGCGTGCGTGCGTGCGTGCGTGCGTGCGTGCGTGCGTGCGTGCGTGCGTGCGTGCGTGCGTGCGTGCGTGCGTGCGTGCGTGCGTGTGTGTGTGTGTGTCTGTGTGTGTATGTCTGTGTCTCTGTGTGTCTACTTTGAGAACGTCGCACCTTTCACCAACTACAATCTTTGCAACGGTCCTCGTCAAATGTTATTAGGCTTGAGAGCAAAAAGGAATTATCTGACACTTTTTGTTCCGTTTAGGTTAGTTTTTGCTATATATATATATATATATATATATATATATATATATATATATATATATATATATATAAAACTCTTTGTAAAAATACTACTACACTTAGAAAATCAAAATAATTTAAAATAAGAAGCTGTGGTGTCCTTTCGGTTATTTATCGTGTTTCACGATGTTTGGAATTCTTTGTTTACACTCAGATCCCCTAAAATAAGATGAAATATACTTATCAAAACCTAAGTAAACACCTGAAATATTTCTCACGAAAGGTCGGGCTGAGGTGGACGTAATTTTGCTTAAATAAGAATTGTGCAAGATAAACCAAAAACAAAATGATATGAGAAAATTAACAAATACATCAGGTGTTAAATATTTTTAAGATTTGTAAATAAACAACCATAGAGAAAAAGAAACAGAGGTCGCTTCAACGCGTGTAATGGATTACAACCGATCTTGATCTTTATGAATCTGTACTAATAATTAATAAGTTTATCCTTAAGGGTTTGGAGGGGGAAAGGGGAGGGACTGACAACAGTGCTGGTCCTGCCATCCTAACGGCGAACTAACTACTCGACACCCCGTTTTCCATACTCCAGACACATTTAGTGCACTATTAGACGTGACCTCTGTTTCTTTTTTCTCTGTGAAATAAGTGTAATTCTTTTCTAACAAAGGCAACTGACATTTTTATATTAAATGCACTAGTTAAATTAAATTTACAGTAATGATTTAAATTTAAACGAATTTAATTTAAAAATCATTATAGATAAAGTACAATGTTGAAAAGTTAATATGAATAAACCTAAACACTAGACAACACGAAGACATATTCCCACTTACAAAAAGTAGAATCATGCATAAATTGCTAATCAATTTTGGAAACGTTTAAACGACAATGTTGTTAATAGAATTATTTTTTTCGAATTGAACGAAAAATTAGGGATTTAGTTTATTTTGTTTAAATAAGGTTATATTGTATTAAGAAGGAGGTGGAGAAATTAAAACGTACTTACAGCTATATTTATATTAAGAGTATATAAACCAAATAGAAACGTCTATATAGAAGTGATTAAAATTGCTAATTAAATTATGTAGACCCTTTTGAGTCGTAGTTTCTATAAGTTATCCGAAATTGGGCTTTTAAGGACACCCGGCTAATAATAATAATAATGATAACGATAATTATAACACTAATTTAAGACACGAAGAAAATTAAGTTTGAAAATGATTATCAACTAACGTAAAGTGTAATTGGGAAATTGCAATAACAGCTGATTAATAACACTGAAACATCTTCGAGTAAATCAACACTTGAAACTAATAAAACAAGCCTTTCAGTGTCTGAAGGGAAATATTAATTTTAATAAAGAAATATTAAGAAAACTCAAGAAAATGAACGGGCCGGTTAATTTGCCAAGAAATGTCGGTGCTTGGAGCCTGGGGGGGGATTTTTAATATGATCACGTGACTTTGATGGACCAATCATGCGAGGCCAATAAGCCTGCAGGTGGCCGTAATATAGCAAATATTTGGCTGGCGGATCACATTATTGCAGTGCCATTATGGGTGTGACGTCACCGCAGATACAGTAGTAATATGCCGTATGTGGAGGTTGGGGGGGGGGGTTTAATTGAGGGAATAGTGACAATTAACTGACAATGTGTGACCTGTCAGTTAATTTTAAAAACACACGTTTAGGGTGGAGAGGGCATTTAGCAACGGTTATGAACATAGCCACTCTGTAACTATCACAATGTTTCCTTTAGAAATGGCTAAAAATTAGCTAAACGTTCTCAGTTCAATCCCAATCAGAGTTGTAACAAATGTTGAAACGGATCAGCTGATAAACAACGGCTGTTCATTTGTCATTGGTATATTAATGATACTTTCTAAGGAATAGTCGGCCTTAGTTTGTAACAATGACTACATTCGCTCATCTACACTTACCACACCAATTCGAAATTTATTTTCGCTCATATCTTGACGATTGGCGTCTTAATAATGAATGAATATGTTAATAGGGTAGGTTGTTTTGAAACGTAAATAACTCGAAGTAAAAAAATTATAAAAATATCATTAAAAAAATAATAAAGATTTTAATTCAAAGTTTTTATGCTGAGATTTATTTGATTTTACGATTATTTGTTAAAAAATACACAATTTTTATTTACCTAATGAAGTATAACCTAACCCATCCCGAACAAAAATTTCCTGAAGAAGACTGTATTAAAATTGGGTACTTGACCTTAGGGGTCGATATTACAGAACTGAACATATAACCTATTGCCTACAATCCCCTCAAATCAGGGCTGTTCTCATGGATACGTAGCGAACAACAGAATACGTGTTGATACCCCCTATACGTGTACATGTTCAAAGAGGCCCCCACTGGCTTGTTTTCTGACCGATTACAAATAAAGCGTTAACACTTTACAACTCAATCGGCGTCTTATTAATATGACCCTCGTATTGTTTTTCCGTTGCAGGTACTGTATTAGATTCTACGATACGAAACCATTACGTGTAAGATCTTTTCCAAATTATAAATTTCAAACGGCTTGCTTTAAATTCACTTTATTTTCAATGAGTATTGCATATGACGTGGCCGATTGTTTATAAAAAAATTCCAATGGTATGAATAAATCTTCGATGCAGTAGTTTGAATCGTATAAGTAAATGGTTCCAGCGAAAGAACCGTCGTCTCAAGAGTAGGTTCATCAACAGTCGCTCGTCTCTCTTGAACCTCATTCTCTATTGTTGCATCATAAAAGTCGTCTGATCACGTGACTGTCGGAAATGTAGGCCTATCTCTGTGATGAGTTGGGAAACTCAAGGGGTATCTGTTCGTAGAGTAAGTGAGTGGCGGACCTCTAGTCTAAGGATGGGTGGGATGGTTCGTTCGTACGTACAGTTCTCAACCCTTACTGGACTTTTAGTCTCAAGCCCTGAGAACACTAATTTAGGAAGCTTTGAAGGCTCTATCAAAACTAAAGGACTATTTGCTGTCTATAAAAGGATTTTCAGAGCTGCTTTAAAAAGACAGATTATTTTCTAAGCTAAGAGGACACCCTTTCAAAATCCCAGCCACTAAAGCCGTTATAAAATGTCACTTGTCTGCAACACAAACACTCTCAACCCTTCTGCTGTGGGCTCTTCATCCAGAAGTATCAGCAGGTGGGGCGCGTAGGAATGTCCCCTAGAAGGGTGCTAAGGACTTCAACCCGCAGCCAAGTATGGGAAACTGTATCATTACGCCAGATTGGCATCGTAACCTTACAATCTACCCCCATCCTTAACGAAATAGTGGCCAGCATTCTCATCGAAACGTATTGGAGAATGGAATATGTGAATTGATTAGACTGCTATGAATAAACAGTTTGTTGTATGTGGATTGTGGTGGTGGCTAACGAATTTTTAATAATGCTTTATCGAAACTTGTTCAGTTTTTGTTATGTTGGTATTTTATTCTCCTGTGGGAAATTCATTCACTACATTGGCAGCATTGGCAACACATCTTGAGATCTCATAAAGGTAATCTACTCCAATAAACTACTATTTTAGATGACGTCATTACAACGGATTTTGAGTCTTAGAGTAGTGGTGATATTGATTGATAGCTTACTCTAGAGTTTCAGGTTCGATTGAAGAGACAAAAAAATATTATATATGCTGATTCTTTTACTTATTTATTTGGATAAAAACTAACGACACTTCCTACAGGAAAATCAGTTGTATTTATTTTGAAAGACTTAAGACTTAATCCTAAGGTCTCTTGGTCTTACAAGTCAGGCAGTGGCATGATCTTAAAACTATATATGAGACTTCGGTGACCATTTGACGAATTTAATTTTGAATATAAATAGTTCAGTAACGTTTTGTTGTTTTTACAAATTAATTAATTTGGGTCCCAAGAGCCGATGAGATCAGCCCGGTAAATTAATGCGAAAAGATCTGAGAGCCGATGACATCGACACCATGGTTTGTTACGAAAAGTCCCGAGAGCCGATGAGATCGGCCCGGCGATTTAAGACGAAAAGACCCAAGGGCCGATGTGATTGGTTTTCAAAACTCTATTTATGCATAATTAGCATTGCTTTAATTTTACCTAAAAAGTATATAGAAAGACAGATTATAAAATTTCCTATCCAATGAATTGGTCAGAACAGTAAATATCACATTTTATATAGTGCTGGCGATCGTGTGGAGACTGAAGAGCGACAAAATTCGCATGGCGCAGAAACGTCACTCTATAGGTCTGTGTCTCGGAATTGTAGCAACTAAAAGACAAATGAAGTCAGTCCTATCAAAACATAACCTTGTTTTAGTATTATTTATTTCGTTTGTAGTCTCAGTAGTTATTAGTTTTTAGTATTATTGTGTGAAATTTCTGTACGGTGAGTGATTTATTTTACTATTTATTATTATAATATATTATTTATGTATTTACATTTGGGCTAAGCCAATATTATTGTTATTTATATTTTTTGTGATGCATTTCTAACAATAACAAAAGTAATTAAATAATTGGTAATTTATACAACAATTTCCAATAGTTTGCTTCAAGTGTATTACTTGCGTACATTTTGCGAAATTACTTATTTATAGAAATAGTTTTAAAAAGGGTATTTGTTGAATTTCTTTTTGAAAATTTCCAATTTTAATCCTAACTAGGCATTATTAAATGAAATAACTAATTTTTCCATTTTAAAAATATTTTCTTTGTGTTTTTGATTTCAAAATATAATTAAAAACAATCTTAAAATAAAAAACGTTTTATAATAAAAAAGATAGTTGTTTATGTATATTCTAAACATTTTTATTTAGCGAACTGCGAAAAAAATTTCAAATGCTACAAAACGAAACAAAAATCACACTTCTAGCTATACTTTAAAGTTATTTATTTAAAAACAGTAAAAATCACCTAGAATACGTTCTAGGGATTCTAGGGTAGGCAGTAGCAATAACACCCTAGTCACTCCAGAACACAGCTCCAGAATCGACCTGGGTGTCTTCAGTTGAAAAATTAAAAAAATTCTTGGGACCCAAAGGGTTAAAGAATCTGATATTTATTTTTATATACCATGCACCACTTGTCATTTTAAAGTTCAGCTCGAAATTTTAGGGTAAACTGTTATAATTTATTTGTAACATTTCTTCACACAGTGTTAAATACAAACCAGGGGAAACCTCTTATCACTTCACGTGCTAACCGGCCTTCGGCCTCGATCTATGATTATTCATAGATTATGTCAACGTTAGTAGTTAAACTGTAAATATAGGAATATTAAAGGCAACAGAACAAACATTTGGTAATGCTTTTGCTTATGTGATGAGTTTTCGTTTAATTTAATGTTGACGAAAAAGTTCTTTTAAAGACTGATTCTAATGGAATATCATAAAGAAATCCCTATTTAGTGCACATCTATGATACAAAAATCTGCATTCCATCAAAATTTAAAATCTTTATCATAAAAAATACAGTTTATATACACACTAAAATATGTTATATTTACACCAGTGTAAAAATTATAAAAGTAACTGATTTTGTATTATCGATAAAAACACTTTATAATGATAGAAAATCGTTTGATCTCTTAGAACCAGTGGGGCGAAACAAAGGTAATTTTTTTACATTTCTCATATTTGCCTATCCACCTTTGGCTCTAAATTTTTGAAATGGGTCCAGTACTGTTATCTTATCTTCTTCATGGTGTGATGGCCACTGAATCACATTAATTTATCAATAAAAGGTTTACAATTACCTTGATACTGTCAACTGATCCACTATTAGTTGGAACGATCAATGGTGTCCAAACTCAGGGTTTCATTATCAAGTTGTAAAACATAAAGCTCTCATAAAGGAATATTATAATTTACAACTTGATAATGACACTATTGGTGTTCCAAACAATAGTGGATACCTTGTCAGTGTCCAGGTAAAAAGCTGTTATTGGTTATCTTCTTATCTCCAGAAAGTTCGTAAGGATAGATTCGCTTTCGAAATCAAATTTATAGGTCTACTCACTCTAGTAGATGTTATAATTAGAGAGACGTATTGCATATATTTACACCTGCTTGATGAATATGTTTTCTGATAACGACATAAACATTTTTTTAATGCGAATGTATTGATGCTTTATTTTAAGTTTAACCATTTTAAGTACTAAATTGCCAGATTGTAAACCAAACAAGTCATCATATCCACAAAGAATGTGCGCGTGCGGGAGTGCAGGTTTGTGTGCTTAACCATTACGTCCACTGTTTGTCCATGTTTTATCAACTGTCTTTGTTTTACGAGCTCTGAGAAGGTTACACTTCAAACACATCACGCCCAGTGCAAACACCACTGCAGTAGACCCAACACTCATCCACCCCTCTGCAAATAACGTAACGGAGATAATTATATTCGATGTGAGAATTATTACGGTGTTCCACGAGTAAGTGGTCAAATGAAAATATGGTTTCATAAATTTCATTGTTCACAATTCCTGGACTACTATATTGGCTTAAATATGCCTAACCTTACCTAGTTTAACCTAACCTATTCTGAGCTAACATAACCAACTTAACAAAATGTAACCTCACGTAGTTTAACGTTACCAAATGGCGGTTGCATGCGGAAACCTGTGACATTTCCGAAGTCCTCTGATTCATCAAAATCATTTCTAAATTGAAGACACACTTCATTCATGCATTTCGCGTTGCGTTTCTGTCTTTAAACTTATTCAATGTTTTATCCCACAGGAAAGGCCTTTTTTAAATAAAATTAATGAGCAATTCATTGTCAATCACAATATACTATAGTGTGTAATTCCCAATATACTCCCTCGTGCCACTGCTGTTACGGCATCATCGGAAAATAATCCGATAGGAACATAAACGTCGTGTGCGTCTCCGGTCTAAGGCGTCAGGGCTCTATACATGAGTTAGAGATAAAGCAGGTTCGAATCCTGGCCTACAAGGTTAGATGTTATCAGTAATGTTCACCTTCTACTGTACTGATTCCTGAAAGGTTCCCCGCACAGATCAATAGTCTACGAGGAATGGGTTGAGTAAGGTTAAAAAAGAAATCGGCCTCTATTTAAAAAGAGCTTACGTATAGTGTGAGAATCATTCCAAAATCCATTTTTAATAGATTAGAAAAATACGGACCTTTTCCGTTAACTCCCTACCACTAATTTGATTAGGTTATGTTA
The DNA here is from genome assembly GCA_035578905.1 of Stictocephala bisonia. Lineage (NCBI taxonomy): Eukaryota > Metazoa > Arthropoda > Insecta > Hemiptera > Membracidae > Stictocephala > Stictocephala bisonia. The sequence goes on along the minus strand of JAQJVL010000335.1, from coordinate 766,646 downwards.
GGTTTGTTTAGCTTATGTTAAGTGTGATTAGGTTATATTAGGTTTGGTTAGGATATGTTTAGTTTATGTTATGTTTGGTTTGGTTATGTTTGGTTTAGTTATGTTATGTTAGGTTTGGTTTGGTTATGTCAGGTTAACTTAAGTTACGATTATGGTAGTGAACTAACAGAAAATATCCAAAAATAGATTATGGAAAAATCTTCACCGAAGGTTTTGTACTAAAAACTACATAAATCCCCTAATGAAAAAAGTTGACTGATATACTTACTACTCCAGGTACTCATTTGTAGCAGACTAATAAAAAAAAATTAAAAAAACGCAAAATATAAAGAGAAATACTAAGAACTACATCAGGAAACAGAGCGAGAGACGGATAAACATTTCTTTCACGGCAGGAGTTCTATCCTGGTCTTTGATCCTGTAAGGCCGGATTATATCCGGTTTAAGACGTCCTTTGAGACCCGTCCCGGTTATCGATCGCGGCTGACATTGTGCGCACCGTCTTACATCGGCTTTGTGCACACTCGTGTTATTATTTCTTTTGATGGGATCTGTATAATCTGTGATACTTGCTACTCCCTCTTTGCGACGTCACTTCCACACGCAACATCTCGTCGGGAGGAACATTCGTGTGGACAAAAACTGCCGTGGAAAGAATTCGGCCAAGATCATGTTGGAACCAGCGAATTGAAATACGTTATAATTATTGTCACCAGGTTGACATTCTTGAGGCAACTATAAAACACTAGGGGACATTTCTGCACGCCTCGCGTACGAACCTTACCGTTCGCTGCGCTCGTATCACCTCGGTCTGTAACTCATGACAGCACGAGGGTTACATTTTAAATGTAACAGAACAGATAAGTTGTGTTTGTATTAGCTCAAATGATGTTTTTAAATCCACACTAATAATACGCGATTTTTACACCTGAGAACACTATAAACAGAAATAGTTGTTATATGTATTGATAAAATAATTAATTATATGTAGTGATATAAATATTTTAATCACCCATGCAAACAACTATTGTAGTGATCAGTGGGAAAAACTAAGTCATAGACAGGTGAAATCCCAAACTTAGAAAAATTTAGTATACTGTCACAATGGTAAGCTGTTACTGTAATCTCATAGAACACATTTTGTTGTGGTTTGCTAAAAACATTCTTCCGACATCCTTTGTCCAGGAATTTGATGCACAGTTAAATTGCAAAAGAGCCAAAAGAAATTTAGTTGCACCCTGACACAGGTAGTTGGGGTCTCCCTTTCCTCCCTCTGGACCGCCTTGTTCCCTGTGCAACAAACCTACACTTCCTTATTCAATCTCAAGGAGGGTGGGTTTAGCGGTACAGGTGCAGTATTCATCCATCAGTGTGTTGAGAAAGAGGGAGGTTCGGCATTCAGGCGTCACTCTACAGAGATCTACAGCGAGGGAGGATATGCCGTTCAGGACAGGCACAGGTGTGCTATTCTCCTCCTGCGGTCTTGAGAAGTAGTGGGGGAGGGGGTAGCTCCTCATTTTGTTACGTACCGGAAAGTGATCCTAGAGATATGAGCGAATATGGAGGACTGAGCGGGATAAGTGTAGTATAGTAATTGCCACTCAGGTCAACTGTTCCTTTGAAAGAGTCATTTAGTAATAACCCAATAGCCAGGGGATCTACAACTCTACATGGAATCCGAACCAGGTAGTACTGGTCTGACTTTCAGCTGAAAGACATGCCTGATACTCAGCTCTCTTCCTTACACAAAATTCGAACCCTGACTACCACTCAACGTAAATGTGCTATTTAGCTTTATTCATATCCAATTAATTAATTATATGGCTACAAGTATTAATCATCCCTCGACATCTTTGTGCCTACAAGAAATTTCACCCTCCTTTGATTAATAAGACATTCTAAAAAAAATACATATTTATTCTAAAAGACACGCGATCCAGTATGTATGATGACAAAGTTGATAACATCATCCAATGAAATGATGAGAAAATAATTTTCATTAAATACATAACTGGAGTTATAAGTAACCCCTTTTGAAGTGTTGCTAATGCTCGTGTTGCTTGTGTTCGTTGCTAGTGCACGTGATGCTAGTGCTCGTTGCTAGCGCACGTGATGCTAGTGCACATGTTGCTAGTGCACGTGTTGCTAATGCTTGTGTTGCTAGTGCACGAGTTATTTGTGCACGTGATGCTAGTGCGCGTTATGCTAGTACACGTTATGCTAGTGCTCGTTGCTAGTGCACGTGTTGCTAATGCTCGTGTTGCTTGTATTCGTTGCTAGTGCACGTGTTGCTAATGCTTGTGTTGCTAGTACACGTGTTGCTATTGCTTGTGTTCGTTGCTAGTGCACGTGTTGTTAGTGCACGTGTTGCTAATGCTTGTGTTGCTTGTATGCTTTGATAGTGCACGTGTTGCTAGTGCACGTGTTGCTAATGCTTGTGTTGCTAGCATGCTTTGATAGTGCACGTGTTGCTAGTGCACGTGATGATAGTGCTTGTGTTGCTAGTGCACGTGATGCTAGTGCACGTGATGCTAGTGCACGTGTTGCTATTGCTTGTGTTGCTTGTATTCGTTGCTAGTGCACGTGTTGCTAATGCTTGTGTTGCTTGTATGCTTTGCTAGTGCACGTGTTGCTAGTGCTCGTGATGCTAGTGCACGTGTTGCTAGTGCTCGTGATGCTAGTGCACGTGTTGCTAGTGCACGTGTTGCTAGTGCTCGTGATGCTAGTGCACGTGTTGCTAGTGCTCGTGATGCTAGTGCACGTGTTGCTAGTGCACGTGTTGCTAGTGCTCGTGATGCTAGTGCACCTGTTGCTAGTGCTCGTGATGCTAGTGCACGTGTTGCTAGTGCACGTGTTGCTAGTGCACGTGTTGCTAGTGCACGTGTTGCTAGTGCTCGTGATGCTAGTGCACGTGTTGCTAGTGCACGTGTTGCTAGTGCTCGTGATGCTAGTGCACGTGTTGCTAGTGCACGTGTTGCTAGTGCTCGTGATGCTAGTGCACGTGTTGCTAGTGCTCGTTGATGGATTGCTACATTTATATCACTTGACGTTATGTTACAATAACCCGATTCAATTTGTTTTAGACAATCCCTTAGCCAATAGTTATTATAACTGATTCTAACGTCCTTTGCCTGGTTTATACTGTTTTGGTATCCGTGGTTGTTATATAATAAAGAAATAACAAACAGTCTCTTAGATCCAGGGTAGGTTGAAATAATGTTATATGCGATTCCACAGCATTTTTGCACATAACTTTAAAAAATATCTCATTGATGTTTAGTAATTCAACCCCTCCTCCACCCCATTTAAGAAGATCAGGAATGGAATGATACATAAGGGTGGATAGTACCTAAATCCTAAAATTACTAAACATACAATTACTCTCGAATCGTGGTCTTGCACATGAAAAATTAAATAACACAATTATTTTTTTTAAAGATAGCCTAGATCATTGATCCAAGTGAGGCATGGCTTTATTTTTATTTATTCATTTATTCTTAAGAGACTGACCATCAAGATATGGTTTAATATGGATTTAGAATGAGTATGATAAGTGCAGATGAGTCTTTGCTACAAACTAAGGTTGACTATTCCTTAGAAAGAGTCAATAATTAATAGTCCAATGACAAATAAACAGTCCGTGGTTATCAGCTGATCCATTTCAAAATTTGTTATAACTCTGATTGGGATCGAACTGAGATACTTTAGTTTGCATGATTGGATAAACATAATTTCATGCAATTTAACAAAAAAGTCAACAGATTTAAGATAATCATTATATTAATTATTATTTTTTTTCAATATTGTCTTTTGGTGTAATTTGACTGTATCCCTTCCCAGAATTCCTCAATTCTCTGGGGTTGTAGCTCTGCTTCTGAAAATACCCCTACTGATGTAGTTCTTTCATATATCTTGAGTGTGCTTCTTACTTAGTCGTCCTTTAGTACGTTAATTTTCGTTTGATTGGTTTGATTTTTCAATAGTTAAATTAAGTTCTTTCAAGCTTTTCTCTATTTAATTTAGCCAATTTTATTTTGTCTTTAGTTTGTTCAATCCAATTTTTCTATGAATTGTTTAGTTAGTCAATTTGTCTGTTACCATAATTATATGTCCAAAATGTTAAATTCTTTTCTTCCTCACATACTCTGTGATTGGTTATATTTCCTTCTATAATTCTTCGTTGGGTATCAATCTCCAGCATTATTTTTTGTAGCGTTTTTTGTTGATGCAGTTCTAGTGATTTATTTAAAAAATAACATTAAAAAAGTTTCAGTTTCTCTCCTGGGTAAAGCATGACAAACAACACAGTTGGTGCGTTGAGATTTTCACGGTCACCCTCCCAGCCCACGGGGCGTAACGCGGAACCCCCGCGCCAGAGACCGTTAATGTATGCAGGATTTGGCGCGCGCGGGTAGTTTTGGCGGGAGGGTTGAGATTGGGTACGGCACGCGTCATCAGCCAGGTGTGTAAGGGGCCAGGTGCCTGGGGCATCTGCCCCTCTACCCCTTGCTGGGGCTGCACCCCTGTATTTCGCTGCTTGATTGTATCTATTGATCGCACAACAATACCGATGAAATCCGGTTTCAACCGGTTGTTCCGATCAAAATCCCATAGTCTGACTCCTAAGGACTTGCCCAGACATCTGCAAAGGATCAGGTGGATTAGGGTTGGAGAAAGGAGTTGCTTACATTCACAAAGGTTGATTTTTAACAATTTGATTAAAAGAAGGTGTTTAAATTAATAGTAATAATTTCATATTTTTAAAATTAAGTTCTATTTTAATATTCTTAGTATTATAATTATTATTAAAAGTAAAAAAAAAAACCTTTACAGCTTTTGACTAGTTTCACTTAATATATAACAGACCAAGTGGAAGTCAAAAATACAACTCCAATACTTTTGGACTTCACCATGAACATCTGTTGATCAAATTGAATATCACGGGGATACACGGCACATCGTCTGAATGGTTTAGGGGTTACTTGACCGACAGAGAACAGATATTTGAAATCCGTCACTCCCAAAACAATAAAATCGCACAGAATAGATCCTGTCCACTTCCAGTTCTGAGGTGCACCCCTCAGGGATCATTCTTAGGGCCAATGCTCTTTACCTTATTTTCTAACGATCTTCCTAAGCAACTAAGGGTCCTTGCTGGTTTTCAACCAAGAAATAGTTGTCAACCATCATTTACAAAACTATCAATCCTGACAGTTGTATCCCTGTGCGTGCTGGAGGCAGTAACTTTAGGGCATGAACGTGGCTTTTCCAGAAGTTTTAACAGACACAAGAAGATCGAGATACTTCTTTGGGCACTCTGTTTGAGGAGAAGCCCTCTTACATAGGTTTAGATTCGGGAAACTATCTACCCGAAGACCTAAAGAGGCATAGTGTGACGACATTAAAAAAATATCTCAAGTTGTGTGGCTGCTTCAAAATCCATTCTACACACTGAAAGAGCATCTGGACAAATTATAATTTGTGAACTTGCAATTATAAAGTTTATTTGTTATATTGTAATTTATGAATTACAATTCTTAATGAATTTGTAAGCAAATAACCCATAATATACTTTCAAAAGAAATAACTAGGTTAAATTATGTTTTTAAGTTAGCTTAGTAAATTAGTTCAATGTTCTATAATAAGTACCTTTGAACAGTTGAGCTATAGGCCTACTATTATTAAAAGTACAATTGATATAAAAAATATGTAGTGTCTTCTATTAAAAATCTCCAATATGCTAGGCTTGATAAATGTAATAATCTGTTATCTGTTTATAAGTATATATTAATAGAAAAAACGAAGCTACTGAAAATAAATAAATAGGTACTACTGCAGGTAGGCTTAAAATAGTATGTATTTAGAAAAATAAATATTATTGTAAATTTATATTCATTTTATTGAACTTAACTATATATAGTTTTTAATTTTGTAAATAATCGCTAAGGTTAACATAGTTTTATTTGTGCGTAATGTTTTGTAAAAAATATAATTTTTACTTAAAAATATTATTTGGAAAGTAGAACTGGCCGTTGCTCAGAATGCTGATTTCCTCCAGGAACGTCCTGAACACGCCAACTGATGGTAAATCCTTAATCCCGCACTTGCTTCCGGTGCTGATAAACTTGGACAGCGACTGATAGCAGTGTTCCTCGTGTACCTGCCCTGTACATTGTAGGATGTAAGTATTTCCACAAATTTTAACTAATTGTTTGTTGAATATTAACTATTATTATTACCATGTTTTTTTACTGTCTACGCAAGTGGCATTTTAAACGAGAGTACTCGAACGTTGATAAGGGACAACATTCCAAACCCCTTTGACAAACTATTGAGAGGGCCTCTCGGGAATCGAACCCGTAAACATCTGCGTTAAAAGCAGACGTGCTAAACAATAAGCTATCAAGACGCCCACATTATGAACTATACATATTTATATTATACATTTTATAATTTCAACATTTTATTACATAAAAGCCCTGCAATAAAAAACTACTGGTACCAACGAAAAAATGTACTCGCGAGTGAGTAAATCTACAGCGACTAGATTTATTACAGATAATTGTTAAAAAAATAATATACATTTTATAATACTTGAGTAACAGATAAAATAAAATTAAATATGGCAATAAGGTCTTAAACCAAGGTTAAAATGCGTAAGAGTAAGGCGTTGGTTCCTATGAAAAAGTGTGTTTTTCGTTCAAAGTAATATAAGATATACAATGGCTTAGTTACGTCTAAAATTGTAATGCCATGAGTTATTTTACATTAAACTGTGTATACATGTACATTACGGTGAGTAACAGTAGACAGGTCGTAATGGGCCTTTCCCGGCGACGCCATAGACAGAGGGTCTGAAGCGCCGTGACGCCAGGAGAGACCGGCGGCGGTCCCGCCCGCTCACCTGTCTACCCTCTGAGTCACCCTGCAACCGTCGCGGCTGGGTTGGGAATACCAACAATTTCACGTATATTGTCCAGGCAAATAACAACTATTCATCCTGTTCCATGACTTAGAGTCATTGTTTAAATTTGTAAACGGCAATTATATTAAACCTTAATGATTTTTATATGTCTCAATATTTTATTTAATTTTAAAATACTGTCAACAAATTTTATGTACCCTGTATGGATATAATATTGTTCAAAACAATTAAAATTACGACTTCAAACTCTTTATTAATTCAAAAATTAAGGTTATATTATAAAATACGTTTAAAAAACTTGCTAAACATATTTTATTGTATTAAAAAATTACTAAGACTAAATATATTTTTCCTGTGTGTATTTTATTAAAAAACATATTACTTTTAAATCTAAAAACTGTTTCAAAATTATGCAATATGTAAAATATTTAGTATCGTAATTTGTCGGGTAAGTTAAGTATAAAATAAAGGCGTTTCATATTCAAATGAACTCTATGTTAAAATAAATTTAGGTAAATTGGACAAGTACACACGTGCAAACCATTCTGTGGCGCGTGAAAAAAGTACTTGTTTGATCAAGTGTTACTAAAATAGTACTGTATTAAGTTGTTGAAGACTGGATTTAAGGCTCACATATTTGGTTTACCATCCACACCTTGATAAGTAAAACATTTAAGTCTCTTGCTAGCCTCGTGGTTAGCACTTCTGCTTCCAATGCAAAGGGTCGTGGGTTCAACTACCGGGAGGTCCACTTAAATTTGTCACAGGGGTTTGGACGGTTGTCCCTCAACAACGTATGAATAAAATGATAAAAATACCACTGGCGTAGACTAAAAATAAAATAAAAAACATGTCAAATATGTATCAAGATGGTTTACAATAAGTAAAATTTTTTTTGAGAGCCTCGCAACAGTGTTGTCTCGTAGAAATATTTTACGTACATAAAGTCATAAATACAATTGGTTTTGAAAGATGGAATAAAGATTTAAGTTTACATCGTAAGACAGAAGCCAACACTGTAAACAACCAGTCACTAACAGCGTAATTGAAAACACTTATTGTTCAGTAGTTATTGTCAATAACTCATTACACAAAAATATATAGAATATTTGGCATATTTTTTATGTAAACCCCGAGTATACCATATAGAAGCTTTGCCGTTTTAATAAGAGTTGCAGAATTACTCTACAAGAAATTTGCCATCCTGGTAAATTTCCTGCACACTAGGCTATTCCTGGCGAGTTATTTCACCATGGAAAGTGTTGAATCATTCCTTCAGCGATACTAAAACAAACGAAGGGTGTATGTAGAATGTGGGGGTTGCGTGACGACCGACCTACCCCACGACAGCACGCTCACCACCCCTCAGATAGAGTGGGACAATTGTTGCTTCGCACAAACCAGTGTATGTTGGGTTCAGAAAAAACAAAATTTTTGTTTATAAAACTGATTGTATGCCTATAAAAGTGTGTTACAAAAAATTAAAACAGCACAATATATTTTAAACAATATCAGGTTTATATTTAATTTTCATATTCAACAATATCAATGTACACATGAAACTTTGAATGTGTCTGCTGGGCATGTTTTCATGTTAGAACGGCTTGACAGTTATTTTTTTCTTTTTAAGTCGATTGCGATCATCTATTGAACCTTACTCTGCACATTCCCCGTAAACTATTGATTACCTTGCACATTCCCCATAAACTATTGATTACCTTGCACATTCCCCATAAACTATTGATTACCTTGCACATTCCCCATAAACTATTAATTACCTTGCACATTCCCCATAAACTATTGATTACCTTGCACATTCCCCATTAACTATTGATTACCCTGCATTACCTTGAACATTCCCCATAAACTATTGATCTGTGCGGGACACTTGGTCAGACATAGTAAGGGGTGAACCGGTGCAGTACAAGGTGAATATTACTGACAAAAATTAACAGCCAATCCAGGATTCGAACCTGTGCTATTTGTAACAGGTACGTCATATAGACCACTCGGCAACTGGTTCTAATTTTTTCTCACACATTTTCACTTACTACGGAGCATTTCTGAAATTTAAACTATTGTACTCATGATTGCAGTAGTGTTGAATTCCACAAACCGTACTTTAATGGTTGTAGCAATATAAAAATTATAATTTTGAATATGAAAATAGAGTACTTAGCGTCTATAATAATGAAATATTAGTACGTATGTTAGGAAATGAATGACAGTGGCAACAAACACAGTAGACATGGTTATTCGTCGATATTGAAACACTTTTGTTCAATAACAGTTGTCGAGCTACAAATAATTTTTGTTATATGTATTTTTTTAATTCTACATTTAATTCTTTTTTTTTTAACTTTTATCTGAAATCATAAAAAAGAAGACAACCATAATACATTCAAAATAAATCTAAGAAAACACTTAGTTGATGCTGTACTATATTAAATTGAAGAATTCTACGACATGAACAAAAATATCCACTAAGGAAGAAAACAAAATGAAATAAGAAGGAATAGAACACAAAAACTAATATTTCAATTTGAGATTCATTAAGAAAAAAAAATTGTTAAAGATGCAACCATTGGACTACATTGGATGTGCAATATTTTTGTATATATATTGTTATTTATATAAAAACAACTGTAAATAAATATTTAAAAAACATATCTCTTTTAAATTTTCCTTAAAAGAGGACTTGTAGGTCTTTTAGTTTCCTAGCAAACAACCTTCAAACTCGTGTTTCAATATAAATTTGTCGCCGACAGTCATGATTAAAATTTGGCTCTAACTTGTGTTTGTGCCGTATGTTTTTTTTGATTTTATTTTTAAATAGTCTTATTTTATATTGCCTATTTCCTCGTACTGTGTGTCATTACTGGACACCCCTCAAATCTTGTATCTTTTAATAAACCAATTCCAGAGATGCCATAGACCTTGTGCACGAGTCATGCAAGGTACGCTCTCTCTACCGGTACTCTAGTTTATTTGATTAACTCCCCCGTTACAATGGGCGGGGACGGTTATCTTCCGGCATCACAAAGAACGATAAGGGAGTAGGTAATAAGAGATTGGAATTGGGCCCAATAAAGCGTTAAGCTAGGCAGGTATGTATAGTGTAGGCACAATGTGAATACCCGCTGATGGAGGGGTGCTCCCCACCTAGGGGGAGCGGGTGGCAGGTGTGCGAGGTGAGTCACGATGACGTCACACAGTGAGGGTCTTGTACACGACACTACAAAGGATCTCACCTCAGTGTAGGTTGTTGATTTTTGTGTTATTATTATTCATTTAAGACGGCGATCATAGATATATGGGCGGTCATGAGGGATTGAATTAGTGTTTACAGTATGAACAATTGTAGGCATTGTTACTAGCTATTATCGACTGTTTCTTAGAAAGATCCATTTATTAAAACCCAGTACCCAAGACAACTAACTAATGGGCCTACGGCTTTGCATGGAATCTGAACCATATAGTACTGGTCTGAATTTTAGCAAACTGAAAATCCTGATATTCAGTCTTTTCCCCTAAACAACACCTAGACTCTGACTACCACCCAACGCTGACACCCCAGAATTCTCTATAGTGTTTATATTAATGGCAACTTTTGAGCGGGAACCATGTCAGTATTAAGAAGACAGAGCATAGAACCTAACGCCTACAATATCCACAACACTGGTCCCAAGTAGCTGAGTTACAGTACTGCGCAATTCACTAGACATTTGATAACTCGTGAAAAAAAGAAGATTAGCTAAACAATTATATAAAGCATAAATAGCTTTAGAAAAAGTGATTATAAGTTAAACGTCGGCACTGGTGGCGTAGTGCTGTAACCCAGCTACTTGGGGACAAAGTGTTTAGGATATTGTAGGTGATAGGTTCCATGCTCGGTCCCCTTAATACTGACACAGCGTCCGCTCAATGGTTGCCATCAGCGTGGACACTACTAGAGAATTCTGGGGTGTCCATGTTGGATGGTAGTCAAGGTTCGGATGTTGTGTAGGGAAGAGAACTGAGTGTCAGACTTGTCAGTTAGCTGAAAATCAGACCAACACTACGTGGTTCGGATTCCACGTAAAGCTGTAGGTCCCTTAGTTGCCCTGGCTGTTGCTCTATTAATTAATAGCTCTTTCTGAGGAACCTAGTAAAAATGACTACACTCGTTTATTTACACTCATTATATTTATTCGCATTTTATAAACTCCCATATCTCTATGACTGGCTTGTAACTTATAACCTTCTTGCACTCACACATCTCCAAATTAAAAATTAACCTCTTCCATTAGATGAACAAACAGCAAGATTAAATTATTAACATACTGTATTTAGTTATCTATCTACCTAGTAAAAATTAAAATTCGTTAAATTAATCAAATTCGTTAAAAAACTGAAGCATATGAAGTTTTTAACGTGTGCGCCGGTTAACCATCTATGTACGCAATACACGCAACACACTACTGTACCTTGATTGCCGCACAACGCCGTTGTATTGTGTTAGCATGCTCGTTTTCCTGTCTGCATGTAAACTAAGGACTGCCTTCAAGTTAACTCTCATTTTTAAATTTACTTTTGCTAAATTGAATTATATTACCAGTTTTTGCTTTACTGGCAATTCAGTAGATTAGTGTTATTTATCGTGACTAATTGCTAATAATGATATGTTAATAGTAATTAAAGTTATAATTACGAGTTTGGGTGTAATATTACACCTTCGGGCTGTTTGAAATGAATCCTTTCAATAAATATAAACAATTAAAAATGATTTCTGAAAAAATAAAAAAAGATAAATAAAAATTTTTGTCTTGAAGAGTAAAAATTGCAATATTAAAACAGGTTCCCACAGTTGTTTTACTGACTGGACAACCACCCCAAGACTTTCACGTCGACTATTGATATGAATGCTGATATAAATAACTCTTGTACAAGCAATGAATGTAAGTCCAATTTTGAACTTTTGTTATCCCTTGGAGAGTTTAGCATTTTTTTAAAAGTTTTTCTATAGAGCATATAATAAATAACTAATAAAGTATATAAATATGTCAGAAACACTACTCTTAAATTAATTTCATTAATATCACTGTCATTGGAAACATCATTAGAACTTAATAGAAGAGACAATTTTGACGACTCTTTCTCAAAATATACTAAAGGTTTTGATCCATTTGTAAAAATATCATATATTTATTATTCATCTTGACTTTAAATAAATAACATTGAAAAGCAGCAAAGGTTTCACCGTTAGTAATGGATGTTGGGACCTTTTATGGTTGAACAACCGAAAACTTCGCCATTCCATAACTGTATTCCAAATTTTTTTTAATAGGGCGACGCAATTAGCTCTGATGACCGTAAGTCAAATCAAACAAAAATAAATTTTGAAAATTTAAATGATAACCATTTTGATATAGAATGGGAATGGTTAAGCAGTCTACTTACAAATTATAGTGTCATATTATTTTCGATAATGTAAAATAAAATTGTAATAAAATAAAAATCTTACATAATGAATAACACAACAAAACGCACGCTAGCAAATTAGAAAACAAATTAAATATTTCAGGAAATATGTTTACAAGCTTTTTTGTTTGCTTTATCTGAATAATCATCATTTCGGGGAAATCGAGAATATGTTGTTTCAAAAAATTACTTATATCTATTAATAGTTTTTTTAATTAGCTTAATACGTGTTGGTACATATACTGTACAAGTGAACGTCACATAACATACTATTACAATATAAACACATAATGAACAAATACCATGGTGATCGATTTCGGCTAACCACGTTCACCTTCCTCAGACCAGAGGGATTCACAAAAGAATGATCGAAGTTTTCGGATTAAAATATTGTAACCTTATTTTTCACTGAGACTTCACAAAAATTAACTATAGCATTTATTTCTGTTTACAAATAGTTTATTGGTGTATGTTGAGCAATGTGAAAAAACAGTTATACCAGAGTGATGCTACGTGGTTCGGATTGCACGCTATAGGCCCCGCTATGGCTGTTAGTCTAGTTATTACTATTAATGGCACTTTTTAAGGAACATTCCACCTTAGTTAGTAACAATGATTACACTCATTCATCTACAAACCACACTCATTCGACCCTCATAATCGGCCATATCTTGAAGAACGGTGTATCAATAATGAATAACGAAATAATGTGTTGAAGTATTTGTTTTGAAACACATGTTAATTTAACAGTAGTTACTTTTTTTGTAAATTTAAGTACAATTGTTACCTAAATAATTTTTATAAGAATTATAATTATAATTTTTTATAAAATATAAAATTATAATTTTTATAATGGATAAAGGAATGGATGAACATTTGGCAAGTTCAGATATACTGTCTCAGCTGTTTCATGACAAATACATTATAGTAAAAAACTTGCTGTTAAAAATTCTAGATCACTCACAGTTCAGACAGTTCAGCGTAGGGATGCAGCAGTGGGGGGAGGGAGTGTAATTGTTGGAGTGATGCAGCACCAATGAGGAGGCGCTAATCAGCTGTTGCAGATGACAGCTACGGGGGGGGGGGGGCTTATACACCCCCTTTGTTCTGCCCTTGCGAAAATCTCCAAGTTCCTTTTAATGTTAAGAATAATGTGTTATTAATTCAAAACCATATGACGTAAAGAGATGATTGGCTATTTTCTTTTCTTTTTTCATTTAAAATACTTATGATTAGAGTCTTAAAATACTTATTATTTGTGGAATAACAATAATAATGATTACTAACAATGTATCACAAGATTTTTAATGAATAATATTTTAGTAGAATTATCGATGTTCCATTATAGTAGCCACGGAATATCTTGAGCTGTTGAAACCGTTACTTTTCAAATGCTTGGTGGTTAGCGGAGGGGAAGAGTGCGGCATATGCATGCGTGCCTTTGCATTAGCCTGACATTCAGATATTTACTACCGCTGATGATCAGCTGATTGGAGATTGGAGTTTTAATCTTTTTGTATCGTCGCTGCCTTCTTTTTGTATCGAAAACGCTTGTTATTGTCAATATTATTGCATATTTTCTTTGTATTATTGGTTGTTGTATATTTAAGCCACGGATTTTATAGTTTAAATATTAATTAGAACAGCTGTATATCTTTAAAGAAGTTCAATTGAATATTGTTCACAAAGTTATTTATGAGTTTATGTTTCTTTCTAAAATTAAATTACAGACTGCATAAAACCAAAACTTGTACAGTACTTATTTTCTAACATAACCTAAATTGTAGCAATTCACTAAGGTTTTATTATTTGGTATTCCATATAATTTTATTTTATTTTTCTTGTTAAAGTTTAGTCAAAGATAATAATAGATTATAAATTGTAAAATGATAACACATTATAATACCAAGTAATATGATCATAAATAAATTTAAGTGAGTAATCATTTATGGGAGTTGTGTAATGAAAAGGGTAACTTGTGGGTGTGGTGAGTTGATGTTTACAGCAATGCTAGTAGTTGCTAAACACTGTTTATTGGTAGAGATCCCTCTCCCCCCGACACTGACTGTGACGTATTCCACAGCTCAAGATGTCTCGTGGCTATTGTAAATAGGTTTTAGCATAGTTAGTTTTTAAGACCTAAAATGTACGTCAACTATAAAAAATTAATTCATCAATACTCAAATTAATTGAGTGAAAATAATTAGTATACTATAGACTATAGATATTTATATTTCTTTATACATTTAAAACTTACAAAGAGCAAACTGACCAGGAAAATACAAATCAATAGTGTTACGAAAATATAAATAATAGTAGTAGAGGTTCTGTAAGCGTTTTACTAGATTTATTATTTTAATGATCTTATTAAGTTGTGAGATATGCAAAAAGCCAATAATAAAGTGAAAGCGAAGTGTTGGACGATGCCCTCACAGTAAGAGGATTCCTGAGCCAATCTCTGTGGCATTGTGACCGCTTCATCACCTTCCCCCAATCTCTCAAAGAAAAGAAAATTCAGCAGCGTGTCTCAGTTTTCCCTCATAAATTCATAAAGACAGTGAATTAATTAAGTAACTCAAGAATTTATTTAATTTTGTGTACAGTATTCTTAAACACAACTGTCCTATTAATTCAAAACTTGTTTTTACTTATTTAAATCTTCACCCATCACTTTTGTTCATGTGGTAACATTTTATTTTATGTTTTATGAAAAAAAATATTTCGGATTAAAAAAAAAGTTAATTTACCGAGTGAGGATGCTAGCAAGAGACTCGTTAAGGAAAAATATTCTTCTCCCTCCCCTATTTATTTTCGACGCATGGTCAGAACTTTTTATCATTTTTTCTCACAAAATATAACGAGTTTTTATTTATTTTTTTATTTCTTGCTAAAAAAAGGCAATAAATAATAAAAATCATAAAAATATTCGTTTAAATTAACGCATAGACAAATGTTCGGAAGACGGGGTTTTCAAAATGTTTATTTCGTAAAGCAACATTTTATTGGCCCTTACGATTAGTGCACTCTACTAAACATTTTACTCATATATAACTTCCTAGCCTATACAAGTTTTTTTATATTTGCAATACAGCCCTGAAGAAATTAATTAGTTAAATCTGAAAATAATTAGTTCTGATCTGATCAATTCATTCGAGATGGGATTTACGAACTGGACAAATTGCAAAGAGGCACTGACACATGACATGTCAAAAGCAGTTTCGAAGATAATTATTTTAAGACTTAGATGACACTGATCTTAAGGGTTATGAGAACACTGCCCAAGTGGAAGGGTGACAATATGTTACGAATGTATGTAACGTCAAACTTGTTTGTCACACACATCAGTACGATACCAGTAGTCCCAATAGTTTATAAGGCCTCCAACAATGGATTGGCACTTTCTCGTCAGGAGTGAACTATGGACATAGTTAATGTATGTAACGTCAAACTAGTTTGTCACTCACATCAGTACGATACCAGTAGTCCCAATAGTTTATAAGGCCTCCAAAAATGGATTGGCACTTTCTCGTCAGGAGTGGACTATGGACATAGTTAATGTATGTAACGTCAAACTAGTTTGTCACTCACATCAGTACGATACCAGTAGTCCCAATAGTTTATAAGGCCTCCAACAATGGATTGGCACTTTCCCGTCAGGAGTGGACTATGGACATAGTTAATGTATGTAACGTCAAACTAGTTTGTCACTCACATCAGTACGATACCAGTAGTCCCAATAGTTTATAAGGCCTCCAACAATGGATTGGCACTTTCTCGTCAGGAGTGGACTATGGACATAGTTAATGATTGCCCATTGCGTTCTTTTCAGGGATAATTAGCTGGTCTTTATTCAATTGGAGGAGCAGGTGTTGTATGGTTACGAAAGCTCTGTGACGGGAGATCAACATTTAAACACTTAAGGAACAAGTTCTTGTAATGTATATTTTTTATTTCTAAATTCTTTATTTGTCTGACTTTTAATATTCTTATTAGTTTGGTAGCTAACTTTGAAAGTAAAACGATATACTCGTATACACTTACTATTGGTCTTAATTCACTTTTGAACTATGACAGCTGTCAGATAAATTAATATATGTTTTAATATATTTCATGTTATGGTACAACTGGAAATAAACCAAAGAAGCATTTACAATCCAAACGCAATTTTTATTAGAATGTGTTATAATACTTAATATGGATCATGGGTCAAAAAACACTTAATGTTATTTGATGGGAAACGTTAAAAAAACCCAAATTTAGTTATTTAATTTTCAATAAAACGTCTTTTATATGTCTGGCCTGCCTTCAAAACCATTGAGAATTCTGTTCAGTTGTCAACGTTGAATCGTGACTCAATTCAATACCAACGAAAAAAGAAAACATTTGGAATCGATTCTTGTTCTATTTTAATTGAAAAAAAAACCTATTGAAAATTACGAAACTTTTCTTTTTTCAAAAGGTAAAAAAATCATACGAATGAGTACTTATATTTTTGTATGTCAATTTTGCAAAAGAAATTTTACTGACATGAAACAGTACCAACGCTTGTGTATTCATCTCACGTCCAAAATAGCACATTTCCGTGTATATTTGAAGATTATACCTATATTTATACGAACTCTAAAAGACGTTAGTTCAATGAATTTAGAGAGTTCTCACAGCAACAGGGCTGAGGCCCTTTGACTAAGCGGCTTACGAAATAAAGCGTTGGATGCATTAAAACTGCATCAAATATGAATGTACCGCAACTCGCCCTTCTCTACAACACTGATCCCTCCCATCAGTCCATCACGTGCAAGTGTCCCACCCGCCCACCCATACACGTACAGTGGTATTGAACCACCCGCTCACCCATATACGTACAGTGGTATTGATCCACTCGCCCACCCATACACGTACAGTGATATTGACCCACTCACCCACCCATACACGTACAGTGGTATTGACCCACCCACCCACCAATATACGCTGTGGTATTGACTCACTTGCCCACCCATACACGTACAGTGGTATTGAACCACCCGCTCACCCATATACGTACAGTGGTATTGATCCACTCGCCCACCCATACACGTACAGTGATATTGACCCACTCACCCACCCATACACGTACAGTGATATTGACCCACCCACCCACCAATATACGCAGTGGTATTGACTCACCTGTCCACCCATACACGTACAGTGGTATTGAACCACCCGCTCACCCATATACGTACAGTGGTATTGATCCACTCGCCCACCCATACACGTACAGTGATATTGACCCACTCACCCACCCATACACGTACAGTGGTATTGACCCACCCATACATGTACAGAGGTATTGACCCACCCACCCGCCTCTATACGTACAGAGTGGTATTGCACGTACATATTAAAAAGTTTAATATACATACGAAAGTAATATATTAAACTTTCGTTTATCAGGAAATTCTGAGTTTGCAAAAATGAAATATTATTTATTTATGGAACATAGTAGCTGTTTGGAACATAGTATTTTTATTTTGGTAGCTGGCTGTGAAAATCGTACGTAATATCTCATATTTGTATATTTTTTTCTTTTAAGATCATCGTAGGATTTTTTTAGTCTGTTGATATCTTTAGGACCTGCTTTGTAGCTCTGCTTCTTAAAGTACACGTACGTTGTAGTTATTTTATCTATCTTTAGTTGTATTTTAGTACTTAACTATTTTTACTGGTTAGGTCTTTATTTGAGTTTTTTAATATATTCCGGTTATTATTTTTGCCAATTTGATCGTGTCTTTAATTTGCTCAATTTTGTTATGATTTGTTTAGTTGGCCTATTTTCAGATATGTCAAATTATGATATTCTTTGCTTTCTCATATATTCTGTGATCGATTCTATTTCCTTGTTTACTCATTGTTGGGTTTTAATCTCCAAAATATTTCTGTTGTGGCGTGTTTTGATTAAGCAAGTTGTAATTATTCTTCTTTTAATTAGTAATAATATATATTATTATAGTTTAAATTGAGTTTTATTACAGTAAATTCTGGTTGGACTACTACTTTGTTGTGTTTTAGTTGGGTTCCTATTTTTCCCCCCTTTTTTCTGCGATTCGCTTGATTTTGTTGTTGTACGTATTTCGTGAAAATGTTGTGATTTTTATAGTTTTTTGTTCTTTATTCCTTCCGTATTATTTGCAGAATTTTAGTTTGTACATTATTCTCACAATTGAACAATTATTTATCACCATTATCAATACAAGGCGTGTCATTAAATGTAATATAATCATTGAAGTAATTGGTTTTGGTAAGAACATTTTTATTAGGAGAGGAGTATAGGGGTTTCTGTTATGGGGAAATCCAGGGAAGGCCAGACAACGCGGTCACATTGTTGTCGAGACGGGGGTTGGAGTAATCCCCTTACGTCCCCAATATTTCATTTTTACCTTTCTTCCACCCAGTCACCAGTCAAGCGATTGGACAAGACAGGGAAAGTAAATTGGGTTCTAAATACATGTTTCAATTAAAATTTGTATCAATTAAACTACAGGATGGTTAATTATCATCTGTTAAAACATAACCTATAAACATAAAGAAAAAAATTACTATTCATTTATTTTTCTAGTATTCATTTATTAATCTATCATTATCTAACAGTATCAATAGATTTTAAAGTTGTTCTCAATCCATTGGGTTTAAAAGTACTTCTACTCGTAACAAATTCAGGAAATATTATAGTCGTGAAGACAGTGAAAACAAACCTATAACAACTGTAAAAAATCTTCCAGAGTATATTAACAAAACTAATTATAAATGTTATACTCGAAGAAGCTTTACACCATCAGGGAACCATCGTAGTAAATTATAAAAAAGAGATAACAATCAATCAACAAACATTGTTGTAGCCTGTTGTAACTGTAAATTCAATCAAACCAATTTCATCCAAAACTTGAAGAGTTATTTATTATATATGAAGAAAATTCATGGAAAAAAGAAACAACATTGAAATTGCATTCATGCCATTAAGAAAAGATGTCTGCGATTCACAAGCTGCCATTGATTTTAATAATATATTTTCAACAATCATTAAAGATGAATTAGAAAAAAAATAATTAATTAAAAATCTTGTTTTTAAATTTTATCTGCTTATCCGTAAGTTAATTTTTGTTTTAACCTAATATTTGCTTACGCGAAAACTATTAACTTTTAATATTTGCAAATTATGTTTTTTCTAAGCAAGTATTTAAATTTTGTACGAATTGTTAAATAATCTGACGATGCCGTAACAAGTGAAATGCATTTAGGACAAATTACTATTGGGGAACCATTAAATGTGTTTTCTATAAAACCATCGAAATGTCACGTACTGTCGGAACATAAGTTATGTCTACTCGAGTTTAAATATTGTTTACTAAGAAACTTAGAGGTATATGAAAATCTAATCATGCCATTGTTTTCCTTGTTTAGATGTACATTATAGACATGAATTTTTAACTTTTATTATAAGTATTAAAAATGTTCATCCTAATTGGAGCAAATAGGCTGGAATTTTTACGAGCTTTCACTGTGCGTCAACTTTATACTTTTGCTAGCTGAGCCCACCCCCGCTTCGCCGGTCATAATATTGAGTTTGAACACTTGCGATCAAAATATAATTAAAAATAACCACAAATTCAAGAACTTAAAAAAATTACTTTCAAAAAATCAAAATAAATACTTTGTTTTCGGAAAACAGTTATTTAAATACCATCCAATTTAGAACAATTTCATAGCTGATGTTATGAATAATTTACTACTTTCCTCAATTATTTTTAATTTTAAAAGTTAACACTATTAGTTCAGTTATTACAATTTTATTCAATTTGTTCTTATTTAACAGCCAACAGCTGTTAATCAAATAAATAATTAATTAATATAGCTCCATAAGAATAAAATGGCAATTTTGGAGGCCAGTGGGCCGAAGTACTGAGGTCGGAGAAGAAACCCCTTTCTTAGTGAGCCTATAGAGGTCAAGATAAAGATATGAAAGATATGTAAAAATTTTCAAGTCAATTGGACGTATAGTTTTGGATAAATAGTGATGAGTGGTAAATGTCTTTTATATATAGATATAGATAATCTTGTTATTTCAATCAGACTTTTCTTGTAGTTTACAAATTTTGATTGTCTAAACAAATCTTAATGTCTACTTTTAGAGGGCACAAAGTTCTATATTTGACTCTAAATCAATATAATAATGTGTTTCTCGCCATGTCCTATGACCTACCTTAACATGTGTTCAGATTAAATTGTATATTTTACCATTGAATACAGTATGTTCTCCTAGATAACAAAGTTTTACAGTCTCGAAAAATCTGTAAGTCTACTCTTAGAGGTAGTAAATTAACCAATTTGATTTACACGCACAAATTGCAAATCAAGCTCTACCTAAGGATGAAGGAGGTGAGATAGAGCAAAAAGTCATAGGGCCAAAGTTGTAGATCGTCTCAAATCAGGCACAGTAAATGGTGTTAGTTTTGCTGTAGAACCGTTCATTTAGCCGCTACAGTCCAATTAGAGAAACGCTGTTTTTGGCATTTAAAGTTTCAGGCACTAAAAAGGCTGCCATCTTCGATTTACTAAAGATTTTTCAAAATCCCTTCTTATTGCAGCATACCTACAGCATAAGACCTTTGACTCTACAAAATTTCAGCCTCGTAGGCTTAGTAATTTTTTTAGTTACAGCGATGAGTGAATGAGTCAGTGGTATTTGCCTTATATAGGTGTATAGATTGCTCAAAAACCCGTTAACGTATTGAATTCATATTTTAATATGTTGTTGACAGGAATGTTTTTTATAAGTTGAATAAATTTCAGAATTGTAACTTTTCAAGAAAAAAATATCTTATGAATTTCCTGAAACAATTGGTATGAAAAAATTGGTATGAAATTTATAGTTATAAATTAATTTCATATGCGTAAGAAAATACAGTGATTTTCAATTGATTGGATGATTTTATTTTCCATAGTAAACAACCTCCAAACTAGGTTGAACATCATTTATGTGCCAACAGTTGATCCAAATAAACAAATCGTACATATCCCCTACCTACCCATCCCTTTAGTGTGTCCACACCCGACATTCCTCTTGACAGCCATCCCAATTTTACTTTTTTGTTTTTGTTTTTTTACTTTAAATGTATCTTCAAAAGTTTATCTAGTTGTTGGTTTAGTGTTTAGTGTTAGAGCCTTTGCGTATCAGAAAGTCGAGGGTGGCTATTCCACCATCAAAGAAGACACTCTCGCTCAATAAACATTGTGCGTGGTAGTTCGACTGGAAGAAGGCGCGTCGTTGAGGAGGCGCTAATCATCTGTTGCAGTTGACAGGTCGGGTCTAATTGAGAGGGGGAGTGTCAACCCCTACAACCACTTGCAATGTAGACAATGAGGGGGTAAATGTCCTACAGCAGTCCGGTCAGCTGTTTAAACGTGTTATTTCAGCAGTTGTTTGATTTTATTCTAACTTTATTCTTAGGTATGAGACGCCAACATAGATTAAGGCGAATGTGACAGATTACATGAGTGCAGGTTAAGTGTAGACAACTTGTGTAGTCTGGTTACTAACTGAGGTCGACTTGTGCTCAGTAAGGGCCAATCATCAATGGGTGTAGGAGTTTTGATCCGTAAGGACCGCATAAAAGTGTCAACCTTACTGGTTGCTTCTCTAGGTGGCGTTTTGATCCGCAGAAAGGAGGAAGTGAGACTGCCGAACAGAGAGGGAAGGCAGCATTGGATGGGGAATTTTAAGGTAAACAACCGGGTGGTAACATGCCGCTGGTCAATCGGCAGAAACATTTTCCCTAACAAGGTCATATATATTTTCTGCATATTGGATTTCTTATTCTAGTAAAGTTTTATTAAATGAGATCTATATGTGTACATACAAACCAATATATCCCTTGCTTATCAAAATAAAAAATCAATTACTGTATTTCAATTTTACTATCATACATTTTTAATACAAATAATGAGAACGAGTTTAAAAGAAAATAGTTATTTGATAAATAAGCCAATAGAGTTGATAGTTTATTGATGTTTAATTAAATATTGTAAATATTAATATTAGTGAAATTTGCCATGTAAAATTACAAGCAATATTTAAAATTTTAAATTATCACCATGGCTACAAAATATTTATATTGGATTTTCATAAATCAGGTATTAGGGAAATTGTCCTTAAACTCAATCAACCATTCCAGGATATATTGCAACTATGTGAAAAAAAACAAAGTGCTATACAGAGATGAAAGTCACATTTGTAATACACATTTAATACTTTAATAATGTAATAAATATTGATATATGTTATAAAACTATTCATTATTGTATCATAATAAAATTTTACCCACCAATTAAACTGTATAGTTTAAAATGTAATATATGTCAGCAGGTACGACCCACATGGGACCCTTTTATTCATAAAAGGTCACTTGAAACATGTACAGTAAAATAAATATATATTGTTATTGTTTGTCAATTCACTATTCCTCTGCTTACAAGTTTTAAAGTTTTAAGATGAAAGTTAGTTATGTTACGACTTATTTTAAAGGAGGTTAAAGTATATTTTTGAAAGTTTGTCCCTTACTCTCGCCACCCCTCAAACTTTCACTTTTTGGTTCGTGGATCGAAACGCCGCCTGAGCGGCAAAGGGATTAGTAGGAATATTTATGAAGGTTTGTACCTGACCCCACGGATCGAAAATCCATCTCCCAATCATCAATAGCCCAATAGCTAGGGTGACGAAGGGACCTACAGCTTTACGTGAAGTCCGAATAACAAAGTATTGGTATGATTTTCAGTGTCACTCACTTCTCTTCCCTACACAACATCCGGACACTGTCTACCACCCAAACACCCCAGATTTCCATAGTCCATATTGATGGCAACCATTAAGCGGACATGATTAGAAGTGGACACAGTTCAACAAACGTTAGAAAATTAAGAGATAAACATCTCTTTATAAGATAGTTTAGTTCTATGCGTTTTCACAAGTAGATAATTTTTAATTTTTTTTTAATAAGAGGGATTTTAGTTTACATAATAGTTATTTTTAATATCCTCTCCTAGAGTAACGGATTAGATCATTTTGTTATATTGCTGTTATGTATTAAATGATATAAATTGACTCAAACCAATTCTTAACACCATAAATTTCCCTTATTTGATAACCTTATATCGCAATCCTACCATAGGAAAAAGAGTCAAACGTTATATAATCATTCATTTTACCACGTGAAATTAAAGCTAAGAAGCCCTCTCTAACTCTTAACCTGGGGACTAATGGGTCAAAGGTAGCTTCCGAACCACCTCCAGTAAATGAGCAGGCAAGAACGATCGCTCACTGGTCGGTCACTCATATAAGGAACAGCCACACTCGATGTGCTTCTTGCCGTCACATTGCGATTATGACGGAACCCTCCGGTCAAGGCCACTGGCTAAGGATCTGGACAAAAAAGAATAAACAGTGGGTTTTTCTCATGACAGCAGTGAACAATGTGCATCGTTGCAAATCTTTAATAATGATTACTACGTTTATCCCTGAGGATTTAGAAGAGAATAATGGGAGGATATGTCAACGGTGCTGGCCCTGCCATCCATACGGGGAACAGTAGAACTAACTACCCCCCAGTTTCTATAGCTCGAATAAAATGCAGGGCACAATTGGTTACGACTTCTGTTTCTTTCTTCTCTGTAGCAATTCTATTTTCAGGAAAAGTCTAGTAGCCTGGTCACAGACGTAAGTGACGCCCATATCTAGTAGTAGCGCAGTGCTGTAACCCAGCTACTTGAGGACAAAGTGTTGAAGAGACTATAAGTGATAGGCTCTATACTCAGTCCTCTTAATACTAACATGGCGTCCGCTCAATGGTTACTATCAGCGTGACACTACAAGAGAAGTCTGGAGTGCCCGCGTCGGGTGGTAGTCAGAGTAAGGTTCCTGTGTGGGTAAGGTAACTTAGTATCAGACTTGTTAGCTGAAAATCGGGCCAATAGTACGTGGTTCGGATTCCACGTAAAGGCGTAGGTCACTATGTTGCCATGGATGTTAGGCTACTAATAAAAGACTCTTTCTAGTGAACAGTCAACCTTATTTAGTAACAATGACTACACTCGTTCACCTACACTCATCACACTCATTCGCCACTCATATTCGCCTATATCTCTACGATCAGCGTCTTCAATTAATAACGAATGCAGTTTAATTTTTTGAACAGTTTAAAGTTATTTTTGTAAGTCGATGAAATGTATTCTGTAGTTCCGTAACGTAATAGTGAACAGTTTTGATTAATATTAATAAAAAAGTTTATTGAATAGAAGATATTTTAAATAATTCATTATTTTACTTATTATAACCCGGAGGTTCTTCCACTACTTGATTTATATCCTTTTTGGTTATTGTTTGTTGATACTTACGGCGTCTTAGGAAACGACTCGGTAACAATATCTCGTTGTATAGACACAGTTCTGAGATCCAATTAATTGTACTGGAGTGTTGAACAACAACTGATTGGTTTCAAGCAAAAAAATACAGTTTTTATAACGTTATCCTTTTTGCCTTAGTCCTCGTCCTTCCTCATTTGTCCTGTGTCGTTTCCCAAGACCCGGTGTATTTTCTTTGATCCAAACCGATCGATCAGTCGCCAGTCATGTATACCATCCAAAGCCAGCGCCGAACATCCATAGTTAGGCAATGTTTGCATAACACAACGGTACCTGAATTGCTGTCAAACGCCGTCGTATTTCAGTTACATAAAGCCTATACGGATAAATTTAAACGTAACATTTCTCCATTCGTTGTCGATTAAATAAATATGTAAGAATGTTTGTAGTCCTAAATTTTAATTTATTGAGTGAAACGGAATTAACTAATGTTAAAGCATTTTTTTTGAAAAATAAAAAACTATTTTGAACAAGACGACATGATTCCATAATTTGAAAGGTTTAATTAGTGCCGACGTGATGGATCTGTGTCTAAGGCTTCGGACTGTGGAGTGCGATGTCGAAGGTTCGAATCTCCAACTAAGCTAACGGTCAGTTCTTCACTCGTGGAATAAAAATCCAATGATAAATAACTGAGAAACGTTATTTTTTTGTTGTTGAAAGCGTTTTTATCTGGGTAAATATTAGTCAAAATACAACACTTTATAAAAAAAGGTTTTTTCTGTAATTTTTCACTAGATATTTTTTATTGTCATACCGCTAAATTTGGTGTAATATGGTCTATAAATAATGTGTTATAACATTTTTTGGTAAAATATGTAGTTTTGTTTGCATCTCACTTTGAAAGATGATAAAAACACCGCCACGTACAGCCTTTTTATGAACTGTACCTTTTTAAGATCAACTTTCATACCATAATTCATATTGCTTGTCAACAGATTTTTGAGAGATTAAATTTTTTGTAAAAAACGCATACAGACAGAAAACGAATCGAGAAAGTTATGTGGCATTATTTACTTGTATTGATGACCTGACAAACAATCCTCTAAAATATGCGACAGTCGAAGCTGGGGGGGCACCCGAGGTGCGACATGGACTACCTGAGGGTCATAATTGGACACTCGAGGTGCGACATGCAGCTAAAGAGAACCCAAAACTAACACTCGAGGTGCGACATGGCGCTTCGGCTAGCAGTGTGGCCGTGTTGGTCTGGCGGCTAATAGTTGATATATTTACAATGATAAAATTATCTGAAAACTACACATGATTAACGATTGTTACCAATACAATTACTACCAATGTACGTGTATGGGAGGGTGGGTGGGTTAGGTTAGGTTAGGTTAGGTTAGGTTAGGTTAGGTTAGGTTAGGTTAGGTATATATAGGTAGGTCTATTTTTGTGTGTATATATATATATATATATATATATTTATGGACACAGAGAGAGAGCGCGTCTACAACCCCACAACCCTTCGCCGGGCTACCTGAGGTGACATGTCGCACCTCGAGTGCCAGTTTTATGGCCCTTTGGGTCGCTGGGATTAACACAGGTAGTCCATGTCGCACCTCGAGTGCCACCGAAGCTGGACACCTTTCCATAACAGAATAATTATAAATAAAACGTACTGATAGTGTAATGCCCGTTTGACTGTTGGTGAGGGTATCAAGCGAGTTTCCTGGCACAAAATTCCACCCCTGCAACCCCATTCACGGTGTTTGTCTGAATGTGGCCACGTGACTGCGGAGCGTGTTCCTCCCTCCCACAAGACAAAGCTCCGTGCGATCTCCGGAGTTCCCACAACTTCCACCCCCGACCACTGGGGCTGTCGGTCGCTGGTATTTACTCACACACGTCCGTTAATGCTTTGTGGCTTCCTGATTTAATTCATATATCGTTTACAGTAAGATAAAATCAAATAAACAAAAGCCATACAAAAATCGGTCTATGGTGGATTTTTTAATTTGATACGAACACTTCAAAGTATTTCATTTATAAATTATTAAAGTTTTTCCATGCAATTTATAAGACAAATTTTGAATTTGCTTATTAAAAATATTTCTCTTACATTATATTATATGTATCCTTCCATAGAGAAGAAAGAAACAAAGGCTGCATCCAATAGTGAGCAGAAAGATTGTCAAGTTAGTGTGTCGAGAAGTTATTTCTCCACTTTGCCATGTGATGACAGAGCCAGCACATTGTCAGTCCCTCCTTCATACTCCTCAAATCCTCAAGGATAAACGTAGTAATTATTACTATAGATTTATAAAGATTTACATCAGTTGAAATCTATTTAAAACTGCCTTTAAGGTGTTCGATGCGGCCACAAGAATGTAACCTGTGTTTCTTTCTTCTCTGTGATCCTTCGCATATAAATATAGTTTGAACTCCCACTGACGATAGTTAAGCATAGTTTTCAAATTTAATAGTGGTAAAATATCAACTTTAGACAAAGCGGTTAATTTTAATATTTTCATGCTAAAACTGAGAGATTGACAGTACAGCAGGCATTAACTATAGACACATTGGGCCTACATACAGCGAAAATATATCGAAATACTCAAGAAAGTATGAACTCGTTTGATATATCTATATCAAAAAAGTATATAGATATAGAAAGTATATTCGTTTGAAAATCTAACGAAAAGAAAAAAAACAGCTATGCTTTCATTGGAAATTATTGTCTATCTGTATTACGAGTTGATAGCCTTTTTGGATTTTCTGTTCTTGAGATAGTAACATGAACCAGCTTTAACATATTAATAAAGTAAGATTCATGTACAAATGTAACGTGTGACAAATAATATGTTTGTGTATTTTAAGTTGATAAAAAATATAGTAATGTAAGATGAGAGGGCCAATCTTTGAAGTCTGGTACTGACTTAGATACAAAAATTAAATAATTCATTATTTTAGCAGGCAAAGTTAGGGCTTCTTGCCCTCTCTAACACTTAACCTGGGATCAAAGGCTTAACGTGACTTCCGAACCAAGATAGTGGCGGGGAAAAAACTGTTGTGATCACAACGGGATTCGAACCCGAACCATTTGCGTAGCAAAACACAGCCTTAGTCCCTTAGCTACAACCGCTCTTTAAATTTATTTATAATCAGAAATAACTATTTATTTATAGACCTTTGAATGCAGTCAATACATTGACTGTAGTGGTGCTAAAGTTAGCATGGAATCCGAACCACGTTGTGTTTTGATTCGTGTTAGTTGTGCTACAAGCTTCAGTGCCAGCTCTTTACGCTCGAAACGTTATATCACAAGCTACCATTCAGTTGGACATTCGTAGTTTGTCCACCAGTGCCCATGCTGCTGCTACTTCTGCTAATGATGATGATGACGATTGCTATTAGGTGTCTGGGTAAGTGGGTAGGACGTCAATGTCGTAGGTGTCTGGGTGGGTGGGACGTTCATGTATTAGTTATCTAGGTAAGTGGGTGTTACGTTAATGTCGTATGTGTGTGAGTAAGTGGGTTGAACGTCAATGTCGTAGGTGTCTGGGTGGGTGGGACGTTCATATATTAGTTATCTGAGCCAGTGGGTGGAATGTCAATGTAGTAGTAGTCTGGGTAAGTGGGTAGGACGTTAATGTTGTAGTGATAGAACACAAGAAATACAAAATATGCAAATGTTGTGATCAAATAAAAGTAACATTTGTCCTGGTTAACGTAAATTTGAAACATAAACTTGTATTTATTATGAAGCAACATGTTTAAAGATAAAAATTAAAATGAGCTAAATATTAGTTTCCATATATGTTTATGTGTTTATACTGTATATGTGTGTATTTTTCATACATTTTCACAAATAACTGGGCTATGTACACCTACATAGGTTACAATGTCGCAGTCTATTCTCCTTATACACAGCTAAATATATGAGAAATGTCTCTGTCAGCACATGTAGACATGAATATCTGGACACTTTTTCTAGTGCTGACTTGATTTGAAGGAAATTTATTACTGTATAGAACGTTTTAACTAAAGAAACCTTTATTCATAACTATTCAGATCTCTCTTTGCTATTAAATAGTTGATTTATCTAAAGCTACATAGCATTTCACTTACAACAAAGCTGGAACCATCTGTGTCCGAGTTAGACAAACCATCAAGTGCTTGGTAGATTATTAAATGTCGGCAGAAGCCACCCATCGACGCCCCGGGAGTAATATTAGCCTAGGAGGGTGGGCGCATTCTATTAGCGGGACAACAAGCGACGAAATGTGAGAGGGATTAGAGGACGGAGTCCCGTGGGATTCGTGTGAACGGAGGGGAGCCGCCAGGGACACGGGACGCGCTGATTTGAAGCTGCAGTCATTCTTGTATGACCATAGGTGAACAGAGAATCCATGATTCGTTGCATGGAATTCATCTTAGTTGGCCAACAGCGTAGTTAGTAAAATTACTATTTTCATATTAGTGAAGGAATATATTAATTTAGCCATTTTGCCTCAAATCAAACAAAATTTTTTTCAGTTGTTAGTTTATCACTTAGCTTTTAATTTATGAACTATTTTGGAGAAAATATTATTTTTCAAATTATATGGCCTAGTTCAGTTATAGATTCTTAATTTATTTTCGATAAGACGGCTATAATTGAAATTTAGCTTTATATGGTGATATAAATATCACTCTATAACTGATATTATATCACGTATTAACTACATACCATTGTCTATTATTAATGTGTCATCAAATATTCAATGGAATTGTTTCATATATATAATTTTTTTTCTGTACAGAATATGATACTACAATTCCATACATTCGTATACATGTGTAATTCGTCGCACACTACACTTGAACGTAAAAGTATGTTAGTCTTTGTTTAGTAGTTTAGTAAAAGTATGTCCTAGGTTTGTTTAGTCTTTGTCTGTTAACCAAAGACAAAGGTTACCAGACTGATTGTTGCTTTCGCATACTTGATAGTTTTCAGTTCCTTATAAAAGTGGACGACGGAGAATAAATTCAACATCTTCAACTTACTCCATTACTAAGATCTTATGACATGCAACTTGTCATCTCTCACTCATCAGCTATGTGACTCACTGAAAATAATAATTACCATAATAATAGGTCAACGTTTTCTTATAGTCCTTTCGTGTATTAGAAATGATAATAATCGAGAATGTGCTGTTGTTGGGGAAGTGAATGATCATACTATACTCGATTTGATGAATCCGCCGACTTGACATCAGCGCGCTTAGTGGCGAATGAGTGAAGCTTCGACGCTGAGTTTAGCAGTTTTCAACAATGTATAAACAAAAATACATACAAGTGTATGACACAACTAGGGGACACCCCTGCACGCTTCGCGTGCCAACCCGGCGCTCGCTGCGCTCGATACACCTCGTCCTTCGGCCTCGGCATATGACTTTTGACTACAAATAATAGTAGATTAACTTTATAACGTAAAATCACGGTATTCAATTTATTTCCAGTATCTCACTCACACTACTAGCGTTGCTACCTATTAATCTTATCCTATATATGTATAATCCTATTTATCCTATCTATAAATACCCAATGGTATTACCACAGTATAAAACACTTTTGTATTTATATAAAACAGTTTAATACTGTGATATTACTTAGCCTATTTCAAACGTGTTCATTTCATTTGTTATTGTTTAACAGCTGAAGATTAAACCCATAGTACTGTATGATAATAAAATGCATCAATAGTATAATGTCGAACATACAAAATAAACATGTTTATTTATATACAAAACAGCTGTTATTAATTTACTAAAATCAGCCTAATGTTATCCTTATGGAACAATCTTTTAGGAGTGGATTCTACCTCTTAGGATAATTTTAACATGATGAAAATAATTTAGTTGTCCTATTTAAGACCTAAAGAAACAGTGTACAACATTTCAGCTGTCTACATACACGAAAAGTTGGAAAATTAGTGATGAGTGAGTGAGATAACTTTGAGATATATAACTTTGCCATATATATATATATATATATATATATATATATATATATATATATATATATAATAAGGAGGGAATCTTTGATCATAAAATATTTACTAGCACAAAAATTCACATATTTAAACAAAAACGTTATCAGATAGACGTAGATAAAGCACTAAAACTTGACAACCATGCAGAGCGTTAAGGAGTTGCTATGGTTACGGCTCGCTAATATCATCACTCCACTGGTTGTAGTGATCAAACTATCCTCGCAGTAAGTGGAAGATTCAATAAAAGAACCACTATACAACTCCTAACTTTCTATTATTATTAACTAATTTAAATGCTAACGCTGCATATACATAGTTCCAAAAACATAAATACGCCTTAAAAGAATATTATACTATCACAACAACCCATGTTAAATTTTCGGTCAAACAGACAAAGCTTAAAATAACAATTACTCAAAATATTGCGGACTGGACTTGTCTGTGCCAATTACTGTCAGAGATTCCGCGACAAAGACTAACAAGTAAGGGAAACAAAGACGACTACAGTTGGCTGGTCAAAGACTCGCCACAGCAAGTCACACTGTTAGTGATACAAAATATACCAGTTGCTAGACTTTTAGTTTGAAATGTTTAAAATCTTACAGCAATGTCCCTACAGAGTTCTAATGGGCGTGTATTCTATCAACCACATTTTAAAAAACTATTTTTTTTTTATTTTTAAGATAAGGTTGATCTCCTTTTTATCCCTACTCTACCCATTCCCTATAGACTCTACATCGGTGCCAGAAACTTATTGAGACATGTAAGGGAAGAATTAGTACAGTACAAAATGAACGTTTCTGATAAGTTCTTCCAATCCCAGCCAGGGACATCTCTAACTCAGGTTCAAACTCCTGACATCTTGAATCGTTTGGCTACCGACTACTTTAGAATAGTCACCGCTCGTGTTTAGATTATTCAAACTGAAATCTGTAAGATAAACTAAAGTAGATTTTCATTTTTTTGCTTCGTTCGGGTTTGACTTTTTCATGCAACGACTGACTTCAGTACCATCAGTCTTTAATCTCATTTACGGTCAATCATGTTTATGTGACTTTTTAAAAGTAAAACTTGACTTTCATATCATAAAAAGTCGTATAAAACTACTTTTTGATGAGTCAACCATCTTGCTTTATCTTAAATGTTTGTTGAGAGTTAAATGGTGAGTTAGTTTTTTCGTTCTTAAAAAATAAAAGTAAATAAATAAAACCTTGATATTTTTTTAAAGTTTACGTCCGTAAGAGACCTGGGTAACGCTAACAGTGAATTTCATCAAATTGTTATCTCTTAATAGGTAATACCAACCAACCAGTTTACTAACTGACAAGTCAGTAGTCTACAGGTTTTTGAGTGGTAGGCCACTGATGTTATTGTTAAAATGAGTGGCAACTATATAAGGTGACGTCTATCTATTTACCGACGGTAGATGGACCAGGTCATTGGTGATAACGTGGCTGACTGGCTAGAGAACAGAAGTCTAGGACCTTGTATGGAGAAAAATCATGGAGGAGCCCAGAGCTTAAAGTTAAAAGTTAAAGTTCGTCTTATTTTACCAGGTGAAGTTAGGGCTAAGAAGCCCTCTCTAACACTTAAACCTGGGGACCAACGGCTTTACGTGACTTCCGAACCACGGGAATGGCATGGCAAAAACTGTTTGTGGCTATATCGGGAATCGAACTCTGACCGATTGCGAGGCAAGCCAACACCTTAGCCCCTTAGCTACGGTCGCTCCAAAGGAACTTATCCAGGAGACATTGGGCTGTAGTACGTACGTACGATCATGATAAGGTAACAGATACCAAGGTAATAGAAGTAATACAAAGGTCAGTGGCTAAGGCGTCGGACAGTGGAGAGCATGGTCCAGGGTTAGGATCCCCAACTGAGCTACCAGCCACGACTTCACTCGCTGAATGAAGTTCCGTACTGGCTTGCAGACTCGAGTGAACTGGAGAGTAGAGATTTAAATAAAACAGTCGGCAAAAAAAGTGCTTTGCCTTTTAAGCAATAAGCATTTTTACTACCACAATTCATTTGTTACATTTCACAAATATGGTGGTTCGTTAATCAATATTAAAACTAGACAAGGGAATTCATGATAACTAATGATGAAATTCAATTTTATAAAGTAGCATAATATCTAATGAATTAAAAATTCTTTCACTGAATATATCGCCTGTGTGACAAGTAAGGATTTAATCAGTTTTTTAATTTGGCTAGTGATTGTTGTTTTTTTATTTCTAAAGGCAGTTTATTAAAAAGTCTCAAACCAGAATACAACGGACTTTTTTCAAAAGTAGTGGTTCTGTGCCGTAAGTAGCGCAAATCCTATCTGTTTCTTGTATTGTGTCCGTGGAGGTCTCCCATGCGTTCCAAGTCATCGCGTTTTTTGAATGTAAGAACTAGGACTTCCTGTACGTATAGCGAGTGATCTGTAAGAATTTTGTGTTTTCTGAAAAGATCTTTGCATGAGTGTCGTTGAGGGACATTAAATATGATTCTTAATATTTTTTTTGACTTTTTAGAATTTTTTCAAGTTGGGAGCAAGAGCCCCAAATGGAAATCCCGTACCGTATGATGCATTCACAGTAACCTCTGTACACATCTAACAATGTTTCAATACTATTGCAAGGCTTTAGCATCCGAATAGCATAAGTAGCAGAATTTAATTTTTTATTGAGTTTTTCTAAATGAACTCCCCATGACAGGGTTTGATCTATATTTACTCCAAGGAATACTGCATTTGGTATTATATTAAGGATGCAAGATGGGGATTTCATGAATCAATGGACGTATCAAAAAACTTTTATGGAAAAATACAGCTGCAGTCTTAGTTAAATTTAGCAAAAGTCCATTGTCCTGAAACCATTTGAGAAGTTCAATTACTGTTCGACTAACAGAGGTTCCTAAAGAATCAGAATTTTTGTTAGTGATAATGACAGACACGTCATCAGCAAATATATTGATGTGTGACTCTTCGCATTTAATTTTCAAGTCATTTATGTAGATTAAAAATAGAATGGGAGAAAGGATGCTACCTTGAGGAACACCCATGGAAATCAATTCTCACGGTGAATAAAAGCACTCTTTTTGTGTATTTAAAGAGACACGCTTTTTGCGACCAGACAGAAAAGATTGGAACCATTCCAAAGCTGCTCCTCTGACTCCATAATGACTCAGCTTCGACAGTAAAATATTGTGATATTTCACAATTCATCCCTGTTTTAAGGATGAATACTTTATAAGTATTTCATAAAAGTACAGGAAAATTATTGAAATTGGTTTTTTACAAACTTAAAATTATAATTTGTTATCAATTTATGAATTAGCTGAGGCATTCAAGTGGATCTTAAGTCTTGGGTGTTTTGAAGCCAAATGAATATCCAAAGTCTATTCATGTCCAATGTCTATTCATAGTTTTGGTGTCTACCTAAAGCTACTGAATGACAATAGAACCTAACCCTTGACCGAAAATTATCTTTGATACATCATTAGTATAGTATACATCATATAGTATAGTAGACCAACACCTACTTTGAGGCGGAAAACGCAGTCGACCGCGCTAATAGCCCACTTTTCGAAGCCATTGTCACCCGTAAGCTGGGTCGGGAGGCCGGCGGGCAGCCAATTAGTCACATGTATTGCTCCGAGTACCGATACAATTTTTTCCAGATTCAATTTTATGGAAATATAAGTCATGTTACGTTATTCATCGCGGCCTGCTGTTAATCGTGATATAAAATTTGACGCAAATCGGTGAAAATTGAGTGGTTAAAATAAACTTGCTTAATGTGTTTGAAATAGCAATAAGGATTTAATTTAATAATACTACATAAATAAAACTAGAGTCATGTATTTACAAAAGAAAAAAACATTACACAGTCATGAACAAACGAACCAAGAACATTGAAAATTAAAAAAGAGTGCTTAAATGGAACTATAATTCTTCTTATAATTCTTAAGTATTGTAGTAATATTAAATGAAACCTGTTCGATTTACTACGAGGATGCGACGAGAATTAAAAATTATGGTTTTGGATGGAAAGTTTACCTTTGATTACTAAATTAACTCAAATCTTTCATGCTTAGTATGATCGATGCACCACGGTCATTACTGGTTCCGCATCATTAGCAAAGGGATGGACGTGATTCATACTTCCCTTCGGTTCTGGTCGTCCCAACATCCGGCCTTAATTATGTATTCTGGGAATACATAAGTTCCACTTATGTTACTAATATTCTACTGAGGTAACTGTTTAGTCGCTGTGGTCAGTTTATGTTTGCGGGTTATTCGGTGAAGAATCAAATTTGTGAGTGCAATGGCAGAAGTTAGGGCTTCGTCTCCGGAGAAGTATATCACCTCTAAGAGTAAACAGGCATACACCAGTGCGGAAAGACGACTTATTTTACAAGTTTACGGTGTCTTACGAACAGAAAATCCGGGAATGTCGAAGAGAGATGTGGCGGAAAGAGTAGGCGTGTTGACAGGATCGAGCAGAGCGACTGTGGAGCGGCTAAGAAAAGAAGCGAACGACGGCCCTGTTGTGACACCCGGAAAGAAACGTCCTCGTCAAGTAGGCAAACGAACAAGGATGGTGATTTTCGACGATTTCCAAAAGAATAGTATCAAAAGAAAAGTTCATTCGCTACTAAGGCAAAACATACCACATACAGTAAAAAAAGTTAATGCAATGATCAATGATGACCCCGAGCTTCCAAATATGTGCCAAGAAACCACGAGAAAACTGATGATCTATCTAGGTTTTAAGTACGAAAAAAGAAATCGCCGGGCCATACTGATTGAACGGCAAGATATAATACTTTGGCGGAGAAGATATCTAATGAAAATTAAGAAATTTAGAGAAGAGGGAAAGAAGATTTTTTATTTGGATGAAACGTGGTGCAACGCTGGACACACAGTGAAGAAAGCATGGACGCCCAGTTACATAAAGTCAGCAAAGCAAGCGTTCATTAATGGAGAAACAACTGGCCTGCACAATCTTCCTGCGAGAGGTGGACGCCATATTGTTGTGCACATAGGCAGTGAGACGGGGTTTTTGAATGACCCAAACGATCCATCAGAAACAAACGACGCTCGATGGATTTTTAGGGCAAAAAAGACAGCGAAGATGAGCAATGCGACGCATCACGACGAAATGAATGCGGCTGCCTTTGAAGAGTGGTTTTCCGGAATCATGCACTTACTTCCACCAGATAGCGTAATTGTAATGGATAACGCGTCTTATCAATTTTAGTGAGACATTAAAAAAAACTTCCGAACATGAGCTGGAACAAACTCAAGATTCAACAGTGGCTGACAGAGAACGGCGTGGAATACAATCAAAAAGATGTCAAGGCAGAACTACTCGACCGTATCCCAGCGCATTTTAAAATGGAAGCCAAGACGTATTAAGTCGACAAAATCGCCGAAGAACATGGTCACACGGTACTCCGTCTCCCACCTTATCACTGTGACCTAAACCCGATAGAGTTGGTATGGGCCCAAGTCAAAAATGCTGTTGCCATGACCAATACTGACTACAATATGTCTTCAGTTGAAGAGGATCTACATAAGGTGATAAACAACGTCACTGCCGAGAACTGGAAAAAGTGTGTCGAACATGTGAAGAAAATTGAGGCATATATGTGGGATCTTGATGGAATAAGCGACGAAGTGCAGGACAGGATTGTTGTGATGGACGCTGGAAACAGTGATGACACCGAGGAAGAATCCTGGAGCAGTGACGAAGTCAGTGATGGTGAGTCGAATGACGAGTTGGCTTTTCCTCTATGAAGTAATCTGTTGTTCTTTAATTTCATAAATAAATATTAAGGATTTACCGTTACAAAGAAAAATAAGTATCAACAATAGATTTGACTTTGAAATACAAACTTTTTGTTTCTAAATACATGCATTTAGTTATTATTCAGCTGTTAAAGTAATTAACTTTAATCGTTAACACCAATTTTTTTTTATTTTTAACATTGAATTTTGTAACTAGATTATATCTATATTAGGGCTATACAAATAAAGCTCTGACGTAAATAAGGGTACGTTTAGGATAGTTTAGGATTGCCCGAGCGTGTAAACAAAATTTAAATCGCCTAAAATGACTCAATATTTTACTTCTAATATGGCAGTTAAATGGTTTACTTTATTTGGCTGCTTATTATTATCTGTCAGTGTACATAATTCGCTTTGCTTTGTTTAAATGTTTAAAAATGTTATCCATTCATTTTATTTTTGTTATTTTTGTTATTTTGTTATTAATTATGTTTATTGGACCTTTTTGGTGATGTAAATAGATGTAAAATACTTCTATAGAGTCTAATTATTGTCTTCCTTTGTTCTAAAATTGTTAGATATTTTTAATGTTTGTGTTTGTGTTTTCCTTGTATTTTGTTCTTAAGACCAAGATAAATACATCAACTCTGTTGTGTATTTTTATCTTAGCTAGTTTGTTAATGGCTGTGCAATGTTTTTTTTATTTTGTAAATACAGTTTAAATAGGTTTAATTTAACATTATTACAATACTGATCAGTTATTAATTCCATTAAGCGATATTTTTTAATTGTAAATTTTCTTGGTTCGTTTGTTTACGACTGTGTAATGTTTTTTTCTTTTGTAAATACATGATTCTAGTTTTATTTATGTAGTGTTATTAAATTAAATCCTTATTACTGTTTCAAACACATTAAGTTAGTGCATTGTAACCACTCAATTTTCACCGATTTGCGTCAAATTTTATATCACGATTAACAGCAGGCCGCGATGAATAACGTAACATGACTTATATTTCCATAAAATTGAATCTGGAAAAAATCGTATTGGTACTCGGAGCAATACGTGTGACTAATTGGCTGCCCGCCGGCCTCCCGACCCAGCTTACGGGTGACAATGGCTTCGAAAGGTGGGCTATTAGCGCGGTCGACTGCGTTTTCCGCCTCAAAGTAGGTGTTGGTCTACTATAGCTTGCTTACAACATTTTTTTCACTGTGGAAAATAAACATTAAAAGTAAATATCTATAAAAAGATTAGACAGCAGAAAATTTATGTTTTAAAATAATTTTATTGATTAGTGACCACTTCTTATTCTTCATTCAGATAAAATTACAAGTGACAGATTTAAATTACCTCTTAATTTTAGGCATTTCTTATAAATAATTTATTATGATTTATATTTCCTGTTCTATAAAGCAAATTAAATTTCCACTGCAGAAGTATGAAGTGCCTGTGCATTTAGACAAAAGCACAAAATGAATTATACAAAATTCAAAAGGACGATAAAGAAAGAAAAAGTTAAATTATTTTAAAAATTCAAATTTTTATTCGAATTATAAAGGTTGTGGGGTTTATTAAAATACAAGTTTAGTTAAAATATTGTTCGCATTGTATTCTACTTCCAAAGTATTCTCTTTATCGTTTGATTAATGAGTGAATCAACTTACACAACAACAATCATAAGAAATCGACAAATTTTATGTTTGTTAAATGTAGCAGTATTTGCAAACTGTAATTTAACAGTGTTAATACGATTTCAAACAGCGCCTAATCAAGCTGCCGTAGTAATCGAGTCGAAGGCAAATGAAGTCGACTCCCGGTGTCTCCTGATTGGTCGATTGTCTTTGCCTCGCAGAATATAATTGGGTTTAACCCTTTCCCCAGGGTTAACCAACTTTAGTCACTGTATTACAGTTTGATTACCGTGTTATTTGCGTATGCTTATTCTGTATCACACTTAACTGTTAGTGCTCTGGGCGAGTGTAAACCGCATCAAAATAGTCCGATGACATTTTAGGCGGTGTTGCCACATCGTTTCTGAGAATCACCAAACCACATGTTTCATCTATGACAAGTATACGTATATTTAATACTGTCAATTCAAATAGGCGAAATCAGCTGGTTTGTTTATTCTATTAAATACTGGTAACTAAATTCACCAATTACATGGAAGCATTCAGCTGAATAGTTAAGTAAGTTGTTTACCTCTTATCAGCTGGAATTATAATTATGGGAATTAGAACAGTATTTTTGTGTTTATTTTTGCAATTTCGTCAATGTGACGTCATTGGAGAGGTGCTTGATACCTACCGTCTTCTTTTCTATGTACCGCGGTTTAGACTAGTGTTACATTTACGTGTTTCGAGAACATCTGCTGCAAACTAGTGACTCGTCATACTTAACTCTAATTTTCTAACCTAAAAGATAAATTAATTTGCCAACTATCCAATGTAAGGGACTGTTTCTACCATTAGGAATGGTATTTTGACACATAATTTTCTTGGTGGGTCTGTACGATACAACAAAAGCTAACTTGCCTCCAAATTTCATGAAAATATGTTTAGTGGTTTTGGAGATTGCGTGATGAGTGAGAACATAGTTTTAGGTTTATATATACTGAGAGAATATAATATAGGTTTATATATTACATTACTCATGGCACAGAGAAGAAGGTAACAGATGTCACATTCAATATTGCGCTAGATATGTGTCGAGTTCTAAGTTTTTATTTTCCCAGACACACGGAAGGGCCAACGCCTTGTCAGTTCCTTCCTTATTTCCACCAATTACTCAAGGATGAATGAAGTAATTACTACTTCAGATTTATAAAGATGTACACTAGTTGATGTCTATTTATAAGTGGCATTGTGGCGTTCTTTGCGGCCATAAGAAATGAGGCCTCTGTTTCTTTTCCTCTGTGGTATGTTTAGCCAAGTATTGAGAAATTACATAAAGTAGCTGATCATTAAAAATGAAAAATCACATCA
This sequence comes from Stictocephala bisonia, assembly GCA_035578905.1. Lineage (NCBI taxonomy): Eukaryota > Metazoa > Arthropoda > Insecta > Hemiptera > Membracidae > Stictocephala > Stictocephala bisonia. Next base: position 727,067 of record JAQJVL010000335.1, on the reverse strand, counting down.
TCTGCTTGGTGATGAATAACGCCCAATTTAAAAGCTAATTTCAATTCGTCTTGTTTATCACAACCCTCACACTCCATATACTTCCTGCCTGGGGCATAAGGGTGGGAGCATCCATGTAAGGGGGTGGCGGAAACATTACTTGTGGAAGACAAATCCTGGGACGGCTTGGTAATTTCTGTACGATTACAGACAAAGCAATAACAATTGGTACATCATTACTGCACCCATTAATCTACTTTTTAAACTAACTACAACTTTTCTGTCATATCAGGAGGATGGGCGCAAGGAGTCAGAGGAAAGTCTTAAATGAGAGCTTAGGTCGAGTAGTACATCAAATTAAAGGTTTTTAGTAGTAAAACATAAAACCACAAATCAGATCTCAAAAGATTCTCTCTATACAAAATTACGCTGGTTTAAAGTTTTAAAAAGTTACAATGAAGGTCCCGTTCTAGAAGGTTTAATATTCTTATCTTAGCTCAAGTTGGGAAAGTTAAACTTTGTAAACGCCTACTGGACTTATGAAATAGTTTTTTAGGTTAGGTAGTGACTCTGCACTACCAATGGTCCACGAGGAATTCGACAACAATGTTAAACGTAAGCATAGGCAAAGATGTACATCATTTTAAAATGGGTTGTCTTGCACAGATGAATACCAAAATCAGCACTTAAGGTTGATCCGGTACAAAATGGCAGATGTTCAAATATTTTCTTGATTGTAGTAAGTCATTGTATTAGTGGCCACAATTCAACTACACTAATAAATCAAGGAAACAAATGCTGCTGTATGTATTGTGTCTGTCGGACAAATGTACATTATGAAGTTAGTCACGAACAAGGGTTATAAACTCGAACATTTCCTCTAAAAATATTATTTTGTAAATGAACTTTTTTCCATCAACATTTTTGAACATCGGCCATTTTGTACTGTATCAACCTTTTTAAGTGCTGTTTTTGGTATTCATCTCTGCAAGACAACCCCTTTAAAATCTCCTTGTAGACCATCCTCTATTATATGTGAAGGCCAATAACTAACTTAAAAAAACTATTTTTTTAAGGCCAGTAAATTTACAAAGTTTATCTTGCCCAACTTGAGCCAAGACAAGAGTTAAACCGTCTGATGCAGGGACTTCATTGTAACTTTTTATAACTCCAACCCAGCGTCATTTTAAAGAGCGAACCTTTTGGGGTTCCGTGGTTCATATTTTACTGTTGAAGTCCTTAAATTTGATGTACTACTCGACCTATGCTCACATTTAAGATTTTCTTCTAACTCCATGCGGGCCATCCCCCTGGTATGACAGAAAAGTGTCACTCACATTTACCCGTTTATTAATGTTTTATTTATAAATAAACAAACTGGTCCAACTTAATGCATTAGGCTAGATTAGTTAGTCTTAAATCAAAGCTTAACCGGCCACCCATCCAAGGAACAGCCACATCCAGTCCAAGCGGTGTTACTTGACGCCGTTATCTTGCGATGGCGTCGGAACCCTCCGGTGCTATCACTGGCATTAATTAATAGCGATATCTTTGTGTACAATACTACAATTTTAAACCTTTGTCGTGGGAACAGTAGCTAAAATCCGTTCATTATTTATGTAAAAATGGGTGTTTTTTTTTACATTATCCCATATGCGTTAATTTAGAGAAAGTATTGTGATCATGAACAAACATTTTTTTTACCAGTTGGTCTAAAAATCCATTTTAGGGTACCCTGAAGCCAAAAAGTGTTAAAAAAAAAAAATGTGGATGTCTGTCCGTGTGTATGTGCACTTCGCTGGAGACCAAATGGATGGATAAATTTTTATGAAATTTGGTATGAAAGTGTATTTAGCCAATATCTCCAGACCTTTTTTTACTTTTTGAAATTTTATTAATTTTTTTTAATTTTTATGGGCAAAAAACATAAAAAAATGCAATTTTCTCAAAAACAGCTGTAACGATTTTGATTAAATTTTTAGAACATATATGAATTACAATTCAAAATATTTTAGTTAAAACCGCATGTCTCTAGCTTGACTGGTTTTTGAGATATGGCAAAAAAAAATATTTGGGAATCAAACTGGTAGTTTGCATAGTTTTGATTTTTTTAGTGTTTAATATGGGGGAAAGTTTGTGCCAATTCTTTGGAACCATTTATTTTATCAGTATTACGTTTTGCTCATTCATTAAAAGAACACCGCTACCGTTTTAACATTTAGCACTGCAAATGCATCCTTCACTAGCCAATGAAAACACAAGCATTAGAGTGCCTTAAGCCCCAAAGGGCTCCTGATGACGTTATCCCCGAGTAGATTGGCCCTATGATGGACCTCACCCAGCGAGTCGCAACTCAATTTGCCACTCTTTTACCGAACAAAGATATCAGCATTTAAGTAGGTCAAAACTAATTTTGTGCAGTGGAAATCCAAAATGCGTTTACAAGAGGTGGGCGGGAACAGATTCCAATTTGTCACGAGGGGTGGGACATCACCCTTCTTTGGAGGGGGAGGAGAGGGCACGTTCTGCTGTTTCTACAAGGGAAATGCATTATTTTTAAGATGTGTTACATTTCAAGTAATATCATCTTTTTTGTGAATATAACACATATTTTTCAACTCAGTGTGTAAATGAATATCTCAAATTGCAACATTAAATATTTCATTTGCAGTGATTTCTTTAATTTGCATAAAATAACATATCATGCAATGGCTCTTATTAATTGTCTTCAACTGATTGTTCAAAATTAGGCTCTGTATTTAAAAAGAAAAAAATTCATATAAACTTACTATCTTGAGTGCAAGATGTCGTTACACTAACCAAATTTGCGACAAAATAAGAATAGTCAATTGGTATCGTTATTTTGTCTCGTCACGCATCACGAAATCTCAAAAAAAAAAAAAAAAAACCGAACGGATTTACACAAAATTATAAAGGAAGTTAGCCTTAGTATCGAAGGGACCCAATAAAAAAGGATTTTTCGAAATTACTTTGGCGGAGTGATGTAATCCAGCTACTTGGGAGCTAAGTGGAAATTGTATGTGACAGACTCTGTTCTCAGTCTCCTTAACATCAACTCAGCGTCCTTTTTTAGTTTGAATATACGCGTCTTCTACTAAACAACTATCAGGTAATGTGTGAGATGGTTGCCAAATTTCAGGTTTGCACAAGGAAGAGAACTAATCATGCTTACCGATTTGCTGGAAATTAATCCAATACTACGGAGTTTAGATTAAACGCTAAACTGTCCCTTAGTGGCCAATGGGCCATAAATAAATGGTATTTTCTAAGAAAGAGCCAACCTTAGTAACAATCACTACACTCACCCATCACCCATATTCGTTCAGCTTCAGACGATTAGATTCTTATTAATACATTTAAACAATAAATACTGTAAATAAAAACTGTAAGACAATGGAACTGTCAGAGCCACTTTGTATAAAGGGGATTGCTCCTGATCTAATTCAATGACATTGTGACCGCTTTGTCGTCTTTACTCAATTTCTCAACGACAATACAGTTCTACCTTGTGACGACCATTTCCTTAGTAATCTTACTGAACTGTCAGACTGGTAGCCAGCCGAGAAGTGAAATATTGGCGGTGACGTCAGAGTAAGAGGATTGCTCCCGAAACAATTCCAATGACATTGTGACCGTTTTATCGTTTTAGTCAATTTCTCAACGACAACACAGTTCTACCTTGTGAAGACCATTTCCTTTGTAATCTTACTGAACTGTCAGACTGGTGGCCAGCCGAGAGGTGAAATATTGGCGGTGACGTCACAGTAAGGGGATTGCTCCTGAAACAATTCCAATGACATTGTGACCGCTTTGTCGTCTTTACTCAATTTCTCAATGACAATACAGTTCTACCTTGTGAAGACCATTTCCTATGTAATCTTACTGAACTGTCAGACTGGTGGCCAGCCGAGAAGTGAAATATTGGCGGTGACGTCAGAGTAAGAGGATTGCTCCCTGAAACAATTCCAATGACATTGTGACCGCTTTGTCGTTTTAGTCAATTTATTAACGACAACACAGTTCTACCTTGTGAAGACCATTTCCTTTGTAATGTATCTGAACTGTCAGACTGGTGGCCAGCCGAGAAGTGAAATATTGGCGGTGACGTCACAGTAAGAGGATTGCTCCTGAAACAATTCCAATGACATTGTGACCGCTTTGTCGTTTTAGTCAATTTCTCAACGACAACACAGTTCTACCTTGTGAAGACCATTTCCTTTGTAATGTATCTGAACTGTCAGACTGGTGGCCAGCCGAGAGGTGAAATATTGGCGGTGACGTCACAGTAAGGGGATTGCTCCTGAACCAATTCCAATGACATTGTGACCGCTTTGTCACCTTTACTCAATTTCTCAACGACAACACAGTTCTACCTTGTGAAGACCATTTCCTTTGTAATCTTACTGAAGTGTCAGACTGGTGGCCAGCCGAGAGGTGAAATATTGGCGGTGACGTCACAGTAAGGGGATTGCTCCTGATCCAATTCCAATGACATTGTGACCGCTTTGTCGCCTTTACTCAATTTCTCAACGACAACACAGTTCTACCTTGTGAAGACCATTTCTTTTGTAATCTTACTGAAGTGTCAGACTGGTGGCCAGCCGAGAGGTGAAATATTGGTCGGTGACGTCACAGTAAGAGGATTGCTCCTGTACCAATTCCAATGACATTGTGACCGTTTTGTCGCCTTTAGTCAATTTTTCATATACTGAAGTGTCAGACTGGTGGCCAGCCGAGAGGTGAAATATTGGTCGGTGACGTCACAGTAAGAGGATTGCTCCTGTACCAATTCCAATGACATTGTGACCGTTTTGTCGCCTTTAGTCAATTTTTCAACAACACAATTCTGCTTTGTGAAGACCATTTCATTTCAATTTTATAAGGATTATGATTTGATTTAGAACATGAACTACTCGTTATTAATTAGATTAGAACATTTATTAAAATTCGTACAATTATTTAAAGTGTAACTATGTAAACGTTATAGGAAAATAAATTCGTGGAAACCCTTCCTTAAAGACCTTGTTCCGAAACCTGATGTACAAAACACACAAGTCACACTAACTCCCTTGAACAGAGCTTACAGTAGATGCAAAAATAAATTACAGCCACTGCATTGAAAGCCTTCATAAAACAAAGCAGATACAAAAGGATTAATTGATTACAAATAAGGTATATACATTAGTAAAAATAAAGAAAATTTTCGAGTACAAAAATTGCCTTTGTTATAACTTTATATCGGCCGTGTGAAATAAAAAAGATGAAAGAAATTGTTTCACTTATAATTCTACAAATTTTAAAACACTAAACGAAAGAATGATTATGTATATTGTAATTTGTTAGGAAGATTAAAAATATTTTGAGAGGCGTGGTAGAGTCTCCTGCCAATCCATTTCTTTATTCAAAGACGATGCGCGTATCATTTACAGTAAAACCAGTATTTCCACAGGTAGAACATCCATTTATAGTGTACTCTAGACCTCACAGGTAGGACATCCACATATAGTGTACCCTAGAGCTCACAGGTAGGACATCCACATATAGTGTACCCTAGACCTCACAGGTAGGACATCCACATATAGTGTACCCTAGACCTCACAGGTAGGACATCCACATATAGTGTACCCTAGACCTCACAGGTAGGACATCCACATATAGTGTACCCTAGACCTCACAGGTAGAACATCCACACATAGTGTACCCTAGGCCTTACAGGTAGGACATCCACATATAGTGTACCCTAGACCTCACAGGTAGAACATCCACACATAGTGTACCCTAGGCCTCAAAGGTAGGACAACCACATATAGTGTACCATAGATCTCACAGGTAGGACAACGACAGATAGTGTACCCTAGACCTCACAGGTAGGACATCCACATATAGTGTACCCTAGACCTAGTGTTCTTCTGGATGATCCCCCATAATTGTTCACTCCTTTTTCTGTTCATCTACTGGTTAACTTTCTCAAGTCTGACTTCCATACATCGTATTTGTCTTTATAAATCATCTTGAATCGTCACTTTGTATCTTTGATTTTTAGCACATTTTCCTTTTTTTATAAATATGCATTTGCTGATGCATCTTGCTTCATGACAATGGATTCTCATCCAGACGCATGAAAAAAATGGAAACAGTCCCAAACATCTAAACTTGAGAAGACTAACCTATAATTGAATAGCGTCTATTTTTATCGCCAGAATAATTGCAATTTAAGCTGTATTAAAACTGTCTTTCGTCAGGTGCTTGCTCTAGCATTCGTCATTGACAGCGTTGGGGGGGAGGGGAGGAAAGCGTCAAAAGTAGACGAGTTATAGCCTTGATTATATTATAACAATTAAATATATCATGTAAAATGAATATTTGAGCCAGTACTTCGGTTAGTTAGTGATGTGTGCTACTACTGCATTAAATGTATATAGTAGGCCTATGGCCTACCACGGTAACTAGAACATGGTTATCGTGGGGCCTACTACACTAGCGCCCCACATTGAACCACAAAAACAGCTGATAATTTGAGACACAAACTTTAACATGAGAAATCTATATACGTGGATTAAAGTTCTTCTATATGAGTTACTTTCCTTGAACTTTAAGAAAGGTTGATAAAAAATTCTAATTATTCATTCAAATTCACTTCAATCGAACTCTCGAAGTGTAAAAAATAATTGTTGCACTCCTCATAGAAAATTTCTAATAGAAAATTTGCTTTGTTTATTTAATTTGTAAACTACACTCTTCTCCTGCAAAATTTCTTTTATTATTATAACTTTGAATGTCTTAATTCTCACTATAAATGAGAATTAACTCTTTTGTAATTAAAATTTTTCTCACACAATATAAACATTCTTTTACTTTAAATTTGTTCTTCTAATATCCATTTTAATTAATATACGTACTCTTAAACTGTTTTCATACAAAGTACGCTACGTTTAAAAGCAGAAGGTTAGCAAGAACGTTATTTTGGCCTATAAAATGAATGTTCAAACTCTGAAATTGCGTTATGAAATAAGTGTGTCTTCCGTTTGTGCATATTTTATGTGGTTTTAATGCGTCCACAGCTTTAGAAAATAAGCCGCTTAGGGGAAACCCCAGTCCGCTGTTGAAGGAATGATTGATCACTGATCATCACTCACCAAACGAAAAAATTAAATTTCACTTATTACTTACGGTACGATTAACCTTCTATGTGTTAATCTAAAACTTCCAGAATACTGGGAGTTTTCTGGACTGGAAGTCACTTACAAAGACAAACATATAAAACCAAGGGGGGGTGGTCACAACCAGATTTTCACATTACACACTACACGACAGCTTATTGTCCTCGATGGCAAAAGTTAAAATAACGTTTTGACAACTATTTATGAAAAGTATCATATATAACATTAAATAACTTCCAAGATGAATTCATAATTACTTTCTCTGTGCTGGTAAAAGTAGAAAATAGAAAGCCTAGATTCCGCATTTAAAAAATGCAAAATCTATAAATTTAATTCCGTAAGTGAATCGGTTTCCACGAAGTTTTTCGAGCTCCGAAGAAGACAAGATAGATCTTGGTCAGATTAAGGACCAAGAACGGTGTTAAAAATATCAGAAATGTAATAAAAAAATAATAAATAACCTGGGCTTCAATGATCCAATAAGGTTCTATCACTACAGTATTTTCATGCAAAGGTTGTTTACTAGGGGAAACCCCTGCACGCTTCGCGTGCCAACCCCCTCCATCACTGCGCTCGTGACGCCTTGGCATACGAGTTTTGAAAAGAAATATTGGTGGTTAAACTGTAATAGGGTATGTACATTTATTTCTAGTAGCTCACACATTGCACTTGAGTTTCAACCTATTATTATACAAACCTACTGAGTTATTTGAAACCTTATTAGTTTCAAACATATTGGTATACAAACAACCAATGTTATTACTAAGATTAGGATCTATTAACCTTCTCAATATTATAAAAATCATTGTGTACATTATAACAGCTGTTAAAATTACGTATACTTACGTACATCATTGTTTACATTTGAACAGCTGTTACATTTTTACTAATTTATATCTCTCTTTCATATGTTATTCTTATGGCCAAAAATCTTACTTTGAGGGCTTTCTGTCCCTTCGTGGTAAAAATATTGAACAATTGAAACCTTACTGCACAACTCCGAATAGAGGCAAATTTTTTGACGCCTTAATCGTTAAAATTGATAAAGAAATACAGGAGGAGCTGCGTTGACAAAAACCGGCTTCACGTATTATATACTGTATAAAGGATGCTGGTGTAAATATTGTGTGTTCTTAATGTAGATTTAAAACTATCTTACATGGTAAAAAAGCAGCTTTAAAGAAATAAATACTAAATATTTCTTAAGTTACTTGTAATAATTTTAATTTTGTTAATTTAGTCATAGTGAAGGCCGAGGTGACGGGACTGGCACGTGAAGTGTGCAGGGGATTCCCCTAGTCGTATATAACATTTCGAAAAAAATCATCTTAAATAACTATAGTTTCTCTTTTGCTACAATATTTTTTTTCGACAATATTCTTTTTTATATCGAAACAAAGCAAAATTAAAAATAAATAGAGGCGTGAAGTTAACGGCCAAAACAAAATACAAGATTCACTTTGAACATGGTGAGTTCAATAAATGTCACACCTTGGACGTGCCAATTATACAGGAGGATTCCACAACAAAGACTAACAAACAACGAACGACACAAAGGCGGCTACAGTCCACCGGTCAAAGACTCGCCACAGCCTCTCTCAAGTGTGCGTTTTTAACCGGTGGAAATAACGCGGACCGAGTCTGTACTGTGGCCAGCTTCTGTGAATTCTGTCTGAAAGGTGACGAAATTAAGATCTATCATAACAAAAGCTATCTGTCTGTAGCTTTGAGATTTAGCGTAAGTTTAGGCCTTCACTTTTGTGGTTTGTTCCCACCTTTATTATCACTTCAATCTACGAATAAACATATTTATATCATTTACGGAGAGGACAATGGGTTATATATTTACTTAATTTATTGATAAAACACTTATCGTAAAGAAATGAGCGAATGTGGGTTACGAATGAGTGTAGATGAACGAATGTAGTCATGTTAGTAACTGCGACCGACTGGTCATTAGAAAGAATCATTTATCAATAGCCCAATCAACTACAGAACCTATAGTTTAGCGTGGAATACAGACAATTTGGTATTGGTCTGATTTTCGATAAACTGACAAGCCTACTGTCGGTGCAAAAATTACGTGTACCCCGAGTTCGAAGGTTGCTTACTAAGAAACTAAAAGCCCAATGAACAATCCAATCACACCATTGTTCTCTTCATTTTATTGTAAGTTATGACACATACATTTTAAAGTTTTATTATACTTATATATATAAAAATAAGAACACTTAGCAATCTTTTTGGTGTTTTTAATTTTCAAGATCGATTTCAGTCTCGTAAGACTATCATCAGTTGAAAAACAGAATATAAATAGGGTTATAAATATACTTAATTTTAGAATAATTAATTCAACAGCTGACATTATACAATTTTTATTATACGTTTTAATAATTTGCATCCTAGTTGGAACAACAAGTACAGGAATTGAACTAGTTTTCACTGTACATCAACTTTACACTTTTATTACTCAAAAACACGTTCATGTATCGCATTTATATTTTAGCACGTGCTTGACAGGAATATGTTATATAAGTATGGTACAATTTTAGAATTTTAACTTTTCAAGAAAAAAGTTCTTATTAATTTTCTGAAACGATTTACCTTGGCTTCTAGAGCTAGTAAAAAAAATTACTTGGTCTTGTTGTAATGCTTTTGAAATGTATGGTTGCAATAGGGGAAGGGTGGGTAAAGTGGCCACGGACGATTTCTCTATCAAGAAGTGCTTCTACCTAGCGGCCAACGCCTCAACTATTGCCCGAGACCGCCATTAGTGTTCCGTAGCTTCGTGAAGGTGCTCAGTTTAAGCGGTCGGATTTTATCATAAAATTAGTTGTTTTTCAAATTGTTGATGTAAGGTGAGTGTTCTGAATTACCTATCATAACTATAACTACAAGTCTAGTATGTAATACTAACAATAACCATTGAAATGAGTGTGATTTAAGCTATCAATTCATGTGTAAAAGTAAGAGCTGGTGTTACGGGTGTACCTGCAGAGACGCATTTTCGTAATGGCGTCAGAGAGGGCAAAGTGGCCACTGCTGTGGCCACTTTGCCTTCCACCATGGCCACTTTGCCCGACACATAATATTTTGTTTTTTAATGCAATATGTTTTTATTGTACCTGTGCCCGAACCCAGTTAAGATGCCCAACACCAAGTATTTAGTTATAAGACTAATCTAATCCAATTTAGGTCTCTTAGAACGGCGTTCACTTGTATAATTCAACAAAGTAGGTATTTCAATTTTTTATTTTTAGGTGGAGTCATGGTGTCAAAGTATAAACGAAAAAGCGATCAGCAGTCTTGGGACTCACAGGCGATGCAACAAGCTATAAACGCCGTGAAAGATGGTATGCCTATGCAGACAGCTGCTAAAACCTTCAATGTTCCCAGAAATACGTTGAAACGTCGGGTTATAAATAAGAACCAGCGTGCTACAGAAATAAATAAAGTTCTAGGGAACTACCGTCCTGTTTTTAATGAAGAACAAGAACAGCAGCTTGTACAACATCTTTTGGATATGGAGGTACGTTTTTTGGAATCACTGTATCTGATTTGCGTAGCCTTGCATACAAACTTGCAGAGCAAAGTGGTATCCCACATAATTTCAACCATGACCTGAGATTAGCTGGGAAAGATTGGGTCAGGGGTTTTAGACAGTGCCACCCTGAAATGGTGTTGAGAGTACCAGAGGCGACTTCAGCAGCAAGAGCCCAAGCATTCAACAAAGTAAATGTTACAAAATTGTTCGATATTTTAGAGGATGTCCAGAAAAATCACTTATACCCTCCTCACAGGGTTTACAACGTCGATGAAACGGGCCTTATGACTGTGCAGACTAAGTCATCAAAGGTTTTTGCACTTAAAGGTAGACGACAAGTTGGCTCACTTACATCCGCTGAAAGAGGTGTTCTTTCAACATTTGTCGTTTCCATGTCAGCAGGGGGGACGTTTATACCTCCTATGGTCATATTTCCTACACAGCGGATGAAAGTCGAACTCGAAGATGGTTCTCCGCCAGGTACAGTTTTTGCTTGCCACCCATCAGGGTGGATGCAAACAGACATTTTTACGCAATGGTTTGAGCACTTTTTGGGCTTTGCCAAGCCTTCAAAAGATGACCCTGTTTTATTGATACTTGATGGGCATGCAACTCACACTAGGAACCTTGACTTTATTGAAAAGGCTAGGAAAAACCATACAACTGTGGTCTGCATCCCTCCTCATTGTAGTCACAAGCTCCAGCCATTAGATGTAGCCTTTATGGGGCCATTTAACACATACTATGTCCAAGCAATTGAGCGATTCTTGCGCAATAACCCTGGTAGGCAAGTAACTCAATACCAAGTTTCTCGTCTTCTCGGGGAGGCATTTTTAAGTGCTTCTACTCCTACTGTTGCCGTGAAAGGATTCAGAAGATGTGGCATAGTACCAATTAACAGGGACGTGTTCACTGAAGCAGATTTTGTAGCATCTACAACCACAGAAGTTCCCAATCCCTCTGAGTCACACCCAACAGCTGACGTCAATCAAGTGTCATCGAACCCTGATGAAGAAAGACCTGCAGATCCCGATACCAATGTCAGTGCAATCTTAGGACCTATTGTAGGTTCCGGAGACCCCACAACATCATTTGTTCTCGTCTCTTTAAGCCCTGATACCGCAACTAACGGACGTCCGATTATTAAACCCAGTAGTACCTCATCTGCCTTAAGCCCAAGCTCCATGCCTAGTACCTCATCTGCTGTAAATCCAATATCCATACCCAGTACATCATTTGCTATAAGCCCTCAGGATATTATTCCAATCCCAAAAACAATCATTATCAAACGACAAAATAAGAGGAAAAAGGGTTCGGCTGCAATTTTGACCTCAAGCCCTTACAAGGCTGACCTTGAAGCAGCGAAGGCAGAAAAGGAAAAAAAAGAAAGACTGAAAAAATTAAACTAGAAAAAAAGAAGACAAAAAGAAGTCGGTAAATAAAAAAAAGAATCCTATTAAAGAGAAAAGGAAATCAAAAGTGGCAAATCGTGCTGTGTTTTTTAATGAATCTGATAGTGATGAGAGTGACGTAGATTGTCTGTACTGTCAGGACTTGTATTCAAAGTCTAAACAAAATGAAGGGTGGATCAGATGCTCCGGTTGCCACAAATGGGCACATGAAGCTTGTGCTGGGTGTGAAGAGGAAGACAATGAGTTCATATGTGACCTCTGCAAATAAACATTAAATAGGAGGCCACAAATTCTTAAAATGTTTCAAAAATGATTTCAGCTATCGCTTATTTTTGCTTTACATGTCAAGACACATTAGGAAATGTATTAATACTTCAATTTGTAATAATACATACATACTTTGTCATTTAAAAAGCAGTTGTAGTATTTATTTGTCACATCGGGTAAAGTGGCCATTCAGTGGCCACTTTGCCCTTCCCCATCGGGCAAAGTGGCCATTTGTTAGAGTTTGGAAAAAACATTATTTTTACAAAAAGTAACAAAGATATAGTTATGCATTATTTTTTTTAAATGTGTACAACTAAATAAGATACCTTACACATTAATTGTTATTTGTTTTAACAATTTTAACTTCTTGATAAAAATGGGTTTTCCATAGAGTGGCCACTATGCCCACCCTTTCCCTACATTACTTTTATATGCATAAATAAATGAAGTAATTTTATATTGATATAAATCAATTTAAAATTACTTGAATCAGATTGATTATAATTTATTTAAAACCTTTTTTTATTTAAAACCCTTCTTCAATTTTTATTCAACATAAGTCCAAAAGAGTACAAATATTATGGTGAACGATTTAGGTAGACTACGTTTAACATCTTCTAAACCAGAGACACTAAAAAAAGAGGGTAAAGAAATTCGTATGTCATAACTCTATTTTCCAACTGTTTGTAGAACGCCTTCAACTAAGAAACCTACTATAACCTTACAGACATGTATTGAGTGACTAGCCGCACCGTGGTTTAAGGCACTTTAGTTCTAATATTTACTTCAGAAGAACTATTGATTTTATAGGGAGTGCCATTACACGGTCCAAAACTAAGACTCTCCTGCCGATTACACCGATGTCAGTGAGTGAACTGTAAATTTTATTTCAAATAAGAATAACATTTGATAGATAACATAATTTATTTAAATCTTAAACAGTTAAAATATTATAATTTTGTTTTTAAAAATAAACCAGGCAGACTATATTGTTTTTTCTAGCAAATTTGTTAAAGCTTGCAACTCTAAGAAACGATTTTGTATTTTTTTTCAGGGAATAATTTAGTAAAAGGAACTAGCTCCAGCTGGTAATGTGGAATTGCTACCTAATACAACCGCCTGATACTCCGCCCAAGAATTGCAGAATATAACACAGCTATTTTTTTCCTAAGAGGGGCAAAATGACCAGTCCTTCCGCTGTGTTACATAGCCAATCTTTGTCCGGGCATCTTGCCCACTTGCTGATGTGCAATGGCCGCTAAACTTCTCCTGTAATCTTTAAGTGGGCTTCCTTGCAGTGCAATCTCCCTGATGTGTTCCAGTATTGACTCTTTTATGACTTCTGTGCCATGTAAACAAACTCTCCCAGCGTCGATACCTGCAGTAAGACATCAGCAATGATGGAGTTCCTGATAAGCCATGGCTGCCTCGAGATACTCTCTATACATCTATATGGTATCATGCAATATTGGTAATTATCACGATAACTAGGATAATAAGATAGGGTTCACGCTAGAATAGTAAGGTAGGGTTCACGCACATGATGCACAGTAAATCTTGGTGTCAATGACGTCACACAGACGTATCAGCTGGTTCATCTGTTACACTGAATGTAGAAATAATCAGTAACTGCTCTTCCTAAATCACTGTTTTCATTAACAACTAGACTTTAACCAGTTAATAACTATCACTAAGACAAAACAAATACTTAAAATAATACTTCTGTTTTATTATTATTATGGAAATTTGGCCAAAATAAATAAAAATGGAACATTTTTAGACAAAAGAACTTTTTTTAAAAAAAACAAGCATGATAAATGTAATAATTCAAGACTGAATTATATTAAGCTCAATGTAAGCAGCTGTTTCAATACTTGTTATTTATTTATACATTTCCAAATCAAAACCAAACGACCATCATTTAATTGGAGAAGCTAATGGAGCCATCTTTAAATATTAACCAACTGTTAAACAAAACAAATCAAAATCAATACAATATACTCATATTTGTAATATTATCATTGAAAGTATTTGTATATCCTTAGTAATAGTTATTAACTGGTATTATGATAGTTTTTAATGAAAACAGTGATTTAAGAAAAGCAGTTATTAATTATTACTACATTCAGTGTTACAGATGAACCAGCTGATACGTCTGTATGACGTCATTAACACCAAGATTTACTGCGCATCATGTACATGATCCCTACCGTCTTTTCTAGTTACCGCGGTAATTATGTAGAAAAAGGCCCTTGTTGATTTTTTGGCTGAACATTTTTTTCATTGTAAATAAATAGCTAAGAAACATGAGTATGAGTGTTTTTTTTTTCAGTGGAAAAGCTGAAAAAATTACGATAATTAGGAAAACAGGAATTATAGGAAAATTGCCTAATACATTATTAAAATCCAAGCTACGAAAGGATGTAAATATGCTTTTTAGTTTAGTCTTGGTTTCTAACTGTATTTACTGTAATTATTTCATAAATGGCCAATGATTTAACTACCTCCCTGAGCAGAGTCCTGCATAGTCCAGTCTCCAGTGCTCGTATATAATCATTCTTCCCTTTGACCAAACAGCCTTTAGCAAGTTATTCCATCCTGGCTTTGAAGATAAAAAATGAAAACAGAAAAGGAACAGTAAGGAACATAGAGGAATTAAATTTAAACACTGGTTTGAAATAAATCTACCAAGAAAGCTCTTGAATTTTATTCTAAGATCAAAAGAAAAGAACCAACAAGTCCCCAGAATACACATATAAAACAAATGCTGGAGAAGAGGAGAGTAGGAAGCAAATTTGCAAAGTACATGTACTGATTCAGCACATAAGAAGAAACCTTGTGAGAAAAGCTTCACAACCTGGCTGACTTTATTTAAATTTGCTATAAGTATAATGAATAATTAATTTCAAGATTGGTTTCAGAGTCAGTCCAGATCATGAAAATATCATCAATGAAACAGAGCCAGCAGAAGGGTTGGACGGGTTGTTTTTGAAGGAAAAGTCTTCTCCAATTTCCCATGAACAGGTTGGCCATGCGGGTACCTATAGCGGTACCCTTGATCTGGAGGTAGTTGATGCCAGAACTTTGGAAGTGGTTTTTTTCAAGGATGAATTGAGTCAGCTGAACTAGGAAGGAAGTGCTAGGTTTGGCGTTTGGAGGGCGTGTATCCCTTACATATATATTTGTATCCCTTATATTTGGAAGTAAGATTTATTGTTGAAAAAGTAGCATTTTACGTACTGTGGTATTAACCCACCCACCCGCCTATACACGTAAAATGCCATTAACCCACCCGCCCACCCATACACGTACAGAGGTATTGACTCACCCACTCATATACGTACAGTGGTATTGACCCACCCACCCACCCATACATGTACAATGGCATTAAGACCCCCTAGTAGGCCTATTGTGACCAGCTATAATTCTGTTACCGAACGTATCTCTGCCTTTGTCGATGACAAACTCCAACCTCTAGTACGACAACTTCCTTCCCACGTCCAGAATACCAATCATTTCCTTAGTTTCCTCTTCTATCTACCCAAACCTCTACCCCTTAACACCAAACTGGTTAACATTGATGCCACTTCACTTTACACCAATATACCCCACGCTCATGGCTTTGCTGCTATTGAGTATTTCCTCGATACACAACCTCCAAACCTAGCACTTCCTTCCTAGTTCAGCTGACTCAATTCATCCTTGAAAAAAAAAACACTTCCAAAGTTCTGGCATCAACTACCTCTAGATCAAGGGTACCGCTATGGGTACCCGCATGGCCCCTTCCTATGCCAACCTGTTCATGGGGAAATTGGAGAAGACTTTCCTTAAAAAACACCCTGTCCGAACCCTCTGCTGGCTCCGTTTCATCAATGATATTTTCATGATCTGGACTGACTCCGAAACCAATCTTGAAACCTTTCTTCAAAACCTACAAAACTTTTCATCCCTGAATAATTAATTTATAACTTTTTTATATAAAAAAGCAATTGCTAATAAAATGTTGTACATAATTGGGATAGATGTTCGACACTGCCTTAATCTCAGAACTGAAAAGGGTTAGTTACTGACTACAAGAACATTTTCCCATCTGTTTATTTACATAAAATAGAATTTCTTCTGCAGTATTTAAACATTTATTTTCAAGGCACTGATATGGCCATGAGTGAGGTTAACTTAGTAGAAAGTAACAGTTGTTCTATAAAATTAATTCTTCATTAGTCTATTACATTATTTACATTTATATTACTAGAAAAATACAAACAAGTAAGACATAAGAAACCGCAAGTAACAATATAAGAAGAAGAATGATCACGGTAAACATGTTTACCATCTTAAAACCTGAGGGATTCAAGTTCATAAAGGGATCCTTGCACTTATATTGAATTTAATTTATGATCTATGGTGCATCACTTATTTTTAATTTCTAAAAGACTAAAGTTACATGCAGTTGGGTATATTAATCAATTTAAATTTACTTTGATAAAACTGAGATCTGTGGTCTACATTATAGTTACAGTACTAAATAAAATAAATAACCATAAAATATAATAACAAACCAAATAAGTTAAAATAAAATTATAAAATTTGCAAAGAAATTTAAAATAAAATTTACATGGTTTTACAACTAAAATTTAATTTACATTCACATAAAGTAATTAACATTAAATATATTTACTATTTATAATTCCGGATAGACGCTAAAATTAATGTGGAATGTTATATAAATTTTAATTAAAAATACAGTTCTGTTAAAAAAACATAGTTTTCTACAAATCTGAAGAAAATAGATAAATAATGGAAATCTTTACAGATTTTATTTTGAAAACTCAGTTTTCTCTTGTCTGTTCTACCTAACACAGTTATAAAGAGTATAAATTTACATTATTTTTGTAATAAAAATTATAAATCTTACATTCTTAAGAATACAGGAAATTAAAATAAAAAATTAATAAACAGGCAGTGTAGCCACCCAAGATCTCTTATCATTTAAACAACAACTGCCAATTTATACTGATCTAGATCACTAAAAGGCCTTGTGACCGTACATATTTAACATATTTTTATTAAATAAAACCTATTTTACTGAGAATTATCATTACAATTACATATATAATCATTAAGAAAATTAATTTATAATTAACTTACTCAATATATCACATAAGAACAGTCTCGTAACTCTTAAATCTGGTTTCAAAGCAAGTAACTGATTTTTGTGATTCAATACAAATTTACATTATAGTTTCCTTGTGCGAATGGTATAATTGCCTTAAATTACAGATTTGTGTTAAGAATCTTTTGAGCTGAGTGTACTGTATAACCCAGTTTTGCTAAACCATATAGACAAAAGTCTTCAACTTGATAAAAATAGATCCATAAAAAGTTACCTTCAAGCAGCTCTTCTCATTGGAAAGAATAATTTGAAAATAAAAATGTCTTTTACTAAACATTCCAATAAATGCGCTTTTTATTTGTCAAAGCTCTGGAGGACAAAATGATAGCAAATGTTTAGGAATTTAGTGGGGAGGAAGGGATTTAAGATAGGTAGAACCACCCTAAAAGAGGTTCAAGACAGAAGAAAATGGAGAGAAATTGTTGACTAGGACAAAAACCACCTGTGTTTTGAGTGGCACAAATAACAGTATTAAAAAAATACCATCATTTGAATATTATTTTTTACAACAGTCCTTGAATCTAAAGTAAAACTTAGTAAATATGCTAACATAAATACATTTTTTTGTTTAAATTAAACTAGTTTCAATTAAACTATCCATTTTAATTAACCCAAGGAATGTTGATCGCCTCAAATTGAGGTGATCGGTATTTTCATAAAATGTTACCGCCTCAATTTGAGGCGATGTGCGCTCACTCGATTAATGTCGCTCACAGTCAGGAAAAAAGTCAAAGTCGTCTCAAATATATATAATTTGAAAGGCCGTGAATCAGTGTTTGTTTACATGTCTTTGGTTTTGCTCTATGACTGTCAGATGAGGCACAGTGGTAGAAATAATCCTTTGTTTAATAAAATCAAAGATAAATATAATAAAGTACCCTTTATTCATTTTTTTTTATAAAAATATATGACTAGTTTCGGCTCTTAGGCCATCTTCAGATAAATAATATAACCTAAAATAAATTAACAAATTATAAAAATAAAAATAAAACAGATGAAAATAATATAACATATGATTAATTTAGTGTGTGGGTAAGTTGAATTTTACTTTTTGATTCTTATGTTTTTTAATTTCTCTTATTTTTTCGTATATAGGATTGTTCATGTTAATTTGTGTATTTAATATGTTCTTTGGTTCATTATAATTGTTAATGTATATGTGTAAATTTTCTTTTGTATTCATTTTTTCTCCTTTCTTCTCGTATTCTAAAATTGTAACATTTTCGTTTATATTTTGATAACTGTGATTTGATTGGAGAATATGTTCTGCAAAGTTAGATTTATTTGATGTTGAGTTGTTGTTTCTTATGGCTTGTATGTGTTCTTTGTAACGTAAATTAAATGTTCTTCCAGTTTGTCCTATGTAAAAAGAATTGCATTCTGAGCATTTTATTTTATATATACCAGATTTGTCATATTTGTTATTTTTATTTTCTTATTGTTATTTTTATTTTTATTTTATTTACTCAACATCAAATAAATCTAACTTTGCAGAACATATTCTCCAATCAAATCACAGTTATCAAAATATAAACGAAAATGTTACAATTTTAGAATACGAGAAGAAAGGAGAAAAAATGAATACAAAAGAAAATTTACACATATACATTAACAATTATAATGAACCAAAGAACATATTAAATACACAAATTAACATGAACAATCCTATATACGAAAAAATAAGAGAAATTAAAAAACATAAGAATCAAAAAGTAAAATTCAACTTACCCACACACTAAATTAATCATATGTTATATTATTTTCATCTGTTTTATTTTTATTTTTATAATTTGTTAATTTATTTTAGGTTATATTATTTATCTGAAGATGGCCTAAGAGCCGAAACTAGTCATATATTTTTATAAAAAAAAAAAATGAATAAAGGGTACTTTATTATATTTATCTTTGATTTTATTAAAATAGTAGCCCTAATGTGAACTAATTTATACATGTACAATGGCTAATCCTTTGTTTACTTCTTCCGTCATCTGTCAATCAACTCGCCAGTCTCGATTGCCATACCAAGCCGGCAATTGTTTATGTTTGTTGATGTGTTGTGTTATGCTTTGTGTGACTTTTAGTGTTTGTGTATTATAGTTTGTATATTATTAGTGATCATGGGTGATTTATCATAAACATGTGGTTTATAAACATTATAATTATGCATGCTAAAGTTGGCATATTCGTTGCTAGGCAACATATTTATTGTTACTTCATAAAAATATGTTGTATAAATGTTTGCCTATATAATTATATGTTTTTTTGTTCAGAATGAAATTCTGCATAACTTGTATATCTCAGTTTTTTTCTAATATCATAATTTTATATACATAAATGACCGTCAATCTACTTATAAAATTTGTTTTTATAAAAAATTTATAAATAACATTAAATTAAAAAACTTTTTAAAAATTTTGAAAATTTGTCCATTACCAATAATTAAAATTAATTTATTACTAATAAAAATGATACAAGTTTCATCTTTCTAATGCTAATAATAAATATACAGCGAATTTTTAAAAAAAGTATTACAAATCACTGAAAATTTGGCGACATTACACAACATTAGTACCAACACTCCTTGGGTTTTAATGATAATTAACTGACTTTTTTTCTATAGCACACATTGTTGTCCAATAAAACTTCACTTACTTGCCGACTTAAATGAGAAAATTATAAATACATATAAAAATATGAAGGCTTTCACTATTTAGTGTATTACATTTACTATATAACTTATTTTAGGACGAGTCAAAAAATACAAAACCATATTTTAAAGAAATGACAACTGTAAATGAAAATAGATTAAATGATAAGACTACTTTTAAAATATTATTTTTACACATTATTAACAGTATTAGTTACCATATAAAATAGGCTTATGTCTAATGTCAACTATTAACTTTGGCAAGAGCTTCAAATAAGCTCTTCTTGTTGGCCATTTTTGGTTTCTTGACACACGGTTTCTTCGCAACCGGCAATGGCAAGATGGGCATCTTTCTCTTATTTGACTGAAAATAAACAAAATTTTGTATAATTTTCTTAATTTTAACGAATTTCGTTAATTACCAAACATATATTTAGGTTAGGTTTAAGGGCACTAGGCCAATAATTAGTATATTGGAGAGATAGGACATCAGCAAACTTACCTTAGAAGTCAAGTTCACTTACACCAGGGTAGAGGTGAGTCTTTCTACTCGAGTCTCTCTCTCTCTCTCTCTTTACTCACCCGAAGAAAGTGCCAGTTGTACTGACAATTTGTGTGATTTTGTGTTTCTTTTGTGTATATTACTCTACTCTGGTGTTAGTGAACTTGTCTTCTAAGGTAAGTTTGCTGATATCCTATCTTTCCAATATACTAACAAACATATATTTTAAAATGAACTAATATATAATGCAGGGGAGCAGATTTAATTTTCAGTTGGTGGACAGCTTTTAATATTGAATGTGACAAAATCGACAAATTATATAAAAACTCATTTTGGCTTTGTAGGACTGGTAGGGAGTGAAATAAAAGCAATGAATGTAAATCTGTATGAAGTAAAAAGCCAAAGTTAAAAAGCAGGACTAAATTTTCCATTTTCAAGCGGCCGCTATTGGTCCAAGCTTGTTGCACAGCATCATAGAGTGAGACAGAGAGGACATCTCAGTTGACTGGAAAGATGATTAAAAAGAGGGAAGATTAAAAAGTGTCATAAGAATGTGAGTTGCTGTTTTGGCAACCACGCTAAGCTCGTTTTGTCTGCTATAGAAAGTCTGACTATTTTCCTCTCTTTTTGCTTCTTATAGACGTATATTCACTGATAAAAGTCATGAACAACATAACAATCTGAAGGTTATGTTAATTTTTAACTTCATCAGTATTTAATTTTCAAATGTTGTTATTATTGGTTAGCATTAGTTCAGTTTTTAAGTATGGTTTGTTATTTTATATATATATATATATATATATATATATATATATATATATATATATATATGATAACTTTTTTATCTTTAAAGATGGCCTTTTGCTTACGTTTTTCTTCTTCTAATCTGCAGCAGTTTCCAATTCTTTCATTTGGTCTGCTTTGCACAGAGTTATCTCCACCATTGTCTCTCTCTACCCACCTTCTTTCTTCCATTACTTTGGTCCAATCCTCACCTCTTATTTCCACTCCTTCTCTAACAACCCTAATACATCTATCTCTAGGTCTTCCTCTTAGCCTACTTCCCTCAATTCTTCTCCTCAAGGAACTTTCTTGACAATCTGTGCTCCCCAATTCTCTTGACATGCCCAAAACATGTTAGTCTATTTCTCTCAATCCTCTCTAGGAACGATTCATCTCCCATTAAATACTTAAAAATTGAGTATTACATCTTAATAAAGTTGACATTTACTTTTAAAATACTGTATAAGGTTTGTTTTTTCTTTAAAATTAGGTAATGGTAATATATATAAATAATATTTGGGGTAGATTATAAAAAATTTACTCAACATTAAATCATCTAAAATTTTAATAGTAAAGTAAATAAATAACATTTTTAAATTTTGTTCGGATTTTACTTGGTTACAAGCGGCATAAAGTGTAAAATTAATGTGTAAGCTGGCCCCCCCATTCAAAATTTGTAGAAGAACCCTGTTTTTAATGACATTTCTTGATTTTCACATACTAAGCTACGAATAAAACAATATTATACAGAATAAATGTCTCCTTTTATTTTGTTTACAGTAATTTTTAATGCTCACCTGGAGTGGTTTGACCTCTTTCTCTTGATCTTTGGTAGGACTGATTGATGCAAAGACAAAGTTGCGAGAGTTCTTTGGCTGGTTGATGGGTCCATCGGAGCTTGACACTATCTGTGCCAAACGTGACAGCACCTGTTGACCTCTCGATAAAAAGGAGCCCCGTTTCATATTCATCTAAACAATCAAACAGAACTATTTTTGCTGAATAAACTGTGAAACATTAATTTTAATTACTGTGTTTAGCCCTGGATATTCTGCGGTTTCAAGGCAAGAACTTGACCCGTTAAACAGTAACACTGTTTTTGGAATAGAACTATAGCCTAACTTCCCCAAAAGGATACAAAAATTGTCAAAAAAAAGAGTAAAAGATAAACATTCTTCAAAACTTCTTAATGAATAAGCAGTGTTTATCAATGAACGTATATGATGTTTATGAAATGACAGAAATAACATGTTTTTCAGAAACAAAATTTTTTTTACATTTTCTGATAACCGATGACAGAGGACTGTGTTGAAGCGCATGCCCAGATAATAGTAATGAATGGGATTCCCAAGTATAAACTGACAACACATTATTTATCAACAAAAAAGCACATGTGAAGGAAATGTAGTTAGGCAGTATATGCTCGAGCTGACCAATACATAAACTTACGTAAATGCATGTGCGGAACACACAATCTCTTTAATTCATTGCTACACCAATTACAACAATGTAATAATCAATAAGCATAATATATTTGAGCTGCGTATTTCACTAAAATGCACTTATTGTGTAATAATTTAATCTATTATAGGTTATATAAGCTGTTTTCAAAAATAGTGCATGAACGGCATCACTCCTTTAGCTATATTTTAACATCGACACCTGAGGCGTTAATTGCATCCCAGCCCAAAATAACGTCGATGTTTCAGGCGTTGAAGTTCAGCAGTTGTATAAATTGATCACTTCTCGCCTATATGCCAATTGTTAAACTTATTTACTGTTGCAAACTTAATACCGATGCAAGCTCAGCTGATATAGATAATTCAAGAAGAATGAAGTTGGCTTAATTGTAACTAATAGAAAACTCCTGTGTGGTAACATCATGGTACAGAGCTGTTCTTGGAAGGCAAATCATAAAAGCTTACCGCTGAGGCGCAACTAGGATATTATTTAAGTGACCAGGTTTCGGGTATGAGGCGCAACTAGGATGTTTTAGGGATACCTCAGGTATACTTGAAGCACAATTAGGATGTTGCTGATGTGACTACTCAAAATATAAATCAGGATTTACACTAGATCAGTCATGTGATTGTAATGAGTCCATCAAATCATTGGATCATATAGTTAACAGAGTGCTCTCATAAATAGAATGCTAACATAAATAGAATCAGTGTGGCAGGTCTTAAATGGCTTAATGGATTGGATTTTGCTTTACGATAAAAGATCACTTTATTATTTATCTTAACAAATAACATGACTTTTGGATTTTGTCCCAAATATATATTACTGTTTTTTTTTTTTTATATATATACTTTTTTATTAATAAATTATAGTTAACAAGACACCCTATGCTATATATAAATACCTCAGTCGTTAACCTTATACAGAACTTAATATAACTAAGTGCATAAGTGATAAAAATGGTCTACCACTAGGAATTTGTGACTTCCAGCTGAAGGATCAAGAGTTTTCTATCTTCAATAAACGAACTATTTGACTGACTCCTCTTACATCAATAATTGTACATTTAAAAATAATTAATATACCACCATAATAATGCAATGAATCTTTAAGTAATTTTTTAAATTTTAATTACTTGTTGGACAAATAAATACGTACCAGTAAGCTGTATGGTTTTTTAGGGTCAGGGGAGGGTACAGATTCAGAGGGTTTTATCGTCAGGGGTGTCTGGCTGGAGCTTTTCAGCCGCTGTAAAGTTTTCTGACCCTTCTGTATAAGTTTGCTGTCAAAATGTTCCTCTACAGCCAATTCCAAATGTTCCGATTTCTTCTGTAACATTTGAAAGACATCATGTAAAACTTGGCGAGTGCTAGGTATAATTTTCGTTATTGCTACATAGTGTTTTCTTATTTTCGTAGTGTCAAGTTAAATTTAGTTAAAATAAATGTAAGTCCTGAATTAAAAAAAAAAAAAAAAAAAAACTAAAATGAAGCTTTCTAGACTTTAAACAAAACAAACATTATCATAATTGTTGATCTTAGGCTTATGCAGCCCGTGTCATAGCTAGAAACTATATATTCTGGTGACAACCACGTCAAGGTGCTATCCACAATATTTACAATATAACCAGACATTTTGCCCATGCTGTGATGCGGCATCCTCAGTGGAGACATTACAGCATATGTGAAATGTCTGATTATCTTGTAAATAGTGTATAGAGCACCTTACTGCGGTTATAAACTGAAAATATATTCTAAACATTATCATACACTAGTTCTCAAAATATCGACATAAGAGCTCATGTTATCTGCAATGGACCTTATTTTACATGTAGTCTTTTAAGGAAAAAAAACAATGGAAGAGTCAGTATTAAAATATACTATTTAGAATGGCTGGAATATGATCTGCATTTAGTTACAGGTCCAAATATTTTCTAAATGACTCGCTAAATCAAAGTTAAAAATTTAACTGTCTGTATACGTGTAGCAATGTTTTTCAGCTTACGTGTACAATACGGCATACAGCATTTAAAAGGAGATAAGGCATCAGCAACTAGTAAACTTGTTGACTTTCTGGACTGCCTATGTGATGGCTCAGTGGCTAAGACTTCGGACTGCGGAGGGCAATATCCAAGGTTCGAATCCTCACTGAGCCAACATTCTCACTTGTTGAATAAAGTTCATGCACAGGCCTTTAGGCCCATGTGAGCTGGCAAGTGAAGTAAAAAAAAAAATTATAACTGAGTATTTCAGGTGGTAAAAATAAGTACAACTCTTACACTATGTTCTGCAAGAAATTGCTCCCGTTCATGTCTTGCCTTCCTCCAGTTCTCTTCATCTTCATCCTCTTCTGCTTTGTCCTCATCAGAATCTAGCGATGCCTTATTGTCGTCACCAAAGGCTAAAATAAACATAGTTTTAAAACATTGTTTAGGAACTTTTCAGTTATTTAAATCTTCAATAAAGAAACATTGCGCTAGTGAGGAGAGCCAGGCTTTTTTACATTGCCAACACATTCAAACCGTGGGTGAATTCAAGTTTTCCCACCTGTCACGATTCCTCTTACTAATTTTTTGTTTAAGGAGTGATCGATCTCCTTCTTAGAAACTTTAATTCTAACTGAGATTACATGCTTTTTGACAGTAATTATTTAGACTAATAAATAAATAAAATAATATTTTTATTTATATCTACAGTTTGTAAATTAGGTCATATTTTATATTTTAAGAAGCTAGGCTGAACTCATTTTTTCTCTTTCTCTGCCCATTTTCCACAGATTACTGATCTGTAACAGGAACTTATCAGTCAGAGCAAGGCGGCAAACCTGTACAGTACAAGGTTAACATTACTGATAAATACTTACAGTCCAGGCTGGATTTGAACCTGTGCTACATATATCTCAGGTAAAATTCCAGACACCATAGACCGCTCAGCTAAGGGCTCACCCAAATATTGAGTAAGATATGTCAGAGCCACCAACAAGAAAACTCTTGTACAGCTCAATAAAATCTCTAAGAAATTAACAAATATACCGTCGTAGGTCTGATGACACACACATTTGCGGGATTCTTTTATTTAATAAAGGTAACTAAATAACTTTGCTTTTTTAAATAGAAAATCTCTTAACTTTAGCAACCTTTTTTAAAAAAAATATAGAAACCAAATAGAATAGGACACGAAAGTTAGTACTGTATAGTGATTCCTATTTCTGGCAATATGACAAACAAGGAAAAGTGTTCACACCCTCCATCTTATCGTTGCAGTTTTCACAAAACAAAGCTCGCCTCGTCATTTTTCATATCCGTCTTTCGTTTTCATTCCTTTTCAACAAAAGGTGCCTTTTGCTGTCTATACGCTATGTTTTAGCTGATAGGATTTGTCCTTGCCAACTAAACATACAATAAGACATTGCGTGTAAACCCCCCTTTAGAGTTTACTGTACATTTATGCCTTAACATGTAAAATGGGGTATTTTCCTTGAAATACAGATCTAGACTTAAACTTGTATAGTTTATCACTTATTTTATCTACAACGCATAGACTAAAATATGAGTTTAAAGTTCAGTCATGTACCAAAGGGGTTTTGGTAGTGAGTACTTGCGTATTGATGAATGAACTTACTAGTATTGTTGCTCCAGCGGAACAGTCTTTTTCGACGGTTCTCAGAATGCAGCTCTCCATCTTCCAGCAGCAATTCCTGCAGAAGACGCACCTCTCTTTTATCTTCAATCAGTACTTGCTTCCTAATGCACAAATTAAAATTAACTATTTGTTTAGTTAAAATAATTTTATGCGTAGATTATATTTTAGCTGATACCCTTGATAAAATGTGTTTCTAATAACAATTGTAATAGATTTACTAAATGGAAAAATTAGCTAAATATTTGCATGGAAGCTACTGAAACACTGTTCAGTGACGATTTATTTAATATCACAATAGAGATCAGATTTATGTGATGTGCAAAATGTATAGATTTTTAATCACCATAGCAGTTTTAATTAACGTTTATTAGAAAGCTCGTAAAAAAATGTAATTTGCATTAAATTCAAGTACCTGGCCTCCGAAGTTGCTGATGGCTGTCCCTCTGGCGAGAATATATGACACTTTGATTTTTTGTGGTTAGTCACTGTGCACATGATTTTTGTAGATAGCTCTTATTATCACTGTGCACATGGTAGCCATTGGTGATTTTTTACTAAAGTAATTATTCCACAAAATCATGAGAAACAGGTGTCGTAGACCAAAATAGTTTCAAAATAAAAAAAAAAATTAAATGATTCAAAATAATGGATACAACAAGAATAACATTTTCATTAATTTAGAATTTTTTATTTTTTGTCGGAAAAAAAAATCAAGATTTGCGAAACGTCTAGAAATTACATAAATACATAAAAAACTTATCAAACTGTAGAGACGTCATTCTATTTTTTCCTGTTACACTTCAAATCATATATTTAATATGGCATTTCAGATTCTAATCTACCCAGCTAGTTCTGTCTATTGTAATTATACTCATATGTATTTATCCTACTCACATGTGCATCTGGCCAAGCTGCTGCTGCAAACGCCTCTGGTCTATCTTCTCTTTATCAGCTTCCTCAGTGTCTAGAATATCCAGGCCATCTTCGTCTTCATCCTCACTTCCCCACTCAGACTCGGAAAGTTCTGCCTCTTTATCCAAAAAGTCTCCTGCAGTCTTCACAACTTCATTTTCCTCTGAGTCATACTCTACATCAGCATTTGTATCAACAACACCTTCTTCCATGTCACTCTCTTCTGATTGATCTTTTGGCTGTTGGTTATTTTCTTCATCTTCACTTTCATCATCTAATTTGAAAATGTAAAAATAATTTATACATCAATTACTCAAGAGTAAACTGTCAGTAACCATAAAAGATATAAATTTAAAATAATTAAAACTATCTATGATAGTTGTTTGAAAGTTATTTGTTAGCATTGGACTGTTCATGATTGTTAGATAATATTTGGATAGTTCCACTTCTTTACATGTTTTAAGGAACAAACACAACGTTTCGACAAGTATAACAAACTCCTGTCGTCTTCAGGTGTTACTTACTACCTAGCCTACATTTACAACTAGTTTTTATTTTTCTTAACCTCTACTAATTCAAGAAAACACCAAAAATTACGGTTGACTATTAAGAAAGTCAAGTGTTCTTAAAAATGATCACATGTAACACAATTATACAAAATATAAAACACAGTATGAAATACAAAATATGAACTTTTAAACAAAACACAGAGCAGATTATTAAATAGAAAAAATATTCAACTTATCCAATCAGTCTAGCTCCAGAGGGACGAGGACTCGGTTCCTCGCATCACTACACTCACACTAACGATAATGATGCAAAAGCTGTAGTAACTGATAAAACTTCAAGTTTCTCCAGACTACAATACCGATATGCATAACTGAGTAACTGTATACACAGAAACATCTATAAATATTTTAATAAATACAATGCAAAATAATTCATTTTTAATTTAATGTCTCAATCAAATGTTCTAAAAGTAAGCCATTCAAAACAACGGCCATGACAACTAGTGCTTAACGAGGTTCCCAGTACTTGATCAACTATTCCTGCTGCGATTTAACAAGTTGTGGCTGTCATAGTGCAGTCCAAACAACTAGTACAGTAAATTGAAAATATGTAACTAATGTTATACCAATTTCGACAAACTACTTAAATGTTACTGCTTCATACTAAATTGCTTGATGACAAAAAGAGAATAGAATAAAGACCACAGCTGGTATCAATAAAGTTGTTAGTTTACATAGCCTACATCAATATTTTAGTGTTTTGGTTGTGTCTATGATTTTATAATTAAGTGAAGGCATGGTAAGGATAATTGAATTAATTTTATTAGAAAATGGATGGAAAAGAAAACTGATAGACAAATCAGGGATTAGTTGTCAGTAGATAAAGAGGTGATAATTATTCTTAATCAGGAAGTTTTAGATTTTGCACTGTTGGAGAGTGATATTAATACTGTAGCGCCCCGCAAATCCAAACTAATTGCAGGAAAAGCCTGTTCAGATTCCGAAAGTTTGGATTATCCGAAAACTAGTGTAACTAATCATCAAAGCATTCCTACAAGTCTCTGCACCGTTTAGCGCAGATTGATGTTACTGTTGAATCGACAATGGCGATGTTTGAGTTTTCTCACTAAACAACTGTACTGTTCATTACAGTTTTTATTTGTGTTAAGTGTTCAATACTGTAGTAACTGTATAATTTAACATTAAAGCACTTCTTCGAGTTCGGTGTTTGATTCGTTATTCTCAGTAATTTTACTATACACTGTTTTTTAATTAGGCCTATGCAATTGGTATTGCATCGGAGTCTGGTACAACAGGAGTTAACTAATTCAATATTATTCAATTTTTTGCGAATACGGTACACACTATTAATTCACGTGTTTACAAGTTTTTCGCTTTTCGTCTTCAGTTTTGTATTTCAAGTTCAGTTTTATGGTGAGTGAGAGAAATGTCATTTTCATCGCAGAACATCTGACAACATTCTAATGGATACTTAAAAAATAAACACATAAATTCAATATCTACAATAAATATATAATTTTACTGATGTTTCAGTATTTAAAATGAAAACAAAACGCAAAATAACATTACATAATTTACCTGAAAAATTCAGCTTCTTTGTTGTTTTAGTAGTAATGCTCATCGTTATGTCATCATCATCATCAACCAACAACGATCTTATGTGTTTTTTTCCATCAGAAGCTGATTCCCTGTTGAAAATATTACCATTAGACAACATTTTAAAATATGACTAGGACTAAGAGGAATTTAATAATTTGTAGAACTGGGACAGTAGAAGAACATGATAATGTATAATCATTGACTATAGAAACAGAATGACCAAGGCAATCAATTGCTGTAATCAAGCACCTGTGCTGCTATCTAATGGTGATTGGTTTCAAAGAAGTACTCAGATGACTGTTTGGTGTACTATTAACTTAGCTATTAGTAACTTCAGAATGTTAATAACAAACTAATTTTACCAAATAGGAAAACCGGTTTCACAGGACCTATATGAGCAGTAGTCTTCTTGTTCCTATAGGTAATTAATTATGCACCAGTTTTAAAGTAAAGAGTATTTTCAAAGGAATTACAGTCTGGCCTCAAGGTTGATCCCATGGTCAAATATTTTTAATGGAATGGTATATAAAAAACCCTGACAGAATTTCACCATATGAGCCATATGGTTGAGCAAAATAACATATTATACATGAATTGGCCTCACAAAAAATGTCCCAGACAAGAAAGGTAATTAACCCTTTTAGTGCCGGGCCATTTTTGCATTTCCTATGCGAAAAGTGCCAGGCCAATTTTGGCAAAAATGTAAGGTTCCAGGTAAAAATTTATAGAATCCATGTTTTTAGTCATATTTATATAAATTCTTTTTTAAATGAAAGAGCAATAAGTGGTCTATAGAGCTATGTATAAATATTTAACATTTCTTTGTAATAAATTTTATTTTTTCTAAAAACCTTGAGAAAAAAATTTTTTTACATTTTTTTTTCAAGTTTGAACGTCCGTATGTTAGTTATAATTTTATTTTAGAATATTGTCCTGAACGGCATTTTATAGAGCATTTAAAACTGAACTAATACATATAATTTCATTTACTGTACTTCTAAAATTATCTCTTTACAAAATTATAACTAAAACATTACACATTGGTTGCTAAGCGACATAATAGTTATACCTAATAGTTACGTGTCTGTCACGGAACAGTTACGTCATCTAGACACAGTCCAAGAGCGAAACTGCGTGCAGCGGTCATTGGCAAAGCGTCTGGTATTATTCTGGCGGCCATTTAATAAAACATAACGATGCACTATAACAAATACAGCACGTCTCTCACAGCGACGCTGGCATTTCTCGCACTAGTAAGGGGCGTCGCTGACAGCGATTCCCAGCACTAAAAGGGTTAAACAGTTTTACATTTCAACAACAAAGAAGTTAACGATATAAATCTCTACGCATTTTTCATAGCACTACAATTTAAAACATTTTTCTATCAAATTAAAGATGAAAACTTCTCTAGTAATTTTTTATTAAAGAACTGTTTTAAATGAAAATCCTACCGTGAATTATTACCAAATAAGTACTAGTTTAACCCTTTAACGTGTTATGACGTACGTAGTACCTCATGCAAAAATACAGTCATAAACGGTGTTTAAATAGGCGAGGTCTAAGATGTTGTACTTTTTCTAAGTACAGCACTGAGGACCGTCAGTTCGAATCCAGCTGTGAATGGTACTTTTACCGTGCAGCTGTGAAAAGGCACTGATCTATGGCATAGTGGTGTAGGGCCCAGATTAAATAATTAAAGTTACATAGACCAACACCTCTTTTGCTCCTTTTTCTTATGATAAGAGAATTTGGGAAACATTTATTGTTGTTTTTTACTAACTGTATTTTTATTTTTTTACAATTAACATAGGCGTACATATAAATAACCAGACAAAAAATGTACATTAAAATAACTGGACATAAATAAGAAACGCATACAATGAACACTAAAATTAATATTTAATCAATAGAAATTAGGATATATAAAAATTTTATATGTTGAAGAGTTAAGAATTTTAAAATCAAAATCGTAACTGTGAATTATTAATAAAATAGTAATAGCATAAGAATAGTTTTCTTCCTTACTACTAGCTTCACAGGTGGTCTGATCGAACAAACAAAGTGTACAGCAGTTCTGACGAGGCAAAAGACAGAACGACAACAAATAAACACATGGCAGCACAAAAGATGGCTACCATCATATTGGGGTTAGAAGAAATAGAAAAAAATGTAACCCTTTCCACTCATACGACCAACAATGACGAAGATTGTAGTCTCTACGGGTATGTAGTAGAGTAGTCCTGTCTGTTCGGTACTTCAGAATTGATGAGGGTAGTAAATTTCCTCTCCTATTCAGGCTTGTTCACTTACATCCGTCCAATCCAAAATAATTCAGATAGCTAAAATGAAGCAGCTAGCAAAGTTTTCGTTCTGTCTTCTACAGTAACAACTAATAATTAAATAATACAACAATAATTTATTTTACATTCTTTAAACTTATTCTTAAATAGGAAACAGAATAGAATTAAGATACTGACTTTCCCAAGGTTAGAGTGTCGAGTGGTGTTCCCATATCCTGTGAAATTTGGGAATCATCTGCCATAAAGAGCTGGAAATCCTGAAAATTAAATAGTATTTGTAGAGCTGCCATATTTTTTTACTCATTTCCTTCTTTTTTTTAACAGTACATTTAATTCACTTTGACAAAAACTTTAATTAAATGAAAATACAATGTCACTGTACATTTATTTACTACTTTTTGTTTTTATTATAAAAAGTGTTATATTTACTGTTCTGAAGCATTTGTTCTATATATATATATATATATATATATATATATATATATATATATATATATATATATATACAGTATATTGTAACCTGTTAGTTGATTTTGAAAAATTGTTTGTTGTCTAAATATTTATATATTAATTGAATAATACAATCAAAATTATTTATTTATTTGAACTAGAAAAATCAAAAATAACAACTAATGACCGTTATGTTGATGAAATTATGTAATATTTCTTAAATAATTGTATGCTACTTATTCAATTTTGTTCCTATTTCTTTATAAAAAAAATGTTGACTTCTTACCTTTATCCTTCACTTCCATTAGTTATGGAATAATTTAAGTTGGTCAGTTACTGTATTATTTATTAAATAGTAAGAGTATCATTTGCATGACATCTTGGGTCTCAATATATTTTAGTTTCTTCGAGTTAACACATACAGTTGGTTAACACATAAGAGTTGGCATGTAAAGTGTGAAGGGGTGTCCCCTAGTTTTTTTTATGTACAAAACTTATCTGGCTCTACCTTAAAATTAATTTTTTACTACCTGTGTGTTGTTTCCCTCCTCATCGTCAGGAACTGGTTGAGAGCTGAAATTTCCAGAGCAGAGATTCTCCAGATCCTGAGAGCCTACAAGAGGTGATCTGTCCACCAGGCCAGCAAATGGTTTTGACCTTACTGAAACAGAACAGTTGTTTTTTTTTTTTTTTTAATTTAGATAAGATGTTACTACTGAAAATAAAAATCAAACAAAACAGTGATTTTATTAAAATGTTTTAGGTTTAGAAAATTCTATTTACACATAAATATTCATGGGTAGGTCTATATTTAAAAATAATTAATGTTTAATTTGATTAAAATACAAATAAATATTAATTCACAACTTGAGCAGGTCTTGATAGAATTTTGGTGAGATATGAGGAAATATGATGTGATACAAAGCAAACATGGCTGTGGATAAGATTAAAATAAAGTCACAACTTAAAAATTTCATTTCTGACACTTTTTTACTTAATCTTAAAAGCATTCCCTCATACCAAAGATCTTAGAAAACCTTCAACTGTCACTTTCATACAAAATGTCCACCAAATCCTGGTCCACCCTAATCCTAACAACTCAACCTATTCTAAAGACCATCAATAACTCAATTCTAATCCTTGCAAGCATGCAGAAGTGTTCCCTAGTTATAATTACATTGTTTTAATCAACAAATAAAGAATATAAGTTTACCTGGTGTAATAATTTTTGGGCTGCTTAAATCCTTACATGGAGTTGACTGCCTACTCCAGCTGTGGGTTGTATCCTGAAGAATTAAAATAACATAAACACAGCAAAGATTTAAAATTTTCAAGTTTATTGTTTCAAAAATGCTATAAATAAGCTAAAGGCATAGGACTATAATATACAGGGAACATGACAAGCACTAGGGATGTGTGACAGTTCTGTACTGGCTATTAAATAATTTCCAATAAGGAATTAGTAATAGATATGGTTTATCAGAGTTAAATTTGTGAGGAGAAATAAAGTAACTGCAAATTTGGACAGTACTTGAGTTACATTTTTAAAACTTCACATGCGCAAACGAGTAACAAATGTGCACCTGATATCTGAATTTAAACTTAAAAACTCAAAAATGTGAAGTGTCAGGGGCTTAAATTCCCCAATGTTTTAATACCAACTTTATCCATCCAAAAGTGGTTTCAGTGGATAACTACAGGTATTTATCTCCTGAATCCGAATATACCATTAGACTTTTGAATATGTTGTTTTGGTTATGGGGGCATTGGAGCCTAAAAATATTGAAGTTTATGGAACTTGCCACCCCCCAAAGAAAATTTAAAAAAAGAAAAAACCCAAAATATGTGCAATAGTAAAAAACTAATACCCCAAGAGTGGGCATAAAATTAAAGGTATATTTCTCTTGAATCCTAATAACCATCAGATTTTAGAAAATTCAATACTTATAGGCTCCAATGCCCCCATAACCAAAACAACATATAGGCAGTTTCCTAGTGAGGCCATAGGCCAAGATCCACAAATGGGTCTCTAGCAGTTCCCTAACAAGAACGTAGATCGAGCTTCCCTACGAGGCTGCAGACCAGGATTCACAAAGGGGCTAAAGCCAGGTGAGGTCATTGCCTAAGCACGCAGGAGTGTCCCATAGCCTTCATTGTAAAGCTGGACCATGTACTTTTTCAGCTGTAGAAGTATTTATAGGTTTTTACAAAACGTTAATCACTTTGAAACTATTGATTGCAAAGTTCTATCCTAAAGACTTATAAATTTTAAAAAGTTCTCATAATTTTGTTTGTTATATGGTAAACACAATTTAAATGGATAAAAGTGATTAAACATACCTTTCCTTCCAGCCCAGTGAGCCGAAACGCTGGTGAAGGACACACAGGAGAGTAAGACTCTTCCGTTTCTTCAAATTTGTCTTCTGTAATTTGGGGCTTCTGGAAGGATGGCATTTCTTCATCGTCAGCTAGAAATGAAGATAAACTTAGTCTTCTTCGTTTCATTTTATATCTTTTGATGAACATTGGAAGAAGAAAAAAACTTACATCCCTTTTAATTTTTTTAATTTGTTTGATGCCAACCTTTCTGTTTAAACTAAAGACCCTTTTATTTATTTATTATTTTTTCATATATTATTGTTATTTGGTATCTGAATTTAAAAAAGTAAATAGTATACCAATATTTTTCATCTATTCTACACCATGTTTATTTATAGCATTTTTTTTTTATATATTATATATTTTTTTTAATAGTTCGGAACAACTTGGTTAAAAACAGAGCAATCAATCCAAGAACTCATGGTATTCAAAAAATAAACTAGTTATTTTAACAGCGGAACTATAATTAAATTAGCTTGAATATCATTGCGTGTTTAATTATAAATTCTAAAATCATTTGTAAAAATCGATCTAAAAATACAATTGTATTTGCCTTTCTGCTAAGTTTCTAGGACAAATTCATTTGTAATAACACAAATAAATAAATAATAACTCTTGAACAACAAACAAATGTTGCAAATCTCCTTTACAACCACAGCAACTCACAGACTGTAAGCATGATATGATACCAGGTGTAGGAGATCTCATCCATAACAAGATGAGACATTTGTCATGTAACAACCAAGAAATAAGGAATAAAACAAAGATAAATAATTTACACACAACTCTTTCCTCATTAGACTGACTGAGAAATTATTTCATACTTGTCATTAAAATAGATTAATTGAAATATTTTTAGTTTCCTGATTTAAATAAAACTATTGGCGTTTTCCAGGTTGACTGGCTACTTCAAAAGGAATGTGGCAACTAACAAATTAAGAAGGCCTCCTTAAACAAAGAATTGAAAGTAAATATGTAGATGAACTTATATAACAAAGAGAAAAGGCCATTTCTACATGATACTGAACCTAAATTAAAACTGAGATTACATTCTTTTAGATTGATAGAATAAATATAATTCATTTTCAGTTTATATGGACTATTTGTCAATCATTAACATTAAAATAGTATATTGGAGATATCTCTCTATCGAACATTAGCAAACTTACCTTAGAAGACAAGTTCACTAACACCAGGGTAGAGCTGAGTCTTCCTACTCACCTGAAGAAAGTGCCAGTTGTACTGACAATTCGTGTGATTATGCGATTCTTTTGTGTACGTTACTACTACTCTGGTGTTAGTGAAGTTGTCTTCTAAGGAAAGTTTGCTGATGTCCTATCTCTCCAATATACTAATTCTTCGCCTAGTGCCCTTTAACCTAACTCATAACATTAATAATGAAAACTTAAAGTCGAGGCCAGGATTTGTGCCATCTTGAGCTTAGGCTAAAAGCCTGTACACCTTAGACTACTCAGCCACAGGTTCTCCAAAATAAATTGAAATTTTAAATCCTGCTTTTTGCACAGAGCATTAATAAATCTGTCAACAAGAAGTGGTAATTATTTTGATTTTATTTGATTTGAGATAAAAAAATATTTAAAAAAATAGACTTTAAGCAAACCAAAGACCTTTCAATGGTGGAAAAATGAAGCAACTGACAAATTATTTTAGCAAACTATAATTTTTTCTATGCAAAAAAGTAACTTTACACCCATATTACGGATGTCAAATCTAGTTGGTTTTATGAATTTTCAACGTAAGCAACAACAATAATAATATAGGACTAAACAATATACCACAATAAAAAAGGGATATTTGCTAATGCAACGGGGTAAACAAAAGCTTGTCTGTAAGGTTTATAGATAAAAAAGAAATAATCATTGTAAATTAATCAATAAATAAAATAAAATAAAAGTTTAATTACTTTTGATTACAAAGTAAACATTTTTGCTGGTATCACAACACTCAAATCAACTATTACAACATTTAAAGTTATGATATGTTGAAATAAATATAAAAATAAAACATATATATTATATTAATATACTTCGTTATAGTTTAGTTGTGCGGCCTTGTATATTAATATAATATTTTGGATTGTATCATTATTTACAAAAATAAACTTCTAATAAGAAACTCATCAAGGATCATGAATAAAGAGTTGTTTCTTTATTTAAGAAAACATTACAAAAAAGTATAATATAAAATTATATTAATTTGTGTCATGCTCCACATAGATTTATAGAGTAATGAGCCAAAGGAAATAAGAAGTGTACTCACGGGAAACTGAAGATTTAAGAGCCTCTTGTGAAAGAAACATATCTTCAGTTTTGGTACGATGTATGACTATCTTCTTCTTTGTGGGCTTTTTAATAAACGAATCTGAGGAAACTTCTTCTGAAATGAATAAAAATGTATATATAATTTTTATACATAGAACATGAAAAACTTGTAATTCAAATATATTTAATAAACAGTTTGTTCTTAGAACTTAGGCTTAAGCGGCTGGTGTCATAACTAGAATCTATATTTTTTGGTGACAACCGCGTCAATGTGCTGTCTACATTATTTACAAGATAACCAGACAAATATATTAACCTACAGTTTTGATAATATATTCAATTTTTATGGTATTTCAAAAGAAACTCATAGTTAGCAATTTTTTAATGATTTTGGTAGTTTGTCGATTGCGTTTCATGTTCAAGAACTAAAATATTATTTTTTAAATATTTAGGAACTCCACTAATTGTTATGTGATTACAAACAGAGGGCTAAATGAGAAGTTCACCAGAAACATAACCTCAAATATCTCTTGGTGAAATTAAATTTTCATTCATTCATATATTTATAACCCTATTTGTTTTCTATGTTAAACTGATGATGGTCTTTCGAGACCGAAATCGATTTTAAACATTAAAAAAATCAAGAAAAGATTGCTAAGTGTAGTTCTTTTTATATATATATTTAAATTTTCAGTTTAAAGCTTTAGTGCAAAATCTAAAACTACGCATATTACAATCTGGGTCAATTTTCTTACTCCGCGTATTCAGTAAATGTATTAGGGTTAGTAGTAAGAGAGGACTTTTTAGTCCTATATTCTCTCTTTGTACAAAATTGTATGCAATAAAGCCATTGTTATTAAAATACTCCACAAAAACATTGTATTAACTTCACAATAAGAAAACATTTATATCTTTTGATTTAAATATCACAATTCTTTTTTTATTACTATTTAAAATTAATCATAATGAAAAACTATGGCCCTAGATTTTTGGTTTATGACAAATATATGTTTTAACTTGTTAACTAATAAAAGATTTATATTAAATGCATATTCCATAGAACCTCAGATCTTTGGTTGAAGATTAGCATTTTTTAATGAGATTTTCCAACTTTTACTTTATACATTTTGATTTTATGGACATGATTATATTTGTTTATTTTATGACGAGCAAAGAAAATATATTTTATTTTTTAATAGTTATCTACAGTCCTAATTTTTGTTCTATCTTACTTTTTTTATTCAGATGTATATTTTTGTTTATCTTAAAATATGTTTGAGTAAATCAGCAATCCTGAAGAAGTCTTTAGTTTTTGTTCAGTTTTTGAAGAAAAAAACCACAAATTGAAACCCGGATCGGTGAGTTTTATATAAATGAAAAATAACAAATTACAATATTTATTACAAAACATTACTATATTTTTTTTTCATAGCCTACCGGTTTCTATGCAATTGTCATCCTCAGACTCTTCTGCTTCATCGTCAATAAATGCACTTGTAGTTCTTTTCTTTTTCTCTTCGTGCTCTTCATCCTCTTCAGATTCTTCTTCTTCTACTTCTTCCTCTTCTTCATCCTCACTTTTATTATCATCACTTTCCTCCGCATTTTCATCACCGTCATCATCCCCTTCTTCATCAGCGTCACAAACATCCTTTTCTCCTAAAATTTTCAAAAATTAAAAAATATAAGAGAAGTTTCTAGCATTGATGTTTTTATCGATAATATTAAACAAAGAAATTTAAGAAAAAAATGAGTAAATGGGTAAATGAATAAAGCCCCCATGATACCAACCATTCTGTAAAATCCTTTTAATGCTGTGCTTGCTTAGGATCTGGAGAAAAAATGTACAGAGATACTCTGAGCACAGATTTGAGCATAACTTTTCTAGTAATAACACAAAAGTGTACTAAATTTTCAAAGAAGGATAAGCCATTGCTTGATAAGTGAAAGGCAAAATGTGAGTGTAAAGCTAAAAAACTAACCTTTAAAACACCAGAATAAGCAGATAATTACCTTCATACATTTCCTCCTCATAGAGCTGCTGCTCCTGATGTTTCTTGGCCCATTCCT
Source organism: Stictocephala bisonia (assembly GCA_035578905.1). Classification (NCBI taxonomy): domain Eukaryota; kingdom Metazoa; phylum Arthropoda; class Insecta; order Hemiptera; family Membracidae; genus Stictocephala; species Stictocephala bisonia. The sequence goes on along the minus strand of JAQJVL010000335.1, from coordinate 687,955 downwards.
GTTGCCGCTGCCGCTCTATTTCCGCCTGGAGGTGGGCTTTCAGACGCACCAGCTTTGCACCTGGCTTAGCAAGTGAGGGATCCTCTTCTTCCTCCTCCTCTCCAACTAGCACCTTCACGATTTCCTTGTTGATGCCGTTCACTTGCCCAGAGGAGTCTGTATCTGCACTGACGATACTGCAACGACAAAACTACTTCAGCATTTATGACTATAACTCTTGTTCCTGACTTTAGGATAAAAAATTTTACTAAGAAATTAGATTTTAGTTTCTAAATGTTTCAAAAATGATGGTCCATTTTGTAAATCAGTTTGAAAACAATTCGTGTTTTTAGAACGTGATAATGATTGATTATTTGATTGGGTAAACAAGGATTGGTGGAAATGAAATACACAGAATGCAATCTTTTTTGACGTAAGCCAAAAGCAACTATGATTTATGTGAACACTTATTCCACCAAAACTGTAAGTGAATTAAGCCCATTTTGCAGAGTGTGTGATCTTGGTTGTATTGTTGTTGTTGTCAACATAACTGTGTTGTAAGAATTTTTTAAAATTTTTAATTGAATTTATTTGTGATGATTATTACTGATTGATTTTTATTTGTATATGTTTTCAAGTTAGATGTTCATAACTAATTTTTTCATGATATCCAGTTGAAAAAAAACAATTATTTTGTGTATTTATTTATGTTTTCAGGTTAGGATTTAGGTTATAATTAATTTATGTTATTAGTATAATTCAGACAACTAATATTAAAGATTTATTTAGATTTAATATTTGAAAAGGATTTTAGTTGTACCAATTCAAACGTAGTGTAGGGTGTCTTCACAAAATAACAGAAAATGTCCAGCAATCCTTTAATAAACTGTAAATAATTTTTAGTTTTATTTTCATAATCCGACATATTCATATATTACTTGGATACAATACAACATTAAAATTACAAGCGTAATGAAAGGCTTGAACAGATACATTAATTAGCTTGTTGGACTGAACCTAGGTCCACCCAGATCCATCATAAACCTGGCCATCTAAGGACTTGTCCGGAAACATCCTTGAATCAGAATTACAGGGTTATCTCAAGAATATACGAAGCGGTGTTAAGTCGACAGTTTAAGATGCTTAGAGTTAATTTTTCATGATTCTCTTCGGTTCAATTTTAATACGATTCTGAGATCTAAATACTCAAAGCTAAGCCTTGTTATTTGTTATAGGACAAATAATGGAGGGATTTGTAACCAACAAAAAAGTAGTTTATCTGTGACATCAGAATAATATCTGATAAAAAAATGTTATCATTCTCAAGAAAGTAATAAAAAATAAAGTGATGTTAATTAATTGATATTTATTGTTTTTAAAACAAATAAATTCCTAAATAAAAATAGAAACAACATATCACAAATTATGAACAAATATCTTGTTGGTAAATAAATTTAATAACAAAGTAATATTGGGCAGCAGTTAGAGAGTGGAAAAGGTGCAGAAGCTGTACCTTTTGGAGCTTTATCGTAACATTCCAACCACAACACAGAGCTTTTTTTCACGCATAAGTTTGTTTAAATTATTAATATATTGTGATTGTCATGCATGTAATTTAAGTCTCTGCCTTTAATTTAACAGATAATAGTTTTGAAAACCAATAATTACTAATAACCAATATATGAGTAGATAATGTAACAATATTAACCCTTATAGTGCCAGGAGTCCCTGTGAGCAACTCTAGCGATGCTAGTGCGAAAAATGCCAGTGTCGCTGTGAGAGATGAACCATATTTGTTACACTACATCACTATTTTTCTTCAATCAGCCACCGAAGTCATACCAGATGAATTGACAATAACCGCTGTCATCATTTTCGCACTTTTTTCATTTAATTGTACAGCTGATTGCAGTAAACATTAGTTTACATTAGTAGTTCGTGCGGCTGAGTTCATCTTTCATGCCAATTAGTATGTCATTATAATGTTTGTTTGTGTTTTGTTTATCTAGTTTGTGAACAATTATTTTTTATCTACTTAGAAGTTTATTACAATGAGTGACGATACACTTATTCCAGCAGAAGACAAAAGACTTTTGCTAACGTTATTAGAAAACGTAAGTGATTCTGATACATCGGTAGCTAGCACTAGTAGGTTAGGCCAAAACAATGTTCATGTAGATGACGGATTCATTGCTGATATAATTTCATCTGACGAAAACTCATCTTTATCCGACAGTGAGCTATATATTTATATTTTGTTATATTATGTTATTTTATCTATATAACTATTAGAACATTACAGAGGTAAACAAAAAATCCCAGTTATATTTCAGAAAAACTGCTTTACAGATTTCAATAATTAGTCTGTATGTTGCTAGGTAACCAAAATGCAGCACTTTAGTTATACTTTTATAAAAAAAACAATTTGTAAGTAGGTAAATGAAATTATTTTCCTTTGTTCAGTTTTACATTCTTTATAAAATTTTTTTTTAAATTTGTAAATATGTTATGCACCTTCAAATTAGAAAAAACTAAAAAAATTTTGGTATTAAATAATTTGTTTTAATAAAAGGGTATTTTTTATTAGGAGGGTAAACTATATTTCATTAGAAAGAAGACTTTATTCCTTTAGTTAAAAAAAGATTTATATAAATATTACAAAAAAACATAGATGCTGCGTAAGTTTGTATGAAACCTTGCAATTTCACCAAAAATGGCTGGCATTTTTCACATAGGAAGTGTAAAAATGCCCCGGCACCAAGAGGGTTAAGTATACTATATTAGAAAATGAACAGCCAACAGACAAAAATTTCAAAATGTAATTTCAACAATAAGTCCTAACTAGCCAACCCCGTCACGAGCTGTAATTTTTGACATCAAATATTAGTAATTAAACTGTATTAAGTAAAATCATATTATATAACCCTAAAACTGGCAAACATCAATTATCGACGTTCAAAAGTTGTTTGTGAAGTGGCAATCGTCGAAAATCGACGTTTAAAACATCGTTTTTTCCAAGCGCTTTAATTTTAGGTAAGTATTATTCAGTTGCATTATATATCATATCACCGTGTACAGCGAGAGTCAAACTATTTTTGGTATCTTTGATGCCTTTGGAATACAAATGAATAACACAGCACCATAGTAAAAAAAAAAATCGATAGCCAAACAATATGTAAATATATATATAAATAAAGTTTTTCATAGCCTATATAAACAGTTTCAAGTTTTTTTTTCACATTTTTTGAAGGTTCACATCGTATCTCCAAATAAGAAGTAAGTAGCATATTAATTTTCTTCACATCATTATGTATTTATTATTAGTATACATAGTTGTGCTATAAAGTGAAATTTGCGTTTTGTGCGCTTGTGAAGTTATATGATTCTGAAGGCTTCATTTATGGTTGTAATCCTAATAAATATTATATTTTTGAAAACTAGACAAAATTTGTAAACTTTTGGCTATCTTGGATTTTTTCTCACTTTTTTATTATTATGAGTTTACATCATGGTCTCCCCACTTTATAAACTAAAACTAAAAAAAAATTTATTTGAGTGTAAAAAAAACCTTTTTTGGATATGGGGCTTTTACTTGCTAAACATAAATATTATATGGGTCTTAGTGAATACAAAGGTAGTACAATTACCTCATTTGGATAATATTTGTATTTTTAGTGATTTTTTAAAAAAACCCTTGCAAAACGCCTAAAAACGGCCGCCACCACAGAGAAATATGACCGCCAGTTCGAGGGTTCAATTCATTTACAGTAGCTCACTAACTGCACTTGATTTGCACTCTTTTTATAGTATAATAATTATAAACAACCAATCTTTACTAAGCCTATTTCAAATGTTTTAATTTTATTTCATGGCTGATGATAAATTACACACAGACAGACATGTATTCGCTCTTTTATAATTAACTTGATATTTTACTGTGCTGCTCTCTACGTTTAACCTAACAAATCATTTGGATCATTTAACATTTGTTTATGCCGCCAGCTGATCAATTAAAATTAATTTCCATAAGAATAACATTGCAACTTTGACGACATGTATGACAAAAACCTATAGGAATTTCGAAAATCTAGCTCCTTTACGACTTAAAAATGAAAATTGTCTTTTGATTAAAAAATATTTCATCAAAATCAGTCAAGTAATAAGTTCAGAAAGGAAGTGAACTCAATTACCCAATTGTTTTAATACATAGGATAATTCATAATTGAATTGCATTAGCTTCAAGAAACACCACACTCTAATAGCAATAAGCAGTCTCATAATGTTACTTTCAGTGAAATTTTAAGTTGTATTATTTCTCAACAAATTCATAGACATTTATGAAACAAACTAAAATACAAAATAAATTAATAAAATGTTACCTCAGTTCAAGTGGGGTCCTCTTCTTAACTGGCTTCTTTTTGTAAGACAAATGAGTAAAAAACCTCTCTATAAGGTTATCAACTCCAGGTTTTGACACTACTTTATCTAAAACAATTTCTTCTGCGTCAAAAGCAGTCATTTTTGGAGCATCTGTTAGATCGTTTAAAGGCAAGTTATACTTTTTTCTTATAAGTTTACTTTCACTTAAGTCATCTTCATTTATTTTTTCAAAACATTCTTTTTTATTTAAATTTAGAGATGTACTTAAGTCAGTTTCATCAGGTTCTATTTTCTTGGTGAAAAGTGCGTCTTTGTTTAAAATTTCATCAGAATTACTTATTAAACACTCCTTTTCAGCTTCTGAACTTTCAACTTCCATAGACCTATTCACCACTACACTACTCTCTAATACCTCATTTTCATTTGACTCTTTGTTTACCGGCGTTTCATTTCTATCTACAGTATCAAACGATCTTTGTTGATCAGAAGTTTCCAGTTCTGATTGTGATTCGCTCATCCTCAAACTGAACTCTTCAGTGTTGGCCTGGTCAATTGTTTCACCACAATCTGGTTGCTTACCATAAACAGCTTCCGTTTCTGTTGTGATAATACTTTTTGTTACTGAAGAAATCAAATCTTTGTTTGCACACTTTAATTCAATTCCTAAATTCAAAGAAAACTGTTCATTTTCAGAATTTGAAGTACTTGATGCATTATTTTCTATAAGCATTTTTGTTGTTTCATTGCTGCCCACCAAAGGTTCCTCTGATTCAAAAGATTCTTTATGAACTGCATCCTCATCAATATTATTTGCATTACTAATTTTATCAACATTTTCTCTAGCATCAATTAAATCTTCAATACTATCAACATCTTTACACACAGAATCTTGCTTCTCTTCATTGGTCAAGGTGTTGGAGTTTCCTTTAACATCTGAGTTTTCCTCATAGGGTTTGTCTGTCATCTTGTCCAATTTTTCTAATTCAGTTTTATCACTTTTCTGTTTAGTTTCATCACTCCCGCTTTCATCTGAAGAGGATTCAGATTTGTAAAATATTTCAGCTTGCTTTTCACGTTCTTCAATCGCTTTCCTAAAATCAAACAATATAAAAGTAACAAAATATACCATTTATTACAAAAGTAAACTAATGAGCACTTATATAACACTTATTATTATTATTATTAAGGTACTGATTGTAGACATATGGGCAAATGAGTGTGGTGAGTGTATAATAATGAGTATAGTCATTGTTACTAACTAAAGATGACTGTTCTAAAGAAAGAACCATTTATTAATAGCCTGATAGCTAGGCCAACTAAGGGATCTAAAGATTTATGTGGAATCTGAACCACGTAGTATTGGACTGATTTTCAGCTAACTGACAAGCCTGATAGTCAGTTCTCTTCCCTACAAAACATCTCGACACTGATTACCAACCAACACGGACACCCCAGACTTCTCTAGTAGTGTCCACGGTGATGTAAATCATTGAGAGAACAACTTGTCGTATCAAGAGGACCTATCGCCTAAAGCTAAGACAAGAGAAAATAAGACCTAAGACTTGTGAAAGTACACACACTTTTATCTCTATTCAATGTTTAATGGACTGTCATTCTATTTTTCTACATAAGATCTAGCCTTAATAACAATACATTTATTTGCAAAATGATTTCTTAACACTCATCATTTTTGGAAATTAAGGAATATCAAATAAACTTAAGACTACTGAAAACTGACAGAACTATATATTCTTCATATGTGGAGAGTACATTGTGTTTAGCACTACATGAGTTTAGCTTACCAAGCTGATATTAGTTTATCGGCTGAAGTATGTAATGAGACAGACGGCGTTAACTTCTTGCGTGCCCTAAACTCTGCTAGAGTTCGCTGTTTTGGCCTATGATAAGGTATTGTCACACGTGACTCCCTCATCATACGCTGGGATTCTTTTTGTATCTCCTGAATCTCATTCATAGCTTTACTTTTGGACGCTCTTTCCTGAAAAAAGTTTTATATTTTTATTATATATATTTGGTTAAGAAAATATATTTTCTTCTTTAAAACAGATTTCATTGGCTACAAATGCAGAGTGGAATTAGAGCAAAACAACAAGTATTCAAAGTCAACAGATTTAAACTTTTTTTAAAAGTAAGTCATTTATTCCTTTTCTTGTCCGCATATTGACAGACATGATAGGTTGGTTCACTCATTCAGGTCTTTCTCAGATTTGAAGAATGACTTGCCTAGACCTTGTCATTTTGCTTATCACTTTTAACCCATATGTGACTAAATTAAAGGTTGTAAGTGACAGTAAGGCACTGTCAAGTTAAAAATAAGCAAAACTGATGTGGTGACTGGAACATTACATTAGTACCCCATCAACTGCGGGTCTGTCATGTCACCACAAAGTTCTCTAATCACGAGCCTCAGACTCATCGGGCCTTAACAACAGTCCTGTACCTGCGGATGGACAGAACTAATACAATTGAATCAGTCATTTTTTTGCGCCCCAAGACTTTAAGACCCACGGAAGCACGACAGGACACATGCCAAAACTGGTTCGTAACAGATAGAGCTGTACTTAGATTTTATAGTATACAGCTATAGTTCTTGTTTTTGCCACTAATGCTGATGTCAAGTAGAGCTTTCTAGTGAAAATTTTGCCTTTCAACAAGTTTAACTGATTGTTTGGTGCATTTATTCATTATTTAAACAATGCTAAACATAGGACATGCACTTCTCATCTTTTGTCTATAATGGGTTAAACATGAGCTGTTTCTCTTTCAAGCTTTATATCAAAATTATAATTTTGATCCTTGTACAAGATAAAATACAACCTGTAAAAAGAACTTGGAACTGCAAGAGAAGTTTTTCTTGATTACTTTAAAAGTAAAATAAATGGAAGATTTTGTGCGTTACATGATCATAACCAGACACAAGTGATTCGGCAGACATAATTTATTTATTAATTAATAAATTGCTGATAAGGATAGGGAGAGTATGGTTTTTGTTACTAAGGTTGGCTGTTCCTTAGAAAGGGCCATTTATTAATAGCCCAATTGCTACGACAACTAAGATATAATATACAGCTTAACATATGATGCAAACCACTTAGTATTGGTCTGATTTTCGGCAAACTGACAAGTCTGATACTTAGTTATTCCCCTAACTAATCCTAATCCTTAAATCCTAGCAACTATACAACACAGACTCCACTAGTAGTGTCCACGTCAATGGTAGCCGATGAGCGGAAGCTGTGTTTGGCAATTCATGTGAATTACTCTGCCTCAGGTATGATTCGTATGATGGTGTAAAAAGGTGTCTGAACTAATTTAAAAATTCATCTAGATTAAATGATGAAACAATAGAAAGTTTACATTTAGCTTTGCTAAATCATGATTCCACTGTTTTTTATGGACATTTATTAGTTTTATTTGATTAATTATACTCTGATTTAAACAAACGTGTAATGCGGTAATAATATCTCAAATATAATTCTGGACATTTAAAAAAAATAATACTGAATGTTTGTTTAAAAAACAATGTACGAGGAGTGTTTTTAAAGTAAGTTCCGTTCTGGAATTCTGCTTCTGTAGCGCTGCGGTCGGCGTTCAGCGCATGCACACTGTATACTACTATCTGTTGGAAAGGCACAGCCGTCACTACGGATCCATTCGACTGTATTTAAGGTCGCTTATGACTGTTTAAAATTCTTCCTCCGATCGAAAATACCGCCGACTGTGAATTATTCCTTGTGTAAGTTTTCATAATGCTAAGGGCATGAAAGCAGCTGACACTCATTGTGAGACTGTCACCGTAACAAATTGGTTTTAAAAATCGTAGCCATCACGATTCTAACGCTCTATGAATGTAAGAAAACTGGTTAAACATTTATTTCTGTGATTCTCAGCAAAAATTTGTTGTGATTCTGCATCAGCATTTTGGGAACCTATCGTAAGCATAACTCTCAGTAATTCAAACGTTCTGTCACAATTTCATAAATCACACTTCTTGACACTTGAAGACACACTACATAACGATGCAGTTGTAAAGCGTCTGTTTTCTCTGACTTTTTTCATCAATGTTTTGCACCAAGTCATCAGTAATGAGTGAAGGTTTTCCACTTTGTTCCTCATCATGCACATTCATATGGCTACCTCAAAAGCTCTAACCCATGTCCATACCATCCCATCACTCATTCTGTTTTCTCAATAAACTTCACAGATCTCTCGATGAATGTAAGCTGCTCCCATGTCTTTAGCGTTAAGAAAACTTATCGAAATATGTACTTTACCATTGGCGGCATTTTTAATCAGAGGAGGAATTTTAAACAGTCAAAAACGATATTAAATGCAGTCGAATGGAGCCATAACGGCGGCTGTGACTTGCCAACAGATAGTAGTACCCAGCGTGCATGAGTTGAACGCCGACTGCAGCGCTACAGTGGCGGGTTCCAAAACAGTACTCACTTTAAAAACACACCTTGTATTCAATATTTTTAACATTGATACTGATTTTATGTAATTTGAGTAATGAGGCTGTAAGAACCAAAGGGGTGTAAGTGACAAAATTGAAAAATAGGAGTTAACTATTGCATATGGTAGGGGAACTCGAATTAGATGTTGGTGATCTACTCGACAGGTGCTGCTTATCTAGGTGACTTAAAATTAACTACTTCATGAAACCTTCATTATGTTTGGTAGCAGAAGGATGCAGATTCACTTACATCTGTTTGCCACTGAGCTGTCTGGTGTTTTAATTTGGTGGATCAGTCTACTGGCACATACTGCTGTCAACGTTGTCTCACATTTCTAGCGAATAAACTTAAGTTTAACCCGTCAGGGGTCGCGTGGTCTTTCATAACGCGAGGGGTCGCGCACGGTGGATTCCACCGATTATGGTTAAAAATAAAACTACAACGTACAAAGCACAGTTTTAATGAAAATAAATATTTGACATGTTAGAATAATGTACAAACAATATTTTACACGCTATTCATGATAAATGTACAATAATTTGTTGAACTTATAAATATACTTGTAAAAATAAAAAGTAACAATATCTGTACTAGCCATTTTTTTTTTAATTTGAAATGAAATACACTACATTAATATATAAACAAATGTATTACCACAATTAAATAAAACAATATACGAGGAACAAGAAAATATATAGGATTAAAATAGTTACAAGCTTCGTTGATATTAAAAAATCCTCTAATATCGGATAAATATATGTACAGTATATTTTTATGAAACATACCATTTTACTGTTTATATATTAAAACAAAATATGTTTACATAATAAAACAACAAAAATATATATTGCCTAAAAGGTTTGAAATTAAAGTTTATATTTTACAATTTTTCAAAGTTTATATAAATACAAAATACCTATCAACGCTTCAAGTTCCATTTTCGTCATGGGTTTGGCATCCCGCTCTCGGGCGAATGTGTGCCGGATTTTGTCAATCCTTTGATTGGTGCAAATAAGAACATCGTTTAAAATCTCGTCTGTGAAAAACAGCTTCCAGGCGGAGAGTGGTGTTTGCAGTTGAACAGCTGATGTTACACCAGGTAAGCGCCTGACGAGGTTGAAAGCACGTGTTCGTCTACTTTGGGGTGGACAGTGTACATTCCACTTCGTAATATTATTTTTACCTGTGTATTCAGGTCCGACTATTTGATTAAAATTGTCTTCTTCTCCTGATTGTTCTGAATCTGAACCATCTTCATGTACTTCCAAATTATCGTCAGATTCATCATCAGAACACTGAACATCTAAAGGTTCGGGGATAGGATCATCTAAAAAAAGTATTCTTCTTATAGCTCCTGGATTTTCATTTCTTTCCTCATTTCGTCTTTCTTCTTTTTCTACACTTTCTAGAAGTCTCTGTAGTCTTTGTTCCTCATTTATATCCATAATGCAAAACACACAATAAAAACACTAAAAAGAATTACAAAATAAATTAATTAATTTTGGCAAGCGTGAAGAGTCGCGCACGGTGGATTCAACCGAGATACAACGCCGTGAGGGGTCGCGCACGGTGGATTCGACCGAGTACAAGTTCAAAGCCATCTGTAGACTGACTGGGGAGAGGGAGTGATGCTACAATCACGCCTTTGGAATGTGGGCGAGTCCATTTTAAGGTACTGAAGGGGAGGCAGCTGTAGATTTAATGGTGTGGAAGTTTTTAGCTAAAACAGAGAACGCTCGGTGGAATCCACCGTGCGCGACCCCTCACGGGTTAAAGATATCTTTAGTTATTTTTAGTTTGTTGGGAGCAAAACAAGAATAGGTTTATCGCCCGTTTTTTTATATATATATATTGTAAAGAACACAAGTCTTGAGACAGTTGATTACAAGTTTTTAGTGTCTGGCCATTCCTACATGGAATGTGACCAGGATTTTGGGTTAATAGAAAAAGCCAAGAAACAACTCCAGTATGTTTTTCTCCCAGAAGACTGGATGAGAGCTGATGCATCTTCAAGCAAAAAATTTGTAATCAGGATGATCGAACAAGATTTCTTATTGTCTGAAACCATGAGTGAACATATTGAAGATGGTATTCATGGCATAAGCCCATTTAAATGGCTTAGATTCTAAAAGGAATAACCACTGACTATCTTATACAAAAAGTCACTGAACGAGGATATTGTATTTGAAAAACATTCCATGGCTAAACCCAAAGTTGGGTGTCCCACCGTAACATTTAAACTGAAACCACTTCACGAAGAACCTCCCACAATAACAACAACAAAATACAAAGACTTGCAGTCTACTACATTTTTTGCCATCAATCTGCCACGAGTTTTATTGTAACTTAAAGCATGACGCCAAGAACAAAAAGATTGGGAAACAATACAAATAAAAAAAACCGGAAAAGGGTTGAAAATAAAGCTGAAAAAGGCCTGCAACCAAGGACATCAGCTGCCATCACCAGCAATGAGGAAAGTCTTGAAGTGGATGATCTGGACAATATATTTTGTGACACAGATTGAACAAGCAGATAAATATTAAGTGTGTGATTAAAAATTGTATTTTTTTTAAGATTGTAAATAAAAAATGTAATTGAAAGGCGTTCTACTATCAATATTACCCTGAGATTGATAACAAAGTATGCTGTATGTTTAACCAGAGGGGTGTAAGTTACAAAGTTGGAAGCAAAAGGGTGTGTTTGCAAGGTATTTTTCAAAAAATTCCTACTCAATAAAAAATTGCCAGGAAGGCATGAAAATGTATAGATAAACTAAACGATACATGTAGAAAGACCTGTTAAGAGTTAAAATGAATGAAAAACATTTCTAGAATTGACTATGGACACTGAACTTTGAACTAGTTTTACTTAAAATTTCATTTTTGTCACTTATCTCTTTGGTTCTCACAACCTCAAATATACTCACTTTTTTAGGGAAAAGAGGCAAAGGTTTACTGCAGTCTTCTTCCATATTTTCTTCTTCGTTGTTTGATTGCTCCTTTTCCTAAAATTAAAAACATATTAAACTTTGTAAAATGTGGAGAAAGGTAGGTGAGATCTAAAATCATATTTTAGAATTTTTTTTCAGTCTATTTTTTGTCTATTATTGTCTATAAGTCTATTTTTTGTCTGATGTAAGTGGTTTTGATGATCTCATATTTTTGTGAAATTAGTACTTTATTTGTTCAACTCCACTTGATATTATCAGCCAACAACTGTATTACGAACTTTATTCAGTCAGATGCTTCCTGAAGGTCCAATAATATACGTAATCACCCACCTGATGTCCTTGCGATTCAGGGCAGATTCCTCACTTCCATTTTAGCTAGGAGGTCAGACTCTTCATTACCTGTGAGGTCGCTGTGCCCTAGAACCCACCTCAATCGGACATTACTGAGACGGGCCAAGGCACGCAAAATTCGAAAACACTCCCAAAAGTCTTGAGGTGAATGAACATGTTTGAAATGGGCTAAGTAATATTATCAGGTGTTTATAATAATAAATATGAAGAAAAACAAGTAACTTGAGTGAAATACTACAAATAAATGTAATATTGCAATTTTACATTATACTGTTAATACGAGACGTGTTTTTAAAGTAAGTAACGTTTTGGAATCCCGCCGCTGTAGCGCTGCGGTCGGCGTTCAGCGCATGCGTGCTGGGTACTAATATCTGTTGGCAAGCCACAGCCGCCGTTGTGGATCCACTCGACCGTATTTTAGGTCACTTATGACTGTTTAAAATTCATCCTGCGATTAAAAATACCGCCAACTGTAAAACACATGTTGTGATAAGTTTTCGTAACGCTAAGGACGTGAAAGCAGCTGATATTCATCATGAGCCTATCACCATGACAATTTGGTTTTAAAAATCGTAACCATCATGATTCTAATGATCTATGAATGTGTAAGATCTTAAAAGAGCTTGTTAAAAGCTTGTTTTTGTAATTCTCACCAATCATTTGTTTTGTGATTTTCCGTCAGCATTTTGGGAACCTAGCGTAAGCATAACTCTCAGTACTTTAAACGTTCTGTCAAAATTTCATATATATCACTTCTTGACACTTGAAGACACAATACATAATAATGCAGTTGAAAAGTGTCTGTTTTCTATGACGTTTTTCATAGATTGCAACATTTTGCACCACGTCATCAGTAATGAGTGAAGGTTTCCCACTTCGTTCCTCATCATGCACATTCGTACGGCTACCTTAAAAGCCCGTTTCCAAACAATCCCGTCACTCATTCTGTTTTCTCAATAAACTTCACAGACCTCTTGATGAATATCAGCTGCTTCCATGCCTGTAGCGTTACGAAAACTTATCATAATATGTACTTTACAGTTGGTGGCATTTTTAATCGGAGGATGAGTTTTAAACAGTCATAAGTGACCTTAAATACGGTTGAATGGATCCATAACGGCGACCGTGGCTTGCCAACAGATAGTAGTACCCAGCACGCATGCACTGAATGCCGACCGCAGCGGCCTACAGCGGTGGGATTCCAAAACGGTACTTACTTTAAAAACACGCCTCGTATTATTTATAGTCAAAATGATTTATTACACTATACTATTTATTATTTATAGTCAAATGTCACAAGCCAAGGTGTAACGAGCATAACTACTGACAAAGTTGGCACACGATGTTAGCAGGAGTGTCGCATAGTAGTTAATAATAATTGTATTTGCATCGATAAGGGAAATACTAATTGATACTAAATAAGAAGTAAAATTTACTAGAGACATTTCTGAATTATTTGAAATAAAAACTGGAGTCAGATAATGAGAAGGTCTTTCCTCAATAATATTTAATGAAAAATAATCCACGAATCGTAAAAAAATTCAGCATAAAATAAATTGGATTAACCCATTAAACTTGGGTAGAACCAAACTTAAAGTTAATTGTCTCACTTTTGTAGACCATTTTGTAATTTTTACCAAGAGACATCTCTACTACTAAAAAAAAAAATAAAATCCAGAAATAAACAGTAGGAAAAGTAGTTCTAGGATTTTCCTGTGAAAAAAAAATAGAAAACAAGATATACCTCAAATTGGCTACGGGAAAAGGGTTGAATTTATAAAATTATCGAGTCTTATAACAGGTGCAAATGAAGGTCGTTGGAGAAAATGACAATTGTTTTTCACTGACACTAAAAACATACTATTGAAGAAATTATAAAAGAATCAAATATTTGAAACAATCACTATGCAAACCAAGGTCATTATCAAAATGAACAATTACCATTTCACTAACAAAACTACATATGTGAGGTGGAAAGTGAAAAGAGACCTTTTGTCGACAATTATTGGTATTTTTAAATTAAGCATAAACTTATAAACAAATTGGTGTAAATTTCACGTCTCTACGATTTTTTTCCTTTAAGTAATAAACGTTTAAAGTTTCACAAATTGTAAGCGGCATTTTGAGAAAAACTGGTTTTAAACTCACATAGAACCCACATTTTTCATATTTAAGAAATATATCAAACATCAAAACAAAGTTAAGCACTTCCTTTTTCAGAATAACAGTCCTAGATGTTTAAAACACTGGCAGAATCCATTAAAATCTCGTTTTTATAAAGTAATGTAACACAAAACTAAAAATTTGATAAGAGGCCTCTTGTTGGCCCCATGTTTATTACCCATAACAACAAGAGATCCCTTTTCTCAGACAGGACAATAGTTGCTTTTAAAGACATATTTAATACTTTTATCTAGTCTAAATTATTTTAAATGGAATCTTATCAATATCAAATACAACTGCAAGTCGATCTTCTTGAGTACAATTCTAAAAGTGATGACGTCACAGCTAACTGGTAGTGAAACAGCTGTTTCAAATGCTGCCAATACTGCTTTAGAAAAGGTACCTGTTGTCGCGATGGTTTTAAACACACAAGAAACTGTCCTGCATTTAGGCAACATTTGCCACAGTTCTCTAAACCGACGCTAGAACTTCGGGGGTTGCTAGTTTTTAGAGGAATGTTTCTTTTCTAACGTGTTTTTGAAAAGGGACCTCTTATTATTTTTCATAACGACAAGAGGTCCCTTTTCTCAGGCCAAACACTGACATCTAAATAAATTTTAGTCGATGTTTTAATGCTTCGACTCAACTTTATAACCGATACAGGCCTGTTCTATATAAACCAGAGTTTGATAATCGATAAAAAACCAAATATCGATAATTTTGACCAAAATCAGTAGTTTCGTGAATACTCAACATTTTACTTTGCTGACAAGAGGTCCCTTTTCCCTTTCTGCCTCATATATGATAGAGAAAATTATACAATAATTGAGTCTTGAAACAGTTTCAAATAAAGTTCTTTCAAAAAATGACAACTGCCTTTACAATATTACAAATAATATAATTAATGCAACAAAATTGATAGGTTATTGGTAAACTGACTTTAGGTCAGGTGCACTAAGACAACACACAGGATAGAAGACATAGCATATTGTGTTGTGTATGATTTCCTATGTATTGTGTTAATGGACTTTCCTTCTCAGTTAAGTTTGGTGATAGAACATCTATCTTGTAGCATTAATTATGTTCTTAAGTGCCCTATAACCTAAAAAAAATCATAGTAAAAAATCACTCAATCATCTCAATGTATACAGGAGTCAGACCTGTAATACAATTGTTAACCCAGAAAGCCTCAACGGCACAACTTCATTTCTAAACAGAAAAGTTGACATCGAAAATATTAGTACATACACTTCAAAAATGAGTGTAAAGGTCATCAGTGAAAGTCACCTAAAATGACTAGAAATAATACAACCGCTAAGAAAAAATTATTGCTCTGTAGTGACAGTCATGGGAGGGACATGACATGGCATATGAATGCACGTCTCAAGTCCCATGAGTCGGTGGGCTTTGTTAGGCCAGGGGGACGCAGTGAGCAAGTACTGGATAGCTCAAACATAGAAAATGAAAACCTGAAGAAGGACGATATTCTGGTCCTGATCACTGGAACTAATGATGTTGCCAGAAATGAAGCATCAAAAGCAGTACAATGTATAAGTAGCACTATCGACAAGTTTAGCAAGAAAAATAAGATAGTACTGGTAGAACTACCCACTCGCTACGACTTGGCTGCTTGGTCTTGTGTAAATAAAGAAGTAAGGAAGACTAATAACATCTTGAAAGACCTGAGTGAAAAAAATCCTAATGTATTTTATGTAGGAGCTAGTCTAGCAGAAAGAAATTTACATACTCAACAAGGCTTGCACTTTAACAGAAGAGGAAAAGAGTGGCTAGCTGAAGAGATTTGCAATGCTATCAAAGCACAGAGTGTAGCTGTATCAAGAGGACCTGGCGGTGATACACAACTACAGTCAGAACAAGGCAGCAACACAGATTCTGACTTGGGAAACTCTATGCTACAGGACACTCACAGACTTCCAGACTCGATGAACCCGCAAGACATCTAGAGGATGCCCATCTTAATGTGTTTCACATCAACATTCAATCGATAAGGAACAAAATAGAAGCACTAGAACTTTGGTTAGAAAAATATCCTTTTGACATCTTGACAATAAATGAACATTGGCTCACATCAGATGAAATCGCAATGTATATCCCAATTGGTTACTTACTTGGTAGTCATTATTGTAGGCAGTTACCCCATATTAGAGGTGGCTCTTGTATTTTTGTTAGATCAGATTTGGAAAATCTAAAAATTGACATGTCTAACTTCTCTGTGTTCCAGGTTTTTGAAATTTGTACCGTATTTTTGCCTAAAATTAATACAATAATATGCACTGTTTACCGTACCCCAGACTCTGATGTTAATAATTTTCTGTGTTCACTGGAAACATTTTTTAGCTTTCTCTATAGCAAGTTCAGGACGACAAAATGTATCTTATCAGCTGACTTCAACATTGATATAAAAAAAGATTCTACTGAATCTATTGCGTTTCTGAACATGCTTCGCTCTTACAATTTTTACTGTCTAAATACAGAAAGCACTAGGGGTAATGCTTGTCTGGACAACATTCTAGTCAATTTTAATAGGAATGAAATTGAATGTAATGTTTTAGAGCCAAACTTGTCTGATCATTCTGGATTAGCTGCTAGCTTTGGTAGTGTGTTCCCAAGATCTAAGACAAAATCTGTTAGTATAATAACTAAATATAAAACTATAAGAATGATAAATCCCTTCACTATCAATGATTTCAAAACCCAATTATTGCATATTGACTGGTCTAGCCTAAGTTTATTTTTAAATCTTCACGAAGCTTTTGAGTATTTTGTATATCTATTGACAACTTCTTACAACGAATGCTGTAGATTTAAGAATATTAAAATTAATGACTCTAGGAAGAATAGTAAAAAGTGGTTTACGCCACAGCTAAAACAATTAAGAGACTATGTTATGTTGCTATATGATAAATTTAAGTATAGTCAGGGTACAGTTGATGAAATTATTTCAAAACAAAAGTATAACTCTGTAAAAAGGTTATATAGAGCCAAGATAAAAGAAGGGAAGATGCAGGCTAATGAAAATTACATAAACAATGCACAAAACAAATGTAAAGCTGCATGGAAAGTAATAAAATCAGAAATAAACTATCCTAACAAATCGCAATTAAAATCCAGTATTGAATCCAGTGTTTTTAATGATTACTTCATTGGATGTGCCCTAGACTTAACAAAATATTTAGTACCTGATAACTGTGATATAGCTTTAAGATTTTTAGAGAATTTTATATCTAGAAATAACGTTTTTAACAGAAATACTTTTAAGTGGAAAAACCATCACTGTCAGTAATGTTTTGAAGTACATCAGCAGGCTAAGTACTTCCCAAAGTGAAGACTACCATGGCCTATCCAATAAAATAGTCAAAGAAATCGCTCATCTAGTGGCTGAACCCTTAACTTTTTTGCTTAATGGGTCCTTAGATCAAGGGTGTTTTCCAAATGTTTTAAAAATAAGTAAAGTCATACCTATTTATAAGAAGGGAGATAAGTCTTTGCCATCTAGCTTTAGACCGATATCTTTGGTCCCTATCTTTAGTAAGATATTTGAGTGCTGCATTAAAGATCAACTTCTGGACTATTTTTGCCAGAATGGTCTCCTTTCTGAAGAGCAGTTTGGTTTTCTACCGGGTCTTAATACAACAAAGGCAGTAGAAGCGGTAGTTGAGAACATATTAACAAACTTTGAAGGTAAATACTTTTAATTAGCAACTTTAATAGACCTATCAAAAGCGTTTGACTGCATTTCGCACAAGCTGCTCTTGAGGAAATTGGACTGTTATGGAATTAAAGGACTAGAGCTTAAACTTTTATCTTCATATTTAAGTGGCAGGAGACAAATGGTTGTACAAGGTCAGGAAAAATCCTCCCTAAAATATGTTGAAGTGGGCGTCCCTCAAGGCTCTGTCCTGGGTCCCTTTTTGTTTGTCATCACAGTAAATGATTTTCCATACACAATGCCTTGTAGATCTATTTTATATGCTGACGATACAACGCTTTTAAACAGCAATAAAACTTTAGAGGGTTTAATTCTACAGCAAAATCAATCAGTTAAAACTGCTCTTGAATGGTTTACAGCTAACAGCCTGGTAGTCAATAGCGAGAAAACTGAAAATATTGTTTTCTCATTAGATTATAAAGTCAATAAAGATATTCAACCTGTTAAGCTTTTAGGATTTCATTTAGACAGTAAACTAAACTGGGGTAGTCATATTGACCATTTATGTAGCAAACTCGCTAGAGTGACGTATTTATTGAGGAAGTTGAAGACTAATGTTAGTAATGAGATGTTGATCACAGCATATTATGCTTTTTTCCAGTCACACCTGACATATGGAGTAACTCTGTGGGGCAATTGTACTAGTTCTAGTCGCATTTTTATCTGGCAAAAAAAGTTTTAAGAATAATAAAAGGAGTTCCTGAGACAGAATCATGTTTGCCTATATTTAAAGAATTTCAAATAATGCCCCTACCTTGTATATATATTTATTATTGTATAATTAAAGTAAAAGAGATTTTAGAATCACTGAATAATAGAAAAGATATACATGAATACAATACAAGGAATAAATATCAACTTGATCTTTTTCATGCCAGACTTGAGAAAACAAACAAAAGCCACCTATACACGTACAGTGGTGTTAACCCACCCGCCCACCTATACACGTAAAGTAGTGTTAACCCACCCGCCCACCCATAAACGTACCGTGGTATTAGCAAATAAAACTATTCAATAAATTGCCAGAGAAAGCATGGTCCATTAGCATAAATAGTCTTAGGATCAATTTAAGTAAATGGTTAAAGGTAAATGCTTTTTACTCAGTAGAACAATATCTAGCCTGTGATACTAGCACATTAGACTGTTAAAATGTTAGCATGTACTGTGATATTACTGTATATAGTTATTTATTAATTCTTATTGTTTGTCGATGTTAGGCCTATTTATTCTACTATTGATTTATTGAGATGACCTATTGGAGTTTTTATTTATTATTATTAATGTTTACTTATTACATTTAACTATTTTATTATTAGCCTGCATTCTTTAATACTAATTGCATACAACTTTGATGTACTTAGTAACTGTCTATGTATGTATGTATGTAACTATCTATTATTCTTAGACACTTTTGACGATGCCTATTGTATTGAATATATTTAATGGCAAATAAAGATTCTTGATTCTTGATTCAGTCAAGGCCAGGGTTGCCACCCGTCCCGATTCCATCGGAACAGTCCTGACTTCAAACCCTTTTGTCCCGTGTCCCAACTGGGCCCTGGTCGGAATGCATATTGTCCCAATACTTTGCTTTTCAAAGTAAATTTATATTTTATCAGGCTATTTTAAGAAAAACAAGATTTAACTTTTCACACCCACAATTTTATACATGGAATAAATAAAACGAATTTGTATATTTTAATTCTACTTACGATAAAAGTACCCTATTTTAAATTTATACCATAGGTTTTTGGTTTTCAATATTTGTGTAGTCATCATCCTATCCACTGTGAGGGGGGGGGGCGTGTTCACCTCGAAGGGTCCTGCTCAAAAACCAATGGGTCCATCCTGATTTTTTTTTTAAGAAAAGGTGGCAACCCTAGTCAAGGCTTGTATATTTTTATAAACACATTTCAATATAACACACCTGGGAATGATTATTTTCTTCTCCGGAACTATCAGCTGCAAACAAGTCCTGACTGTTTTGGTTCCATGATTTCTGAAGATAAACATAAATCATTATGTTTTTGTTAAAGAACTATATTTATATTTGTATAGTAGCCGAAGAGAAATGGCTTGATTAGATCATTCATAGCAATACAGGATTTCCAAACTTAAAATAGATTATTGTTCTGTCTAAATTTGCAAGTCTTTTAACATTAGGTAAGTATAAAATCATGCCAGTTTAATATTTATGGAATGGTAGGTTTCCAAATTTGTACTCCAGCTTATTGTAAGTTGTTATCATAACATAATATTATTTGATTAATACTCATTAACTTATCAATAATAGGCTACATTAATAATATTCAAAAAAAGGTACTCATACACGTATAGTAGTATTGGCCCACCAACCCATCCAAACACGTACAGTGATAGTGACCCCCCTCTACACATAGTAATTGTGACCAACCCGCCCACCCATACACAAACAGTTATATTGAGCCTTTGCCGTGACAAATATTATAATATTCAAAATAAAGAAGATTTTATAGTTCTGACCTACAGACCTGTAAAGGAAGCAGCTGAGATTAGATTACAGATAGATAAAAACTAGACAAAGTATTAAGATCACAGAGTGGTAAACCAAATTAAAATTCATGTTACTCTTTGTTAATACTATCCTGTGAATTTAAAAAACAGCAGATTGAATATTTAAGAGTAAGATCTTGTTCAAAAATGGATAAGTATTTCAGACTTAGCAGTAAAACTTAACCTACTTCTAGAAGAAGCTATCAATTTTGTATCTCATCAGAGGGACCGCCCAAGAGGAGTCAAAGGAAAAACTGAGAGCCTAGGTCGAGTTGTATACCACATTAAAGGTTTAAGCAGAAAACAACTGCTGCAAAGCCGAACTCAAAAGGTTTTACCTATACACATGGTGGTATTGTTAAGAGAAACACTGAGTGAAAAAAGTGTGTGCATGTGTGTGTGTGTGTGTGTGAGAGAACGATTCTTCTCCTTCTGTGTCACTCCATTTAATCATAGTTTTGGAAACTAGAGTAGATGATAGGCCGTGGGCTGACTGCACAGTAGCAGGCCCCGTCCATTACATCATCAGTAGCAGTGACCATTGATTGGTTTTTTTATAACTTGTGCAGAGGTAACATTATTTTTTACAACAAAACAGTGTTGTGAAAGTTGAGCGATGATGGAAGCTTAAAGGCAGAAGTTGGTCATGCCAGTCATGTATAGTGGTAGTGGTGGAACACTTCCTACCCAATAAGTGGTTTGGATTCCACGTAAAGCTGTAGGTCCCTTAAGCTGCCCTAGCGATTGGGCTATTAATAAATAGCTCTTTCTGAGGAACAGTCGACCTTAATTAGTAACAATGATTACACTCATTCATCTACGCTCATCACACTCATTCGCCCATATCTTGACGTATCAGCGTCTTAATAATGAATAATGCTAAAACCCCTATTCGCCCTAAATATTAAACACTCAGATTTACAGCCTCAACTCAACCCGTGCTCTTCTCCTAAAGGGTTGTCCTCTGAAGTGACAAAAAGTTATGATTATTTTTAAAAATAGCGTTTTAGGTATCGTATTGATGGTTTAAGTTTTACTACTCAATCAGCAATGGTTAAAAAAATATTAACCCGTTTCATGAAAATTTTCACACCTTATATTTATGTAATGTCACTAAAAATAAAGCTGATTTTTACAAGCTGATGACACCTGACTCAGCTATAAAGTTGAAGTAATTAAGCAAATTTAACTTTGGAATTATAATTCAAAGTCTATTTATAGAAAAAATATTTATATTTAAATAAATAAAGACAAAACTAAGTAAAACACAACAACAAAACAACTTAAAATACTGTTGAATTTACTTCAGTATACAATCTTAGCATTACCTTGTTTTGATTGCTTTGCTGCTCAGAAAGAGGTTTTAAATTATCTTCATCTTCTGAGCTGTCACATTCAAATAAATCACTGTTCTTATACCACGGAGTCTGAAAATTAATGATGATACTTATTAAGAATTAGGTAATAAACATTCATTTATACATAATAATTAATCTTGCAAGACCTTAGAGTTAAAATAAGGACAACTAGTATACCATGACCAATACAAAATGAAATTAAATATTGTGCAAAGTATTGTTTTACAATGCCACTACTTTCTTGACGTTTGACAAATCAAAGCAAATAGGACTGGCTTGAAACTACAACCAGTGAGTTTAGTACTAATTACGATTACCACAAAATAATATACATTTCTTTGTAACTTAAGACAATCATCATTGACACCGCTTTGAGTTATACTAAAAGGAAAGAAAATTAGTTATGTCATATACAGCTAATAAATTTGTTAACCAAACGGAATGTCGGCCCAAATGGTACAGTGCTGTAACCCTACTACTTGGGGACAAAGTGTCATGTAGATTGTAGGTGATAAGTTTTATGTTCAGTCCTCTTAATACCGACATGGCATCTGCTTAATAGTTGCTATCGGCATGGACACTACTAGAGAAGTCTGGGTTAGTCAGGCTCTGGACCTTGTGTAGCTGAAAATCAGAGCAATACTATGTGGTTCGGATTTTACGTTAGTCTATAGATCACTTAGTTGCCCTAGCTGGTGGGCTATTAATAAATGGCTTTTTGTAAGGAACCTTAGTTATTAACAATGACACAATAATATAATCAAGGGTATAACTCAAAAGCTACAAGTCTTGTTTCTTTTTATTGAACAAATTAAATCAGACTTCCTGCTTTCAATAACTTACTTTTAATGGAAAAAACCATCAACTTTAAAAAAAAATTACGCGGATTCAGAGTCCTGGCTAGGAACCACAAGCAATAGCCACATAAATGCTGAACTTAAATATGTCTAGAAGAAAGGTAAGTAATATGTATAGAACAAGATCTAAGTAGCATTGATAAAGTCCATATTTTAGGCAATGATATAATTACAGAAATTAACTACCTCATCTACAGTAGCAAATATTAATTTTTTTTGTTTTTTTTCCATAAAATATTTGTAACAAATATTTTATTTTATTGATTACCTTGTTTTTAACTGATGACCGGTCTTTTTTATCTTGATAGATATCAATGTTGTCCTTTGATGACAAATTTTTTGGAGAGATGATCCTATTGTTTGTAGATATATCTGTTGAGATCTTCCCATTACTTTCATCTTCACTATCAGAACTGCTCTCAAAAGCTTTTAAACGTCTTGTTTTATTTTTAACTTTTGTTTCATCCTCTTTAACTTCTTCTATTGTGTCTTTGCTGTCAATACTACTGGCATTGTTAGGGATTTCTTCATCACTGTCATCACTTTCAACTAAATATTTCTTTTTTCTTGTTGATATTACTTCTTCATCTGAACTCATTGCTACGGCTGAAAAACAAAATACTTTAACATGAAACAGGTATTCCTACTACTAGGGATAACAACAATGTATATATCGATATATTGGAAATATTGATTAAATTTATTCGATATATCAGTATCAATATTTTCTTTCGATAATATCGGCTATATTGATATTTTGGCCCGATATATCATATAACTAAATAAAGGTATAATTATTGTTATTTTGAATCTTTTTCATTCAATCCCACAGCTTGTTCAAGACCACAACTTGTTTCGTGTAGATAAATGTATTTCATGTTTACATTTAGTTGGCTATTCTAAATAGTGACAGCAACAAAATTAATGTATTTTTGGTCATGATATAAGAGTTAGTGCATTCTAATTCTAAACAGATACATAATTTACAATTCGATATAGTGGTTATCTGATATATTAATATTTTTCTCTCGATATTATCGTTAGATCGATATATGACTTGTGATATGTAAATAATTCAATATATCAATATGTTAAAAATATTTGCCCTCCTTACCTACTACAGAGTTATTAAATAATTTATGTTTTTTAAATGGAGATTAGATGGACATTCAGATCATAAATCTAGCAAAAGTGTCCTTTTCATTAAAGGAAGTCATTGACTATTTGACTTAATGTTAATTCACATAATTCACATTGTTTGCCGAGTTACCTTATCCAAAGAACAGTTGCTAATGGACCTTCATCTTCCTACACATGATCTTACACAGAAAACTAGACCTGATATTTCTCTTTAAGCTAATTAATAGCCAATTAGACTGTCCGGAAATCCTAGCACTAGTGGACTTAAGAGCTTCACGTGTGACCAGATCTCTGGAGCGCTTTAGCAGACGCCACTTTTCTATCTCTTACAATTACAACAGCCCCTATTCCTCTAATCCTTAGGCCTGGAAAGTTTATCTCCTCACGAATCAACTTCTTTTGGCAACCGGTGTATTCAGTCAGGCAGCAGTTGGACGATATAATTTTCAAGATTGAATCTTCAACTTACTCTGCCGATGTAACCAATTGTTAAATTCTTTATAGTTTATAATTGTTGAAATTTTTTTATTTATTCTTATAATTGTATGAATCGATACAATAGAATTTCCCTATAGTTTCTTGTACCTGCATAGAATTAATAGAAGTATTAAGTTACTGCATAACTTATATAATTATAGCCTATATATTTTATTTATGACATTGTTAAAGCTATGAAAATGAATTGTATAATTTATAAATGATACTGACCATTGAAAGAAATAAATAACTATAGAAATAATAATTAGCCTAAATAGGATAAATCATATGTGTAACTACTGTACAAGTAGGCATATATATATATATATATATATATATATATATATATATATATATATATACATACAATATTTTTATAGGAGACTTCCCATGCATTATTGTACATAAAAAAAAACTATTCCATATACCATCTCAAATCTTGGTGAAAATTAGTTAGTTTGTTCATTCTATAAATCTAAATAAATGGCAAATTTTAATACTCAGCCTCTTTTGATTCCCATTTTAAAAACTCATAACTTTTCATTTTTGGCATTTATAATATACCTAGATGTTGGAAAGTAAAACTCAAGTACAATTAATAGTTTATAACATTCTTTACCAAACAGTTAAAGTAAAACTATGAAGTCTAGCACTCTAAAGGTGGGGATTCAGGGAAAATGTGTGTTGACTAAATAAGAAACTGTTTGAGCTGGATAGAGGATTTTATATGCATTTTTATGATTTTATTTAATGAAAATGTAAGTTAGTTAAGCATGAAACTACAACACTTCATAATATATATGGGCTATTAAATGTACACATAATTCGTACAGGGTTTTAACTCGTTTGATTTGCTTGGTAAGTTAACCCTAGAACCGCTATGCGTCTCGATCGAGATCCATTTACGCCACGCTCAACCGCTAACGTCTCGATCGAGACGCATTATGTAGTGCATTGTCCCGCAGTCATTTTTGGTGTCCTGGCTGCAATTGTGGTATTCATCCACAATGTTTCCACAAATTGAAGCATTTTTGGAGGCCAATGGGGGTAGGTAGGAAGAGAGCAGCCCCAGAAGTTGAAGTAGATGCTGATGACCCGCAATAATTACATTGTGACATTCTTGTACATAGCGAACATTTTTTATAGTATTATATGTGTTATTAGATAATAAGTGTATATATTTTCAATCTAAAACACATTTTGAACAATTTTGCTATCTTGATGTTTTAATTAGACTAAAGGATAAGGATCCAACAAGTGTGTGAAAATAAAAAATGTATTGAAAAAAAAAATTTTTTATATATTTTGGAGCAGAAGAACAACATGGATTTTTTGGTAAGTTTGATTTTTACATAATATTGTTCCTTGTATTTTACTGAAAATAATGATATATGACACTTAGTATATAATATTATTTATGTATTTTTTATAAATTTTTAGAAAAATCCTTGCGAATTCGCCTTTAAGAGCTTAGCGGTTGAGACAAAAAGACTCACCGGTTATAGGGTTAAATTTATCAAATTGCTATCCTAACCAATTTTATGGAACACCACGGATTTTTTCACTCGATCTTTATATAAATTTATGGTTTCTGTTTGTAATGTTCAAAATGAACGACAATGTTAAGTTCGAAGAGCCATTGTGGTAGCTTGCATGTTGAAGGTAATGTACGCCTCAAGCCACTATAGAACTGTAGGTATAGGCCAAACCACTAAAGTGACTCAAGGCAATGAAAGAGTTAAATTCTACTTAAAATGTTTTAAGCTGTCAAATCACACTTAAATTAATTCCTAATTTCTTATCAGTATACATTTGTCTTGGTAGTTTGTTAAAAACATTATAGATTGCATTTTGCTTATTTTATATTTGAGTATACTCATCCTTTAGGAAAATATTGAAAAAGATCATGGAACAATACACAGTAAAATTTAATCAACTAGTTTTGGTTAAAACTAAATAAAAAATATGCAAACCTTAGAAAAGGGTGATTCCAAACCTATTCCTAGTTCCTCTTTATAACGGAAAAGTTAATAAATACGATGTAGGCTGAAAACACTAAAATATGTTGAATTAAAAAAAATACATAAGAAACTGCTTAAAATTCAGGCTATCTTTCACATGAACCTGATATCAAACACAATATAATAATTGTTTTCTACTGAACGTTGGACCATTGCAGTCAAAAATCATATCAGTATTATATTATATATTTGATTTATTAGAAATGAAAAATTTTACCTGAGATAGAGGTTATGGCTTATGTTGACTAGAGATGAGTAACTCCGGAGTGAACGACAACAAAGGAACTACTCCGGTTAAGGAGTTACAACTCCAACTCCGAGTGCTAGAGCGGAACTAGTTCATTTCGGAACTAGAATAAATGAGTATTATATGTCATAAATATACGCATATAAAATATACAATACTTTACTTTCTGCTGGAAAATTCATAAGACATCCATACTTTTTCTTTGTAAAATAATAAAATAAAATACACAATTCAAATTGTTAGCTGGATATAACCTAAAAATCATATGTTAGTTTCTATCTTTTTGGAACTATCAACAGAAAGGAGTGAGAACGAGATGCGCGCGCAACCACTGTCAGAGCGGCTGCAGTGTCGATATATCTCTCCCCACTCCATGGAACTAACATAGTTCCGGAGTTGTTGGAACGATCAAAACAAAGGAGTGAAGTACGTGATGCGCGCGCATTCACTCGGAGCGACTCACTTGAGCTTCGCTCCACGTTGAACTGGAACGACGTTCGGAGTTGGAACTACTCCGCGGAACTAGTTCCGAGTCATTATAACTCCGGAGTGAACTAACTCCGTCTGATGAACTACATTTCCCATCCCTAATGTTGACTGCACAGAGTTTCCCGCCATGATATTTTATGTTTTTTCGTTTCCTTTTTTACCCAAGTATACCAATTGTGTCACGTCAACTACACATGTTCAATTAAAAATGCTGTGAAGCATTAACAGATGAAATAAATAAATAGATTCTCATAAATTAATTAATTCACTTCAATGTTATGTTCTTTGCAATATAACCATAGACCTTCTATTATGCTAGAACTGGTCTAATAGAAGGTCTATGGTTCAATATATTAAACTATAATTAGCTAAGAAAATGCTGAGTACATAAAAAAATAGGAAAAGTGAATTTCTAATGTAAAAATATTAAGTATATAAATTACCTGCATGGAAATTCATTAGATACCTTGATTATATTATTTCTGAGTGCTCATAAAATCAATGGTAAAAGTCATATAACGTTTGAATTATTCATTATTAAAGGCCGATTGTCAAACTGCAGCTGCAACACGTAGTGGCTGAATGTGATGAATGTAACTGTGTGTAGCAATAATTGTTACTAAGTCAACTGATTGCTTATTATTTTTTGATAGCCCAAAAGAGATTAATATGGGACCATTTGAATAGGTAACCAAGGGATCTACAACTTAGCGTGAAATCCGAATCACAGTTCTCCACGGACACCCGACAGTTCTCATGTAATGTCCCTATTAAAGATAATCATTGAGCGGAGTCTTTGAGGAGTCAAAGGTATAGTACGCGCGCTGAAGGTCCGGCCTCAAGGCTGGCCTACTAGTCATATAAAAACATCGACTCTGAGCGAGGCGGTCATAGACAGATCGTAAAGAGTGATTGGTTACGTGTTTACGGAGTATTTGTATTTTGCTATTTCTTATAATTAGACCAGTATTTAAAATAAAAACATCAAATAGGTTAAGAGTTTGAAAGTTAACAAATTAAAACGTATATCAATAACAAAAATTAAATATATCATACAAAATTATAAATCAGTTAATAACTTTAATTGAAATTAAGTAACTAAGAAATATATACTTCTTACTGTCAATAACAAAAATATTTCTGTGATTTCCCGAACCGTTAAAATACATATAATTTTTATTTAAATTGGTTTAAAATAAAAATGACGAGTTGGGAGTGACTCGTCAGTTTTATAAAACTCATGGACGGTTCTTCTAACGACACATTTGCCGAAATCGTCTAGTTCTGTCGCTGTTCTTTTTCTCTTGTATTGTTTTTTTTTTTTTTTTTTTTTTTTTTTTTTTTTTTTTTTTGTAAACGAACACTCTTTTTCCAATGAAGTGTCCAATAAACACTTTTCACGGCGAATTTCCGTTATAAGAGTTTTGAAACGCCACATGCGATTGCAGTTCGTTCTAACGATTTTTTACGGGGATTCGTTGTTCATCTCTTAATTTGGCCTCATTCGCCATGATCTCACTTACTCTCCAAATAATTTCCCTACCCTGACTTCTAGGAGTTTTTCCTTGAGCTACTTTAGGAATAAAGTTGAGGCAGGAATCACTAAAGGAATAAACTATTTAGGATTTACGTTCACTAATTTTACAACCTTAAGAGTCTGCAGAGGCTGTCGGCCATGTTGGTTTTAATCTCATTAGAACGATATTTTTTCGAACCGGACAAATGATCACGTGTGTCCAAATTTAACAGTTATTTTTAAACGGTCTTTTCCAAACAAATTGTATTTGATGAAGAGTGAAATTACTCGTTGAACAGCTTTGTGGATTCATAATTAGTTTAATAGAATAAATATAAAATTTATTTAGTTTAAAGTTTTTATTTTCACCTATTTTTCAAAACTAGGCGTATGTATTCATAATATCAAAAGCAAACCCAATGCGCAACATGATAGCATTTTAAATGACACCTCATACACAACTTTTGGTAAATAAATAATGATAAAAATATGGATTCAAAGTAACGTTGTTTTTATGAGAATTAAACCAGTATGGCTGACAGACTGCACTCTTAACACACCCAAGGAACAAAAAAAAAAAAAAAAAAAAAAAAAAAAAAAAAAAAAAAAAAAAACAAACAAAAAAACAAAAAACTGACTTATTACACTACAGTAGTTAGATAAAAACAAACATATAACCAACTACATAATTGTTTATCATACAGTTAAGTAAAAATTCTTAACACGCTAAACCACAAGCCAATATATTGCATGCAGTCTGGAAACGTACTGAATGTGCATCCGTAGATAACAATTAACGTAACTTATTTTAAAAGCAAGCATGGAAAAGACTTCTAGCGTGGGAAAGTCTGACAGTAGCGAATGTTTCCAGGACTGCAGTCATATTGGGCCCTCCACCCGTCTCCTACCTATCACCGCTCGGCGGGCTCGAGGCCGGACCTTCGCCGTGCGGTCTATATGTTAATATGTTTATTTATTCAGACGGCAATACTCTATTTTACAAGTTGAAACAGTTAAGAATAATAAAGTTAGAAATCGGACATTGATTTGGAAATTGTGTTATGCAATATAATTTGATCGTGCTTTAATATTTTATTTTTCCAATTTCTGTTGCAACTCATATAATAAAATGTTTGAAATATAAAGCGGGCTTCAAAGACAAATGATATATAAATTAAATAAAAAAATCAAAAAAAATAGATTTTAATTTTTGTACTAATTACTATTGCAGTGTAGCAGGCCTAGTTGCTGAACTAACTTTGTACATTTAGTTAAAAACTCAATACCATGAGATTTGGAAGAGTATTGGTAATATCCACTTTGTTTGTAGATTACAAGCTACGTAATTAAAATAATTGGTATATTAGTTAAATAAATTGTTATTGCCTTTTGTATCTGACTAAACATAAAAATGTATGTAATTAAGTATAAAAAAATCAAAGAAAAGCAAACACGTTTTCAGACATGTGTGTATTTTAAAGGAAAACTTACAATAATCGTATGTTTAAAAGTTCCTTCTTGAACCAGCTTACAAAGATGATGTCTATGGTTTGATCCAATCGTATTTACCTGTCAAAGAAAGCTTATTAACTAATATAGTGTTTTTATTTATTTTGCTCTACTTTTTTCAATGCATGACTCGCCCTCGGTGTATTGTCAAGAGAGCCTTGTCACAATATATTGCCATTGATGTTTTTTCTGTGAGCCAAACATTATTAATTAAATAAAATGTTATGTTTCATTGAATAAAATCCAGGACTTTTTGTACTTTTTCGGGACACCAGGACAGTAGTCTAAAATCCGGGACTGTCCCGGGCAAACCGAGACCTGGGACGTACCAAGGGGGTGTGTTTTGGGTGTCCGGACAGCCCCCCCCCCCAAATTTTCAACATTTTTGTGCCATCTGAGTCACATACGGGTGCTGTGACGTTATTAGTCTGATTAACACGTTCTTATACAATCCACGGAACTACTAATTTAATGTAACACGATCACGTCTCTACTTTTTATTTAATATTCATTGAAAATGGAACTAAAGTAATTTCAATATGTATTTTATGAAGAGTATAATCGTACGACATTTTAGTAATCATTCAGTTATATTGTACAGTGAACTCTTAAGAGGAAAAAAATTGTAAAATTAATTACGTGAAAAAGTTAGAATACGAGAATAATTGTTGACAGTAAATAAGGCTAAGTTGGCATTTCTTCGTTATTTATATATTTAGAAAATTTGATTTGAACAGAAATATACTATTTCTGTTCAAATCAAACCTAGTTACCATTTGCCGCAAGTGCCAAACTTACGGCAAATGGTAACTAGGTTATTGTTCAAAGTGGATGAATAGGATTCCATGGTTTGATTAGGATAGAATTAAATTTGATTGTGTGAGACTTAATTGTTATTAGTAATTTCTAAAAGTGAAATTTTTTTATGTATAAACCGTTTAAACATGTTTCATCAACACTGTATTCCTTAGTGAAGATGACAATCTTTTCCCGAAGTATAAGAATAATAAAAGTAATCCAAACTCTAGCCAGTAAAATCAAAACGCGTTTGGATTGAGCGCTAGAGAAAGAACGTAGGGATAGGCATGAGTTTATATGGGGAGGGGGAGGGGCAATGTTATTCTTTGGTCAGGAAAAGGAGCAAACTATAGGTATTGAGTAAAATTAAATCTTTTATATAAAATATTTTTCATAAGTCAACGATTCGTTCACAATTCTTGTATAAGAAGATGTGATCGTAACTCAGACCCTCCTGCCAACACCTACTTTTCGTTATAGGCCCACTCATTGTTTTTTAATTGAATAATGTTGGGACAAATGACCACAAAGAAACTTTTTATTGTAGAAAAGCCGCATTATACTGACCTAAATATATTTGATAAAACAGACGAAGTCATAGCCTAATAATGGTTTACTTACTACAAGTTCTAATTTATTACAGACCAATCAATTTTTATGTATCGTTTGAGACAAATTTAATACATTATTTTGGTTTTATTGAAAAATATGTATGTTAGTCATATTTGGTTGATATACATAATTGTTGATATATAGTAATTGTAAGAATACTATAATTTTTTGTATGGCAGCCTTATCAGAATCGACCAAACCGTTGTCAGAATCAATCAATTTATTTCATAAAATCATCATAGTATAGCGCAATATACCGTTCATTTTATCTAAGCAATAGGCCTAATATAATAAAGGATAAAACTTAGACGTAGTACTGAAAGATGTACATGATTGTTCCTTATTTTTACATGAATCGTTTTTACCCACCTGTGAATACTCATGAATACAAACTAATTATTCAATATTATCTCACAAAATGTAATGTAATGATAGATTATATCGCGATGTCTAGAATAAAAGACAGTAGGGATCATGCACCCTCGCCGTGACACCTACCAAATGTTGATTAGTTACCGTGGATTAAAATAAGAAGATTTGGAATGATTTATATATAAATAAATTATAATAAAGGCATAGACCTTCTATTATTAAGGTATAATAGAAGGTCTATGATAAAGGCACGCTTTAAACTTCTCTACGTGTGTATACTTTATATACCATGTTAATGTATTTTGCACAACCCTAGAATGGGCTTCATCATTTAAAAAATTACAATTCATAAATATATAATTTGAATAAATATGAATAAAAATGAATAAATATTTAATTCATAAATATAAAATTAATGAATTTTTCATAACTTTAATGTTAATACATTATATTGTCATAGTAACCTTATCTTACGAATTCACAAAATTTATTTATATATCAAATTTTTAAAATGACTTCAATATCAACAGTATTTTTTTCATTAAATGAGTTCAGATATTTGTTTTACTGAATATATATACACCATTGTAATTAGATAAGTCTACAAAATAACAAGTTTCTGTATGGATACATCTATCAAAATTAGGAACAGGTGTTGATAGGTGAACCATAGTTAAGATATAAATAACCCAATTTTTAAACGAATTGTAAATGAACAAATAATGTATAGAAAGGATTTAATTTAACTAAATATCTACAATAATCACGCTTAAAATTCTTTAAAAAAAAAAAAACAACAATTAAAAATGTTCCCTTATTCTAAATGTTATGTGTCCTTAATTTTACACGGGTCTTTCATCATAGAGTTTACTGTACATTGTAATAAAACAATTACTCAGTTTACATATTGTTTGCTTGTCATGAAAAAAAGATTTAAATAGTATAGATTTCATTATAATTTAATGTGTTAATAATCATCAGAGACTTAAAGACGAACATGCAATATTAATCAATGACTTTATGGGTAACATTATAAAACTTGAAAGGCCGTCGTGTTGCAACTGACATCTTTGATTTAACGACCAGTGCCTCAGTATGGCTAGTAGTAAATCGACAGGGTGTATAGGAAGACTATTCAAAAATATATAATTTTATGTTCATTGTGTACAGTAATTTTAATTACATAAGTAATAAATATTCGTAGGTATTGTTGGTATATCTGACCACCTAAATAGAGATGCATCATTACAAGCAAAAATTATTTTGCTTGTACTTTCTGACTATCCCAGATTATCAGACACCAGACAGATGACAGACATGAGTAGTATCCACCCAAGGTGCTTTTGTCGTGAGAGAATCGAGTAAGGAGTAAACCAAGGGTGTTTGTTGAGGGAGCCATTCAAATGCAATCAGTTTATGCTTGTCGCTGTGCATATCGATGGCAGTATGAGAATAAGAGGTCTCTTACCATAATTCGTGTTTTACGTTCGAGGTGACTCGTACAACTAAACAAATTAATATAATTATAATTTTACTATGACAAAATATAGTGCAACTTTGTCCAAACGAAACTGACATTTTATATCTGGAAAAATATTTACATTTATTTCTGACAAATAGAAAACAGTTATGTATAAACAAAAGATTGTTTCATGGGCCAATTAAATGTGTCAGTTTGGATATAGCCTTGAGAATTACAATATAAAATCAATGATTATACAGAACTTAATTTTAAAGTTAGATTTTGCAAAGCCAACCTATCCTAAATTAACTAAGCCCAAAAGTGGTTACGATTAAGATTAAAGGCAGGAAAACCACTTTTAAATCTTGTTTGAACAAGTTATTGTTAAATATCAGTAAATAAATTTAAAAAAGTACCGTCATATAAATTCGTTGCTCATATCACAATAATAATATATCCAATTTAAAAAGTAGTCCCTAATTAGTTAATACACAATAGTGTATGAAGAATATTATTTTTATTCATATTTTCAGGAGTCCTCTTACTTTTCTTATTACTCTTCCTATTATATATTAATCATTTTCAGTTATATCTCGTAGTACTCTATGGCATTCCCGTAAATCCTGAGATTTTACGTGAAACTATTTTCATTCAGCACAAGGTACAGTCTTCAGGTCGGAATCTTGCGATTTTTAATTATTTTGTTGAAAAGTGAAAATTTTTTGTTAATTTGTCGCCGGTTAAGTGTAAGTGTTTGTGATATGGATACTTTTGTATAATACACACATACAATGCAGTGCTTATCATGATGGATTACAGTGAAAGCGGCAAGAGCAGTGTATAATGGAGGAAGGCAACACTCCCTTCTCGTGTTTGAGTTGCAATATCTAATCCTATTTTGACCAACTTATTTTTGTAGAGTTATTCTATTTATATACTTTCGTACTCATTGTGATTTTTCATAACCATACATAACGTATTAAATTAATATCACTGTACTCTTAAATACTTCAAACAATTTCAATTCGATAACCGGTGCAGAAACGCGTACGTAATTATTTGTCAAGAGGATCGAGCTAAACCTATCTTTCATTATCTGGAAGAAACAGAACTTATAAAAAGTGTTATACTATCCGTTAATTCTTGCATTTTAACAATATATAATTAATTTTTAAGGGCAACTTTTGAGGATGATGTATGTAATGTTGAGATTTTGTTACAGTGCACTATTTTACTAACTAACCATAAATAAATAGTAATACCTATCATGTGGAAAAGGTATAAGAACATTAATTTTTATTTTAATAAATGAACTTTTAGGTGAATGCAATTGTTCATTCAAGTATAAATTTCTTCAAGATTCAAACAATTATTAGCACCAAAATCATGACAATGTTAATATAAATCATTCTGGTTTTTGTATCAAATTCACATTACCCTAACTGATGTTTCTCTGATTTGGTTTGGTTTGTGAGTTATATGCTGGAGTAAACTGTTGATTATAACATTAAGTTAGTCTTCTATTTTAATACAGTGTTAGTGATCTTTTTTTGTTGATGATTGATCAGTTTTAAAACAAATATGTTTTGTGAAAATAAATGAATAAAGCTGGCATACACCTGTATATGCAGTCTACATGAGAGAAGTTTTCAAGAATTATTAGATTTTAATTAACGCCATCATGTCTGGTGCTTTTGTGGATAGAATAGATCCATTTGCCAAACGATCTTTAAAGAAAAAATCTAAGAAGTCTCAAGGGTCTTCAAGATATCGGAATGCAGCTGATGCTGAATTGCAGCCTCTTCCGCTCCTTAAAGGTAAGAAATAACATCTGTTCCTCAAATCAGTTCTGAACTAACAGTTCTGAAATAACATCTGAACCTGTTGTATATGGTTCAGTTTTATCAGTTGGGTACCGTAGCTTTTTGTTCCTAGTTTGGGGAGACCTTCGTAAATGACCTGTGCTTTATATATATATATATATATATATCTATATATATATATATTGTTAACATTTTTGTTACACTATCCGATAAAACTATCTAGGCCCTCTTATCATTAAAGTAACCTAACAATCCTTTGAAGAATTTTAAACTTTCCTTATAAATTCAAGTGCTTGGCAACCAAGATAGCATGCCCTCTAGCACATACACTGTAAATTCGTCAATTAGGATAGGGTTTGTTGTTGCTTTATTATCATCATCTGCCTAACATAAAATAATTACAAAACACACATACAAATAATAAAACAAGTAAAAAACTGCAGTTTTTAAGTGGTTTCCACAATTTTTAAAAATTTTGTTATTGATAGTTAACAAATGATTTGTATAAATAATTGAATTTTGCAAGTCGTGTTAAACCAGGTAAAAAATACCAGTTACATACAGTAGGACTATTTTGTTTAGAAGACAGCGTTAAAAAACAAATATGAAATAGGGTATTTAATTTATTTATCCTTAATTTGCATCGTGACTCAATTGCGCCTCCCTTTTGTGCTTTGTCAGTGCATTGCAGCGTAATATCGCCTACCTTGTCCCGCCTGAAAGAAACGTTGTTATAATATAAAACTGATGAAGTTACAGCAATATTTTTAGAATCTATGGAATCTATATTAGATGCTGAAAATATCGATATGCATCATTTATTGATTGTTCGGTTTCCAATATTTTTAAGGCTTTGCTGCCTACAGCCAGTCCCACTATATTGCCTTATTGCTTTGTTCGCTTGGGAATCTCGCTAGGTACTGTACATAATCAGTTAAATTATTGTTACTAATTAGCATTTTAAAGTAGGCTTTAAAAGGAGTATTTATTTGATACAGTAGAGCATGTTCTTAGCTAAATTTTAGTAGGCTTAAATAAATTAACTGTATGTTGTTTATAAAAACTTTTTATGATAGGCTATATTTTAATTATCGTTGCTGTGGTAATACATTTTTAGGTTTCTGTATTGGTTGCAGTTATAAATTTCTAGTAAATTTATTTATGCCTATATTATGTATAATGTAGGCTATATATTTTCTG
Organism: Stictocephala bisonia; assembly: GCA_035578905.1. Lineage (NCBI taxonomy): Eukaryota > Metazoa > Arthropoda > Insecta > Hemiptera > Membracidae > Stictocephala > Stictocephala bisonia. The sequence continues at coordinate 651,511 of JAQJVL010000335.1, read as the reverse complement.
AAACTAGATAAAATTTAGGCTATATCACATTTCTTATTTTATTATCACAAATTGGTTTTTACGGGGTACTCCTCCCCTTTTTGCGAGTAAAAAACCGTTGTTTTTCAAATGTCAGGTACAGCGAATAATAAAATAATTTTATTTTCGTTATATTTTATACATTATATAATAGTCTACATTCTTGTGAACAGATTGATACCAAACATAAGTATTATTATTATAGTTTACTATTTTTTATGCATTTTATAAGATGCCAACGCTTGCAAATTGGCAAAAATCGCCTACCCATTACAGGAAAATTTCATACCTGGAATGGGGGTTAAGTAGTATCATAAGAATTGTATCGAAAAAATTGTATAATAATTAACTATTGAATAATTTGAAAATTCAAGTTATTTTAATAATGATGTGATTTTTCTCTTAATTTATACTAAGCCTATTTATTTAGATATATTTTAAATAAAACTGTAAAAAATAACAATCTGATAATCATGATATCGATATCTACCACTAAATAGACCGCCCATGAAAGTCTGCCCCTTCAATTTTGTTACTTGTAGCCCCTTCAAATGTTACTTCGATATGGTGGACCTAGTTCCTTTGTATCGAATTTCAATCGTATTTCAGCACTAGAAGCTGTTTTATTTAATTGTAGATATTTTAAATTGATTCTAAAAAGTAGGGGAACGCTTCTTACGGAAATTCTCCCATGTTTAAATTCTTGTTAAGATACATAAGGGCCTAAGTTAATTGGTTTTCAATTGAACACTTTTTGTAGGGATATTAAACCAACCAATTTTTGACTCCATTGCTTGGGAATGCAATGCATTACATTCAAAGTATGTAGAGTTAATCTTCCAGTATTCTTAACTTTTGTATGCATATTTTACTGTGGGTTGTAAGAGCAATGAACACAATTTTGTATATACATTGAAAAAGAATAGTAAAACAGAGCCTTGTGACAGTCATTCAGATCATTACTATTAATATTCAGACAGTCTTTAACACCGACACAGTCTTTTGCATATTTTATGGCAAATATGAATGGTTATATGAGTGTGATCACCTGTGTAGTCTTGTAACTAACCATGGTCAACTGTTCCTACAAAGAGCCATTTATTAATAGCTCAATAGCCCAACAGTTAGTGAGGAATCCAAACGACAGGATTGGTCTGATTTTCAGCTAATGACAAGCCAGAAAAGTTACTCAGCTTCTTCCTCAACCAACAGTATCCCAACCCTGACTCTCACCCAACATTTACCTAGACTTCTCTAGTAGTGTCCACATAGTCACAACCAATCAGCATATAATGATATGTCAGTATTATGAGGACTGGGCATAGATTATATCGCCAACAATCTTCTCAACACTTTGTCTCCAAGTAGCTGGGTTACATCAATGTCCCACAAGTGCCGACTGTGGCACTTCATTTAGATGCCTAAACAGAGCTTTCTCTGTAACTGGGAAACTTTAATTATCATGAGGGCGGAATTAACAAATTGCAGAGGACATAGAATCAGATTGTAAAGTTTATCTAATAGATCTTTTCTGCTTACAATCTACCTATATTATGTAGTCAGAAAAGATCTCAAAAGCAGCTACGTTTTTTTCTCAAATCAGTTCTCAGTTTAATTTGTCAAAGACAGTGACTGGTCACAACTACTTTTTATCAGATCCAACCCTAGCTTGCTTAGAGGGGACGTGAATATAATTGGTGATATTTTATAATCTGTTAATTTATAAAATCCTATTACAGCTGTCAGTTTGCATTCTTTTACCAACAAGTCTAACAACTACGTTATTGCAGTTAACACATACATATGAGGTAGACCTATAGTGAACAAGTTCAGATGGAATTGGTTGAAATATATTCATTGAAAAAAATAAAAACGTTCAAACCTATTTTCCTTCAAAATACTCTCCTCCTGCAACAACACACTTGTTCCAACGATCATACCAGTTGTTCAAAACATTTTTGACACTTATTTTTTTAATGCATTTAAATGCTTTTGTCACATTTTTTCTGACAGGTTGAGCACCTGCAAATGGTTTTTCTTTATTGATGTTTTTTCCGCGTGATCAGGAAGAAATTGCCTGGCATGAGGACAGGCGAGTAGGGAGGATATGCTAGTATGGTAACGCAGACTTTGGCTAAATAGTTACATAGTAATGGGGATCGATGTGCAGGGGTATTGTGATGCAGAAAAATATAATTGTTTTCTGTCAATTTTTTTGTGTTAATGGCAACTCATAAAGCGCCTAAGAATTATTTTTGTATAATGTCCCGCATTCATTGTTTGACCTCCGGGAACAAACTCACAGTAAATTAAACCTTTGTTGTCTTCAAAGTCTGAAGCTAACATTTTTTTTGGAACCATTTGATGTATGTTCAAATGGTCATGAAGAATGGTGTGGACACTGCCATGTGATAAGTTTGCCTCATATGCGATTTCATCAAACGTTACTCTTCTGTTTCCGTGGATAATTTGCTGTACTTCTTCAATGTTGTCATCTGTAGTTGCAGTTTAAAGGGCTTTGACTACGGTACTAGAGTCTTCTTGAATGTAAAGTGACCGTCACAAAAACTTATGTGCCATTCGAAAACCTGGCTTTTATTTATCTCCTCAACTCCATATGCTTGAATTAACATTTTAACTGTCTCAGAAACTGACTTTGAAACGAAACACAAAATTTAATGTTTTTTCCAGTCCATTAACACGTTGACTGCGGCTTAAAGTAATACTAATGTACTTTCCCTAGGAGCTGAATTATAAAAATAGTGTTTTCAATTACCTTGTTGACATGGTTTTATATCCATGTAGGTAAACATCCAAGGAGCTGTTTGAAGTTAATTTTATATGTATATGAGACGTTATAAATGTATGACTCATATGTGGGTCATAGCTCTTCTGTACCACTCTATATAATGAAGCGGCACCATGGCCTGCGGGTGAGTCAGACACCAGAGGCGTGAGTAACTGCATGACCAGCAGGCGGGTCATCCTCACTGAACGTGTTAAAAAAACTTTCTAAAAGTGACAATGTAAATACACTAAAAGCGCTCTCCAAGGAGGAACAATGGTGGCTGAGCGATACTCACACTACCAATATCTCATCTGCATTAATAGTACAAACGGCTACAAAACAAGATCCCCACTGGCTATATGTGTATATATCTGGACACTGATTCCGGGAACTGTTTGACTGTACCTCGTATTATGGATTTATTGCAAATGTTATATCATGAATTTAGCTGTCACACATCAAACTGTAGGTGTGTAAAATGCTGCATGTAAATTTATAAGTTAACAAAACACTCATAAGACAGCAGAAGGTACGAAAGGTAATAAGACAGTTTTCCTATCCATCTCTCTTGAAAAGTAAAGATGGATATGAAAACTGACGAGGCGAGCATTGTTGTGAAAACTGCAACAATAATATGGAGGGTGTGAACACTTTTCTTTGTTTGCCATATCGCCAGAAATAGGAATCATTATACAGTACTAACTATTAGTTAGGGGGTCAGTGGCTAAGGCTTCGGACTGCAAAGGGCAAGGTTCATATCCTCAGTGAGCCAACTGTCAGTACTTCACTCGTTGAATAAAGTTGACGCATAGGCCTGTGGCCTACATGTCAATTGGCAAGTGAAGTTTTAAATTAAAAAGAAAAAAACAAAACTTTACTGTCCTGTTTTGTTTGGTTGCTAAGATTTTTGATTCAATGCAGATATATTAAGTTTCCTTTATTAAAAAAAATTGGGTGTGCGTCGGACCACACGGTGGAAGTTATACTTCTTTGGCCATTCTCATACACCCACTCACGCACACAAACAGACAGGATATATAAATGAAATATAAGACATTTTTCAATGTTATTCAATATATTTATCTTCAATATATTATACGTGACTTCATTATTATATTATACACCTATATTATCATTATCAGTAATTTCTTCGATTAACAGTCGATTAATCGATAGTTCTTAAAAATTTGTTCTTACTTTAAAGCGTGATGCGGTTTCTCGACCAACATCCCATCCCAAAGTGTCTAACGGGCGCAAAGAAGTATAACTTCAAAAAGTATCTTGCAAATTTATGTCATCAGACCTACGACTATATACTTGTTATTTTCTTACTGAATTCATTTAGCTGTATAAGAGTTTTCTTGTTTGTGGCAAAAAAGGATTATAGTGACCGTAATAAAAAATACTAACAAGAGTCAAAATAGTTGAGAATAATATAAGCCCTTCTTCCATTCTAGATCTGTAATGTAAACATAACCTAAACGTTGGAACGAACTGAGCTCAGCTAAAACGTAAGAAAATATGTTGTCATGTGAACACAGAAGAAAAGGGACGTTTTGATGTATGCTTTATTTTAACGATAAGATGTACAGTAAGATGTTGCGTGTAAACCCCCCTTTAGTCTTGTTATTGGTTACATCAGAAATGGTTGATGTTAAACCTAAATCACAGATATTATCAATTTTATTTAACCTCATGAAATGTCTAAATAATTATCAAGTACAAATTTATATGTACAGTTATGTAATCAGTGTTAATTATTTGGGCGTGAGTAATACAGACTGTCTATTAAACAGAAGCATTACGACTTACTATATAGGCCCCTAAGCAAAAACACATTTGAATTAATAATAAATTTGTTATAAAACTAGACATTTGAACAATTAACAACAATCCTAATCATCGTTACTATTTTTTACAATTATACTAAGTTTTACAAAATATACGAACCTTTGTTGAAACATATTCAACATTTCATTCAACATTTTATATATTCCAGATTTATCTTCTGTTTTTTGAAACATAATATAAATTTATCGTTCAGAACAAGTCATCTAGTAAAAAACCTATTAAAAAACCCAAAATCAAAAATAAATGAAGAAGATAAATCTGGAATATATAAAATTAATTGTGATAATTGTGGCCAAACAAAAAGAAAAATTAAAACAAGATTCAAAGAACATACAACAAATTTTAAGTGTGGACAATGTGAAAAATCAGCAATGGCCAAACATGCACTAGCAAAAAGGATATAACTTTTCAAAATTTGAAGTTCTAAAACAAGTTAACAAAAATAAATTATTAGATGCATCAGAAACATTTTACTGAACAAATTTAACACAGTAATTGTAAATAATGAACCTCCTCCCATTCAAAATTCTCTATTTATATAGTATAATTTAACTTAAAATTACATTACATTCATATTTATATACAAACACTTTAAATTTAATTATTTTAAAAATCTACCATACGTTTCAAATATTTACAATATTATGTTTTGTAAACAAATGTTTTAAAATTAGAATTTTATGTTGATGTCTGACGATGCCTACATTGTAGGCGAAAGGCCTCACATAATAAAGCATTTTATTGGAATTTTTGAGGATTTCTTAAATTATTTACAATTTCCAATAAAGAACTCAAAGAAGAAATATTTTTGGTGCTCAAACAGAATAGTTTCCATTGAATCATAATTATGAAAAGCGAAATAATTCCCTAATCAATTTTGCTCATGAACTGAACAAGTACCTTTTATTTATAATAACAGAGACAAGTATTGTTGTGTAGTAGAACACCCACCATAGGCTAATCCACACTTCATTCACATAAATAAATTGATGTGGATAATACTTTTCACTATTTATTTTGCATTGCTGTATTTTTTTATTGCTGGGATTAGTGGGTTTACTCTTTTACTCCAAGTAACAACTACAGTTTACTAAGATTTTCAATTGTGTCATTACCTTGAATAATTTTTAATTAAAAAAATGTATATATTTAAATTGTTTAACTTAATATCCAGACATTTTGAAGTCAAAGTATTGAAGAATTGTTTTCATTCACTTAATATTCAGCTAGCAGCATTTTTCAGTCCATCACCTTTATTACTGATCTGGTTTTTACTAGTGTGACACATTCCGTCTTGTCTCTAGACAGATCTTCACTACAGACTCACATTGTAGGCTTTACTGTTAATAATAGTTGGCATAGTTACTGTTAGCTTTGTGATGGCTGTAATTGTGAAGAAAACGTTTATCAAGGATTTCAAACCAGATGATAGTAAAGAATCAAATAAAATATTTCAGGCTATAGTAAAAATATGAAAGGTATATTTTATGCATTATGGCAACTAGTTGGTTGGGCTCATGCACGAGTTATTGTAACTGCTGCATTTCAACTATTAGTGCATAGTAATCAATCGTCAGTCCATGGTCGTTATAATAAATAAACTAAATGTCCATATAGGTAAGTTATATAACGCAAATGGAATTTAATACCACTTGATGGCATGCTGGCTTTGTGACCATGAGTGAGCAGGGCAAGGTCCATGGTTTGAATCCCAACTGAGGTAACGGTTGTTACTTCATTCGTTGGATAAGTTCAAGATAATATGTGCAGGCCCACATGAACTTACTAGGAAAGTTTTATATACATAAAAAAGTAGGCTATATTTAGGTACAAAAAAGTAAATGTATATTAGCCTACAGATGATAGAATTAGGTAAACATGCTCAGAATCCATCTAACTTGATCCTGGTTCATTTCTGAACTACTGTAGGCTTACAAGCAGATCATAGCAGAGAATAAGTTCAAGAAGTTGAGCTGTGCACCAATCTCCTATTGGAAATAATGAGATATGATTTTGATGAATCAATAACGGAAAATTTATGTCATCTTAAGTAACCTTACACACTTAAGTACGGTTATGGCCTATCCACCAACTGTAGTAGGTAGGCCATCTTCCATGAGTCAATCTTTATGAAGTGATCCAATATAAATAGTGTTGGTTGATTGGCCACTAAAAAAAAAAATTATTTTGATTAGTTTGCTTGAGATTGAAAAAGGAAACCAACGTTTTTTATCACAGCTTGTGTTATAGTAGCAGCTTTTTTTTGCAGCTTGCATCAATGTGAGAGATTATATACACAATGTGAGAGATTATATAACGATGGTTATCAACAACCCAGCTACATAGACGATGGTTCTCAACAACGTATCTACACAGACGATGGTTCTCAACAACGTAGCTATACAGACGATGGTTATCAACAATGTATGTTGGTCATACACGTACAGTGCTACTGACCCACCCACCCACCCATACACGTACAGTGGTATTGACCCATCCGCCCGCCCATACACGTACAGTGCTATTAGATAAAATTATTTTTTTATCAGGACGATAAAACAAAACTTATTTGATTTCCTTTTTTTTAAATTTTCCCCTATTGTTTATGAAAATATTGCTAAAATAATATGACAATAACATAGTTAGTAAAAATAACATTTTGATTTCAAGTTAATGAAGAAAGTTGAAATAATGTCACAGATGATTCTTGAATTATAATGGTATGTAATGAGACCCATAGACTGAAAGACATTTTTAAAACCTTAAAAATATTTAAAAAATCACGATTTTTTCGATTGTGCTGTTCCATAAGGTCACCACCATTTTCCATCATAAAAGATCACCAAAAGTCAAACATTTTCAAATCTGAGTAACAGTAGACACCCTGCTATAGCAATATTATTAATATCCATGTTCTTTAATTTTTGTATATTTTTGAAATGGACAATAAGGAGTGGCAAATTTTGACTCATGTGACCCAATGACTTGACAGATTTTTTACAATTTTGTTGTGTATTAAGCTTGGACTATATAGTCAGTGTTAATATGATTATAATCATCCAATCGTCCATGGTCCCATAAGATTGAGGCATACAATTCCATGGTTCATAGATTACTGACATATCCTTTAAATCAAGAAGCATACAAAAAAGAATATTTTACAATAAAACATATAGCTAGAGCGAATGGATTCAAAACTCAAATGATAGACTCTATAATAAATAAACACAAACAAAACAAGAAGAAAGAAGGAGAAAAATCTGAAAAAAGATATATAAAAATGCAATACGATGGGAAAATCAATAATAGCATTAATAGAATATTTAACAAAAACAATACTATTCTTGCACATAACGTCAACAGTACTCTCCTAAAATTGTTACAAAACAATCCAACCACCTCAAATAATTATGACAAATCTGGTATTTACAGTATCAAATGTAATGAATGTCCCAAATTTTATATTGGCCAAACTGGGAGATCTTTCAAACAAAGATTTAAAGAACATATACCAAAAAATTCCCAACACCAACAATACGCTGAACACTTAATATCCGAATCTCATAGTTATACATCTATTGAAAATAATATGGACATTATTCAAATCTTACCAAAAAGCCTTAAACTCGATGTCAAGGAAGAATTAGCCATCTACAAAGCAAAAAAGACTGATCCAAATAATTTACTCAATGACCAAATATCTTTCCAATCTAATATTATATTTGATACATATATACAAAAACAAAGAAAATGTACATAACTAATAAATACAACAAGAAGATATCTAGACACCATTAAATTACAAAAAAACTACAGTATTTACATTTAATATTACACCATCTGTTATAATAACAACTAGACTAACCAAAACAGTTTTTATGTATTTTCAGTTTATTAAGTTTTAATTAATTTAAATTTTTATTATTACCTTCAAGATTTGTTACATTTTACACCTGAAGATGATCTAAGGATCGAAACATGTCGTGTATATGAAATAAAAGTGATTGAACAAGGTATATATTTTTTCTCAATTATATTTAATATGATTGTGTTACATAAGTTGTCTAACATGATAATTTTAGTAATATGAAAGATAATTGAGATAAGAAAGCCTTTTTTGATAGTAAATGAAGTGATTATTGATATTAATCGATGTACAACACAATATAAGATGCAGCCCAGATTCTGACTTAAAACAGTCATAGTGCATTATTTTAATGAGTAGAATTTCACTGTAAAAACAGTAGATACAAGAATTTTGAAAAAAGAATGATTGTCAAAATTGTTGAACGGCTAAATGGTTTTATGTACATAAAAACATTTATTGTTCACCCTCTTTTCTACTTTGTATGCTGCATTTATACAAAATCTTCTGATTAAATAAAATTTTGATTATAAAGATAGGTTTGTTTAAATTTGAATAGAGTTTTTTAGAGATATTAAAAACCCTTAATAAATGTTATTTGTTCCTAACTGAAAATTATTCCTAGAGACAGTAAACAGTTTTGTCTTGTATAATACCAATAATAATAATAAAATCCAATAATTTATCACATAGTTGAAGGTGATGGATAGTTTTGTGTGTCAACACATTAATGTTGTTGTCATCTTATTTTTTGCAGTATTTTTATAAAATTGTTAAATTTATATGTGCTAATAATGGTACTGATTTATTCTCAATGAAATAAATAACATTTTTTTAATTTTGCCTGAAAATTCTATGAAAATTTATTAAAATATATATGCCACTATGATATACATTCATAACTTCATTATTTTCATGCCTAAATGATCTCTCTTCTTTTGAAGATTATTGCTATTGCGTGGAGTTGAATCTTGTAAATTACTGTCGGTGCAGAAGTTATGTGCACCTGAGTTTGAAGGTTGTTTTCTAAGGAAGTAAGAGTCCTATGAAAAATCTAATCACAAAGTTGTTTTCCTTATTTAATTATACTTTATGAAATATGCAATTTTAAATTTTATTACAAGTTTTAATAATTTTTATCCTAGTTAGAACAAAAAAAATTATCGGAATTTGAACTAGTTTTCACTGCATCAAATTTACACCGCTATTACTCAAAAACCTGTAAATTTATTGTATTCATTTTTAATACCTGGTTGATATGAATTTTTTATATTAAGTTTTATGTATTTTAGAAAATTAACTTGTCGGGGAATAAAGTTCTCATCAATTCTCCGAAACATTGTTTTCTTGGCTTCTAGATGTCGGAAAATTAATTACTTGGTCTTGTTGTAATGCTTATGTTATCTATAGTTACAATAAATTACTTTCATATGTGTTACTAAATTCAGTGATTTTATATTGATTTAAATTTATAAAAAGTTATTTTAAATTGATTTAAAATTAGAGCATTTACTTACACCTATGAAAGTAATGTATCCTAACTATACATGACAATAAGTGTTACAATATGATCAAGAAATTCATTTTAAAACCTCTAGAAGCTAAGAAAATGATGTTTCAGAGAATTGATAAGAACTTTTTATCTAGAAAAGTTAAAATTTCAAAATTCATAAAACTTATTTAAAACATTCCTATCAACTAAGCATTAAAATATGAACATGATAAATCAATGGGACTTTTTAGTAATAACGGTGTAAATTTTATGTACAGTGAAAACTAGTTAAAATTTCTGTATTTTTACTAGGATAAAAGTTATTAAAATTGCATATTTCTTAATGTATAATTAAATGTGGAAAACAATGGAGTGATTAGATTTTTTGTAGGCTTCTTAGTTCTTTAGAAAACAACCTTCAAACTCAGGTACACAATTTCTGCGCTGATAGTAGATTTATCAGACTTTAGAAATGGAAAAAATTTATAAATTCGTTTTGTTTTAGCTGGTTTATCAATTCTTAGCTTATGAATCTTGCTTAGTCCTTCCATCTATTTAGAAGTTAATTTCTGCTAAGTAACACACAAAAGTACTTACACCCATAGCCACTGATAACCAAAGTGCTTTTTGGCTTCACCTATGATCTGCCTCCAATTTCATTGATATTCCGCATCATCCTCTCTGGCCGCATCCATATTCATATGTATTGGTTCCTTCCACCTTCTTTTTGTGCTTCCGGAAGTCTTCTCCCATCAGGGGTTTTCTTCCAAACTTGGGTAATCAAGACTCCATACTCCATTCTTATAAGGAGTACATCCCATCATAGTTACTGGGCTTCAGCTACAACGTCTGATGCACTTAATAAGTCTCCAGTCTATTATATTTTATTCTCCGTGTCCCATTTTATCTTGTTTGCCCAAAGACTTATCAAAATAATTTGTTTTCAAAAGTAGTGAGCAATCTTCTTTTCTGAAATTTTGTTTTTAATCCCTCCATACAGAAGGAATGCTCTTGTTATAGTTTTTAATCCCTCCATACAGAAGGAATGCTCTTGTTATAGTTTTTAATCCCTCCATACAGAAGGAATGCTCTTGTTATAGTTTTTAATCCCTCCATACAGAAGGAATGCTCTTGTTATAGTTTTTAATCCCTCCATACAGAAGGAATGCTCTTGTTATAGTTTTTAATCCCTCCATACAGAAGGAATGCTCTTGTTATAGTTTTTAATCCCTCCATACAGAAGGAATGCTCTTGTTATAGTTTTTAATACCTCCATACAGAAGGAATGCTCTTGTTATAGTTTTTAATCCCTCCATACAGAAGGAATGCTCTTGTTATAGTTTTTAATCCCTCCATACAGAAGGAATGCTCTTGTTATAGTTTTGTACATTTTAATATTTGCTCAGTTAGGTAACATTTTTGATGACTTCAGTTTATTTAAGGCAAACATGCTTCTATTGGCTGACTATTCCACTTGCACTTCAGTTTGTTCACTATTGTTAAGGCTGATTATTATGTCAAGGTATTTGAAATTATGACATTTTTGAAATTGTGTTCATTAACTGTTAAATGTGAGTTTTCATAGTTTCGTCCAAAAAAATAAGTTGGCCTTTTCATCATTGACTTTGAAGCCTACTTCTTTAGTTTTTTCTCTCTCATTAAAATTTATGTCATGTTATTGGGTTCTACTTGCTGTCTGCCAACAAAACTAAGTCTTCTGCAAATGCAAGCATTGGTTTTTTTCTACCCTATTTTCATTACCAAAACAGTTTTCTTTTGTCCTTTAGTACCCCCCCCCCCCTCCAAAGCAATGTAAGAGTACCTACTCCAGTTATCAATGGTGTTGTGTAATCAATTGTTGTTTACCAACAGTTACAGTAACCAGAAGAAGTTTTTACCACCAATTGCAGTCATAACTGGTTAATGTGTAGGTGCCTTTTCACCTGCTATTTTCATTAGCAGTGTTGTACATATGACATGCCATCTACTGTAGTATCCAAGGTATTATGTTTTGTCCTGTATCACGGGGGACACAACAATTGGTGTTTTTTAGGTTTCCTTTATCATTTACTGAGAAATGTTTTGCCTTCTATGCATAATTTAATCCATAATTAGAATTCTTTTTTAAGACTGTTTAGACTGGGCTATCCTTACCACTCTGCTGAAATAGGTTCTTATTTTTCTTATAAATTTATTGTTAATTATAGACTGGGCATTTAAAAATTGTGAATTTTTTGCTTCCTTTTTAATGATAATTTGTATATAAACTGTCCAATTTTTTCCAAGTGAGTAGATTGTTTGTTTTAATCAATAAATAAATGCTTTATTAAATAGTTTTATGGTTATTAGCTTTAATCTTTTTAGAACACCTATACTTTGATTATTTTAGTAGATTAATTTAAATCAAATATTCATTAAGCTTAATTGTTCATTGTTTGTCTTATAGGGCTCATATAATGTTGTTTATGTGTCTTTTATTTTTCAAATTCTTAGTGTCCTTAGCTTATATCCGAGCCCCATACACTTGAAGACAAAACACCCAGTCTTAAAATACAGGAAGATTTACTAAGATCATTATCTCTAGTAGGTGTGACAGATCATCAATGGGTATGAGGATAGGTGGATAATTGTCATGTGTATGTAATGTTGGAAGCACATATCTGTCAGTTGCCAGAAACAGCTGTTATTATTTCTGTTTTTTTTTTTATTACAATCTGATGCTAAGCCTAAGTGCAGCAAGTAAAATATTACATTTAAACATATGGCCTTTTCTGTACTTCACTCTATCTTCTACATGCTGGAACTTTTTCTACGTTATCATATCCCTTTGTAGTTTCTTGATTATCATATTACGTGTAGGTACAAATAAAATACAAAAAAATCTGTTGTGAATCCCTCTTGTTGGAGGAAAGTAAACATGTTTTACGGTAATCGATATACCATATTTTCTACTTCTACTTACTATTTGTATATATATTTATACGTTATTAATTTGTATTTTATAACGTTTACTTGTATCGCATATCATGTAGGAAAAGTGTGAAATATGGTAAAGTCTATTCTATAAAGTTAAGTGCGTAGGAAAATTGAGGGGAATTTTAAAAGAATGCTTGGGTTGATTATGTGGGATATCGTTGGATGGGTATTTTTTCTGACATGTAAATCGCAATAGCCAGAAATCTGGCCCATTTAGGGATAGCTAGAGAAGATTTTAGGGTGAAGGAAGAGACAACAAATTAGAATGCTACAATAGAATGTTCCGTGAGCAAAGCCAGTTGACCATGTGGACGACAGAGTAACAAAGTATTGGTATTTCAGTAGATTTGGTATATCGGTATTACAGTCCGATATTTCCTGCAGTTCCGCACTCTTTTATACCTCTGAGCATCTCTAGTCTAGAGGTCAGACTAACCCTGTCTAGTTACATCATAATTTTATATATAATGTGATCATATCTTCGATTGAATTTAAACTGCAATGTGTGAATCGAAACTGGCGTGATGGCTCAGTGGCTAAGGCTAAGGCTCCATACACGTACAGTGGTATTGCCCACCCACCCACCCATACACGTACAGTGGTATTGCCCACCCACCAACCAATACACGTACAGTGGTATTGCCCACCCACCCACCCATACACGTACAGTGGTATTGAATACACTTACAGTGTTATTGCCTACCCACCCATGCACATACTTTTGTATTGCCCACCCACCAACCAATACACGTACACTGGTATTGGTATTTTATCCCGTACGTGTATGGGAGGGCGGGTGGGTTAGTACCACTGTACGTGTATGGGTGGTTTAGTACCACCGTCACGTGTATGGGTGGGTTAGTACCACCGTACGTGTATGGGTGGGTTAGTACCACCGTACATGTATGGGTGGGTTAGTACCACCGTACGTGTATGGGTGGGCGGGTGGTTTAGGTTAGGTCGTGTTATTTTTTATTGATCAGACATACGAATGTAGGATAATACGATATGCTTCACTTAAAACTGTCATAAAAATGCAAACATTGCAAAGTACTGCAGACTGGACTGCAGAGGGCAAGATCCAAGGTTCAAATCACCACTGAGCCAACGGTCGGTACTTCACTTGTTGAATAAAGTTCACGCACAGGCCTGTAGGCCTATGTGAACTGGTGAGTGAATTAATAAAAAAATAAATAAAAAATAGTGGACATTAATTAGGTCACAGTTTCTTAGGGCAGAGTTACTTATCACACACCTGAAGTTGCAATCAAATGCTTTAAGTTGTGCTTGCAAAGCATATTTAACTAAAATAGAAAAATTTGCATTGGGCATAAAATAAACCGTTTGATAAACTTTTTATACAAAATCTCTTTCCTAAAGGATTGTTATAATTAAAATTAAAAGCTTTTTTTTTAAGATTTAGAGTTGATGTAAAGTTTTATTCTAATATTAAGAAAATAACAAAATACTTATATTGTTGATTTAATAAATATTAACTAACATTCACAATCTTTGTATATACATGCATCAACGGTTCATATAGTCCATAAGCATCAACATGCTCAGACAAGTTGGAACAGGCTGAGGCTGTTGTTAGTACTGTAACCGAGCGATGTCTGACTGGCCTCTGTTTCCTCCCTCTTCTACCCCCATCTTCCCACTTGAAGCTGAAAGCACCCTTCCTCCTCCACACTTCTGACCCATTAAATATAAACACTGCTTTTGTCAGCTACTACTATCTCATTAGCCATCTTTTCATAACTCGCTACCAGAAACGTCCCCTTTACATTACCATCTGCCATCCAGGGCTATTACTTTTAAACATTCTCTATTTTGAAACTTATTACTATAAGTTTTTATGCAGTAAATAATCAATTATTGTTTTGTTTTTAAAGTTACTACTCATATGACAGACTGTAATGAAAGTCCATTCTAAATTACGGCTAGAAGAACCGTATTGTAAACTGTGAATCATTAAATATGTAGTTGTTAGCTTTTCAAACGACACTGTGCAACTAACATGTTTAAATATAGCATTCATCAACAACATTAATATATAACAATTTGTTTATTGATATCTTTTATGACTGCTTAAAAAGGACAGCGTAGCATGGTATAACTAATTAATACCTTGAATAGGCTATAAAAAATTAAAAAAAATTACATTTTTCCTTATTTAATGTAGGCTAGTCCAATTAGATATCTAATTAAAAAAATTAAATTGTTAACATTTTGTCATGTTACATTTTGTAAAATTTAATTTTTCTTATTACTAACAGAAAGATATTTTTTTAATGGCCAGATATGTTCTTCTCATATTTATAGGTACAGCTAATTGTAAACAACTTTTGTGGGGTGTAGGGGATGCGTTGAACGGAAGCATGGCTAAATGAGTTGATTAACCAATCATTGTCTGTACGATTCGCAACGAGGGAATCTGGTTTTTGTCAACAACAAGCACAGTGTTGCCAAATATAGAATATGAAAATTCGGGACGAAATATAACTGTGGGGAAGGGTGAAGACATTTTCTTCTGCCTAAGAAGCACATTTTGGAGCTAGAACACCAATATTTAAAGTTTTATGATCCCTGGATCCTTGTCTTTTCTGAAATACTTACAGGATGTTTTACATCACAAACTTACTATAGTTGTCTGTTTGGGAAGTTTAATTAAAGTTATAAAAAACCTCTTTTTTAAGTATATTATTAGTTCATAGTAAAATATAACAATATAAATATAACGTGTGTATTGATTTATAGAAATATTCATTAATAATAGAAAGGTATTGGAACAAAACGTTCCGAGTTCAAGGACGTGGGATAAATCATGTATATAAGAGATGATACCAAAATTCAGGAGGTTATGATCAAGCGAGTCCATATTTAACTCAGTACTGACAGGCAGAGTTACAACTGAAGCTAGTGTCAAAAACATGAATGCATTTAAATGTTTTTGGTCAGTGGCTAATGGCTGATGTATTTAGATGTTATATGACTTACTTATTCTTCTTAAAATACAATAAAGCCTTAGGGCTATTAACAAACTACGTTCATTGTAATTAACTCTAAGGAGTTAAGAGAGTTCATTGTAATTGTAAAAAGAGCTGGGAGTTAAGAGATAGAGCAGGTTTGAATCCTGTCCTGGACAGGAAGTATTTATTTATCTTGAATGTTCACTTAATACTGTAAACTGTTGTTTGAAAGTTATTAATTAGCATTGTATTGTTCTTGATTGGTAGATAATATCTGGAGATTTCCTATGAGATCAAACATTATGTTTTAAGGAACAAACACAATGTTTCGACAGGTATAACAAACTCCTGTCGTCTTTAGTTGTTACTTATTACCTTAGCCTGCATTTAACACTCAACCCATATAACACTAATTTTTAGTGTTTTCTTGAATTAGTATGGGTTAAGGGGGAAAAAACTAGTTCAAATTTTAGGTTAAGATAGTAACATCTGGAGACGACAGGAGTTTGTTATACCTGTTGAAAGGTGTTTGTTGCTTAAAACACAATCACTTCATTGATTCTCTTACTCTATATCTAAATAAGTTCACTCACAACTCTATAGTCTATAGATAATGGGCAGATTAGGTTTAAAAAGAGTGTTTAATGATGCTTTTCTAATTGGATATGCTTAGACAGCAGGTTTACTGTAAGTATTGAGGATATTATCAGTTCCTATAAAACTGATGTAGATCCAAGAGCTCTCGTAGAGAGAGGAACCGATTCAAGTAAATGTAAATCGTCTCTACTAGGTGGAACTTCATACCTCACCTTAAGCTCTCAGATTATTTCTAAGACCCTCCCTCATCCCTTCTACATAAAGTGAAAGTTGTTCACTCAACAGGCAACGTGTAATTTTATTTAAAGATGATTTTAACATTAATTACAACTAGTAAGGCTTTGATACAAAAATAAACAACTCATTTAGATTGTTTAAAAGGGTTAAAGGGGGTGTTTTACTTCATGCAAAACGCTAAAAACAGTTTCCGATGTCCGTGATAGTAATTGTATCGTAACACTTGGAATGTCTTTTGATAAGTGAAAAACTAATCTATTGATCAAATATTGACAAATACTTAAATATCAATATTGACAATTTAAAAAAATAGTTAATTTATGGTAATATCATTATAATAAAAAATACAAACTGTACAGTTGAAATAGACAATTTGTATGCCCGCTGACGGTGATTGTCCACTATAGGGCTGTTGACTTCCTTGTGGTGCCTTGGCAGTTTGAGAAACGACCACCTTAAAAAAAATAATAATGTAAAGTTCTTATTGTGTTATGAATAATTTCTTATTATATTATATTCAGCCCACATGGAGATGAGAGTATTTAGTGATTACGAAAGAGCCAAGTCTGGTTAGCCAGTTCATTACAAAATCAAGCGGCAGAGCACTTAATTAAGTTCCTTAATACATTTGATTATGGTTTAGGATCGAGTGAATCTATGGTGGTGAAATCTATTTAACTAACTACTGTTACATCTCTGGTGAGGCTTGGTTCAGGATTACTGCAGTAACAAGCTACTGGTCTAGGGAGGTATGAATCCTCATATGTACGTGGGGTGGGCTATACATTGTCTGTGGTGCGTAGAGTGCAAAGTACCACGTGGGATGTATGTGGAACTGCAGACCTCAATGAGCTCTCGTTTGTTGTACAAGTGTTATGTGAGCTAGATAACGTGAATGTAACGTGTAACAAGCCGTTAATGTAACCACATGGCCGTTGTTTGATCAGTAAGTAAGTAGTGAGTGACGTCGTACGAGTGAAGTAGTAAAGTACCACGTGGGATGTATGTGGAACTGCAGACCTCAATGAGCTCTCTTTTGTTGTACAAGTGTTATGTGAGCTAGATAACGTGAATGTAACGTGTAACAAGCCGTTAATGTAACCACATGGCCGTTGTTTGATCAGTAAGTAAGTAGTGAGTGACGTCGTACGAGTGAAGTAGTAAAGTACCACGTGGGACGTATGTGGAACTGCAGACCTCAATGAGCTCTCGTTTGTTGTACAAGTGTTATGTGAGCTAGATAACGTGAATGTAACGTGTAACAAGCCGTTAATGTAACCACATGGCCGTTGTTTGATCAGTAAGTAAGTAGTGAGTGACGTCGTACGAGTGAAGTAGTAAAGTACCACGTGGGACGTATGTGGAACTGCAGACCTCAATGAGCTCTCATTTGTTGTACAAGTGTTATGTGAGCTAGATAACGTGAATGTAACATGTAACAAGCCGTTAATGTAACCACATGGCCGTTGTTTGATCAGTAAGTAAGTAGTGAGTGACGTCGTACGAGTGAAGTAGTAAAGTACCACGTGGGACGTATGTAGAACTGCAGACCTCAATGAGCTCTCGTTTGTTGTACAAGTGTTATGTGAGCTAGATAACGTGAATGTAACATGTAACAAGCCGTTAATGTAACCACATGGCCGTTGTTTGATCAGTAAGTAAGTAGTGAGTGACGTCGTACGAGTGAAGTAGTAAAGTACCACGTGGGACGTATGTAGAACTGCAGACCTCAATGAGCTCTCGTTTGTTGTACAAGTGTTATGTGAGCTAGATAACGTGAATGTAACATGTAACAAGCCGTTAATGTAACCACATGGCCGTTGTTTGATCAGTAATTAAGTAGTGAGTGACGTCGTACGAGTGAAGTAGTAAAGTACCACGTGGGACGTATGTAGAACTGCAGACCTCAATGAGCTCTCGTTTGTTGTACAAGTGTTATGTGAGCTAGATAACGTGAATGTAACATGTAACAAGCCGTTAATGTAACCACATGGCCGTTGTTTGATCAGTAAGTAAGTAGTGAGTGACGTCGTACGAGTGAAGTAGTAAAGTACCACGTGGGATGTATGTGGAACTGCAGACCTCAATGAGCTCTCGTTTGTTGTACAAGTGTTATGTGAGCTAGATAACGTGAATGTAACATGTAACAAGCCGTTAATGTAACCACATGGCCGTTGTTTGATCAGTAAGTAAGTAGTGAGTGACGTCGTACGAGTGAAGTAGTAAAGTACCACGTGGGACGTATGTGGAACTGCAGACCTCAATGAGCTCTCGTTTGTTGTACAAGTGTTATGTGAGCTAGATAACGTGAATGTAACATGTAACAAGCCGTTAATGTAACCACATGGCCGTTGTTTGATCAGTAAGTAAGTAGTGAGTGACGTCGTACGAGTGAAGTAGTAAAGTACCACGTGGGACGTATGTGGAACTGCAGACCTCAATGAGCTCTCATTTGTTGTACAAGTGTTATGTGAGCTAGATAACGTGAATGTAACATGTAACAAGCCGTTAATGTAACCACATGGCCGTTGTTTGATCAGTAAGTAAGTAGTGAGTGACGTCGTACGAGTGAAGTAGTAAAGTACCACGTGGGATGTATGTGGAACTGCAGACCTCAATGAGCTCTCGTTTGTTGTACAAGTGTTATGTGAGCTAGATAACGTGAATGTAACATGTAACAAGCCGTTAATGTAACCACATGGCCGTTGTTTGATCAGTAAGTAAGTAGTGAGTGACGTCGTACGAGTGAAGTAGTAAAGTACCACGTGGGATGTATGTGGAACTGCAGACCTCAATGAGCTCTCGTTTGTTGTACAAGTGTTATGTGAGCTAGATAACGTGAATGTAACATGTAACAAGCCGTTAATGTAACCACATGGCCGTTGTTTGATCAGTAAGTAAGTAGTGAGTGACGTCGTACGAGTGAAGTAGTAAAGACTAATTGATCTCTACAAGGACTTGTAAATCCTGGCTTTGTCTGAGTGATAAGATAACAACTTACATCAAGTACTTTTATCAGATTGACACAGTACTAAGATCGTTAGAATAGCATTTAAAAAATATAATAATGCTTTCATCAAAACTCATCATGCATCCAAAAGCAATCGCAGATTCTATTAAATTTTGCTTGTAATTTAGTTTGTATTTAGCCCTATTTTTATTTTGATACTAGCTAAACCCAGCTACGCTTTTATGGCTTAGTCTGATATTAACAATTAGTTTTTATTTTTTACTTTAGTTGTTGTAGATATAAAGGTTGGCTGTTTATCTGAAATAATGTAACTTGAAAGTTGTTTTCGTAGATAAACTATCATCTGGTCACAGTAAAAAACTTAATCGGTTATAATTTGGATTTTATATGCACTTAAAATCAGATAGTCAAAGTAGCATAGACTTTTATTTTCATCTGTGAAATGTAGGTAGGTCGGGAAATTCAAGAAATGTGCTGTTCCCCTTTAAAATTTTAGGAACTAAATATATAAAAACACTATTGTATATTAATGAAATATTAAGTAAACATTTCAAGTGAATCCATTTACTACTTTTCCAGGTTTGTACATAATCTTACGCAAGTTTTATTTTTATGTAGTGTATAAAGATATAGAATTAATCTTTGCATCAAAACTAACAATTACATAGGTTTTTTTTCATTTTTGGTGGTTAATTTAGTTTGTAGTTAGCTTTCTATTGTAAACATAACATTTAAATTTTGTTTTAATTACTATTCTGCTATTACATTTTGAAAAAGAAATTAAATTTGAAACTTAAAACTTGAGTGCTATTTAAATATGTACACAGATTTGTGTACTAATTAAGGTAATTTGTAATGTTTGGGGGAAAATTTTAGTTCCGGTATGCTGGAAATGTATTTGCCAGCCATCTTCTTTGTGCTGTGCTTGAGAACTTTGTTCAACATCTGTAAGCACTTTTTGTTTGGTTGTATGAATTTTGTTGCTGAGCTATTATAACATTGGTAACTTTAACAAATTATAAATTAAAAGAAAGGCTTTGAATTTTGACAATGCTTTCAATGATCTGTACCAACTAAGATTTAAAATGTTATTCTGTAGAAAAACCAAAGTATTTTATTTAAAATTATTACTGCGCCAGAATGTTATCGTGTATAAAATATTAAATTACATTTGATTTTAAATTAAGAAAATTTCTAGGAGGAATGTCGATGTAACGCTACAGAATTGTTCTTAGTGGGATATTTTACAGTGGAAACATAAGACAAGTCAGTATTCAATGTTATTAATTTCAGGTAATTAATGAAACAAGTAATAAGAGAAAGTTATTTATAAAATATGTACTTTTCACTGTAGTACAAGAACTAGATTAAAAAAAATGTTATTTAGAGAATACAATAATTTAATGTTTTGATAAATAATCCATAGTTAGATTGGGTCATGAAAAAAAAAACACCTTACTAAACATGGAACGGATGAACAAAAAAAGAGAACAAGAATTCAAAAATTACTTGAAGATGCTAATCTCTTATGACAACATTTTCGTAGTAACAATTTTACCATAATATCCACGATTTAAAATTAAGGAAGTTCTAGAAGTCGAAATAACAGAGGACAGGATTGTTCTCAATTGGATATTTTACAGTGGAAATATAAAAAAAGTCACAAGTTAACAAAATCAATTTTAGGTAAATATAAAAACCAATAATATGAGAAAGTAATTTATAAATATGTACTTTTAACTCTAGTAAAAGAACTAAATAAAATAAAAACTTTATAATTTAGAGAATACAATAGTTTAGTAAAATAAATACTTGGTTAGATCAGACATAAAAAACTAAAAAAGAAAAAAAAAGTTGCTACAATGGAAGGTTTATGGGCATTGTGACAAATCGTGTTTAGTATATTTTGTATAACCTAATATGCACATGATTATAATGTCTGTGGCACAATGAAATTATGGCCAACATAAAAAATTTTAATATTCTCTTTATTAACATTATAATACATTTTTCATATGTTGGGAAAGTTAACCCTAAAATTAGGCCTACTATATGATTTGAAAGTTTTAACAGAAATGTTATACTACTCTCTTCATTAAGTTGATACTTAAACTAAAAATGGGATAACAGCTTTCAAAAAGAAATATATAATTAAAAATTTATCTAATAATATTTTTGTCTGTAATAGTTGTTTAATCTTACATATGCTTGTTTAGTATGTGTGTTTTGGCCACACAAATTTAATTATTGTGGCAGTACACTATTTTACAAAAATAATTTATGTCGATATATAGGTCTATATATTAAAATGGTGGCAAGACCATGGAGAATCAATACAAAAGACAGTTTTATGTGCAATTGGAAAACTTGCCCAACTACTTGCAAAACAACAATAACATACCATTATCCATGTACTTCCTATTACTTGATTTACAGTAACAGACATGCAATCATATACATAAAAAGTTATTTTAAGATAATGTTAATAAGCCACTTGAATAACTACCAATAACAATAATAGCATAACAATTAATAATAGTAATTATTTAAAAACATATTTAAAACAACAATATTCATCTAAAAAAACATGAATGAAACCACATTCAAAAATTTTGACGGAAATAAGAATAACTAATCAAAACTAAATAAACACAACAATAATAATAGCAAAATTTACTTGAGGTCTTAACATAAGTTAACAATAAGCAAGTGAACAAATTACAGTGATATTACTCAATCAAAAACAAAATAGCAACAACATCAATACGAAATTTGATTGAGTAGTAACAGTATAATGTAGCAATAATATAACAAACAACAATATATAAAAAAATATAACAAAAACAGTTCATAGAACTGAAAATAAGCTGCTGCTAGAGTATACCCGCTGCTTCAGTATACTCATGGCTTTCTTATTGCAACACCAGAGTCATTGAAGAGAACTAATGAATACCAGAACTTAGCTCTGAGAATACCTTTCTCATTAATGAGGCCATGTACTGTCTGACTTATCTTTCACTTGTGGCTCATTTAATCTAGATCTGTGCAAAACCTATGAGATGTTATTTTGTACTACAAAAGAAGAAAAAAATAGGATTGTGATGTTAGAATCCGTTAACACTTTATTTAAATCCTCTATGTGCCATTTATGACTGAAGATTCTGTTTTCTTGTCTTGTGACAAGTATATAAATATATTGAATCATTACAATTACTATATGCACTATTCATTTTTTTCTGTCCTTTTCAGAAAATTGGTTATTTAGAAATTTATTTTTAGAATTCGTGGTAACATTTGTGATCTCAAAAATGTATGCTTGGAAAATTTGGTGTGATTAATTTTATATAGATTTCTGAATTTCAGAATTTTTTTGTTCTTTTCATTTATACAAGTTCGAACTAAAAATATGATTTTGTTCTTAACATATTTTGCTACAATTGTGTTTCAAATTTCATAATAACTGATAAATTATGATTTCATGTTCATTAAATAATAATTGAATAAGCTCCACACTTACATTATTTTTGCACTTCTTTCACACCATGATTTTTTATTGTAAAAAATGAAATGTTTGAATAGCTTTGAAGCATTAACAACATTAATAATTTTAGGTTTTATTCGTATACTTATATTTTTTTAAACTAACACAAAATAACAACTGTAATGTATTTTCGATTAAACAAATGGAAATGGCTATTTTCCATACACGATTTATTTTTATTTATGTGCATTTCAGTTTTAATGTATATTTTCAACGTGTTGGTAAATTCATAATATAATAAATCCTGTTTCAAATTAAACATAGATATGTTTTCCGCACACGATTCTGACACCGACTTATCATCTTGTTTGGAAACGTACAGTAAATAATGTAAAGTATTTTTTCTGTTCTGGCCTTGAAGGGGGTTGGCAGATAGCGTTTCCTCACGTGTTATCTGTGATGATAAACGTACTGCTGGTCACAGTAGGATAGCAGCCACAAACACAAGTCTGGCACCGGCTTAATTATCTTGTTTGGAAACGTGCGGTAAACAATGTAAAGTGTTTTATTGTTCTGGCCTTGAAGAGGGCTGGCAGCTAGTGTTTCCTCACGTGTTATCTGCGGCGATAAGCGTGCTGCTGGTCACAAGTAGACTAACAGACTCAAACACGAGTCCGGCACAGGCTTGATCATCTTGTTTGGAAACGTTCTGTATATAATGTGAAGTATTTTATTGTTTTGCCCTTGAAGACGACGGCAGCTAGTGTTTCCTCACGTGTTATCTGCGGTGATAAGCGTGTTGCCGGTCATAACTAGACAGACTAGCAGCACCAAACACGAGTCCGGCACCGGCTTGATCACCTTGTTTGGAAACGTTCAGTATACAATGTGAAGTATTTTATTGTTTTGCCCTTGAAGACGACGGCAGCTAGTGTTTCCTCACGTGTTATCTGCGGTGATAAGCGTGCTTCCGTTCATAAGTAAGCGAACAGTTCCAATCACGAGTCTGGCACCGGCTTGATCACCTTGTTTGGAAACGTTCAGTATACAATGTGAAGTGTTTTACTATTCAAATCATTTATTGTCATAAAAACATACATGACGTACAGATGACAGTATCAAACTTAAAAAATGAATAAATACTAAGACTAATAAAGACTATTACTAAGTTTATACATGCAGGGCATTAAAATAATCATTGATATTACGAGTGTCCAATAAAAATTGTTTAATTTTTGATTTGTATTTATTTGTCTGTACAATTGATTTCAGATTATTGGGCAAATTATTGAAAATCGTTTTGCATATATATTGGGGAGAGTTCTCATAAAGTTTAAGTCGGTGGTGCTGGTATTGAAAATAATTTCTATTCCTAGTGTCATAACTGTGAGTGTGCTGTTGCTGCTCAAAAACCTAAAGTCTCTATGGACAATCATAAGGCATTTTAAAATGAAAAGAGAAGGTAGACAGAGTATTTTTAATTTTTTAAAAAGAGGTTTGCATGATTCTTTATTTTTTGAGAATGTCATTATTCTTAACATGTTTTGCTGGAGTATAAAAACACTTTAAATTGCAAGAAACGCCCCAAATTTCCAGCCCATATTGAAGAATGAAATTAAAATATGCATTATATACCTTTAATCTTGTTTCCAGGTCAATAGTATTTCTCAGGACTAGCATTTGAAAACAGGCTGAGTTAAGTTTTTGTTTGATGAGTTGCAAAAAAGAGTTCCAGTTAAGGTTTTTGTCTATTACCATGCCTTAAAAATCTACTTTGGAGTTGGAGGAAACTGTAATATTATTAATTTGGACATTAAATAAATTATTCGTAGAGTCCTGAGCAGTTTTAAAACTAACCACTTGTGTTTTATTACAATTTAGTGAAAGCCCATTTGATTCAAACCATGAGTGCATTTTCGAAAGAGTAAGTTGGGTTGAAGTTTTTAACTCATTAATACTTGTCTCTCTCATGACCATCGTGGTGTCATCCGCAATACATAATTATATTTTTGAAAATGAAATTTAGATCATTCATATATATTATAAATAGAATTGGGCCCAATATTGAGCCCTGCGGTACACCATCTGAAGTTGTTATTGTTCTGGCCTTGAAGACGGCGGGCAGATAGTGTTTACCTCGCGTGTTATCTGCGGTGATAAGCGTGCTGCCGGTCATAACTAGACAGACCGCAGCCCCAAACACAAGTCTGGCACCGGCTTGATCATCTTGTTTGGAAACGTTCAGTATTCAATGTGAAGTGTTTTATTCTTGTTTTGGCCTTGAAGACGGCGGGCAAATAGTGTTTACCTCGCGTGTTATCTGCGGTGATAAGCGTGTTGCCGGTCATAACTAGATAGACTGCAGCCCCAAACACGAGTCTGACACCGGCTTGATCATCTTGTTTGGAAACGTTCAGTATTCAATGTGAAGTGTTTTATTCTTGTTCTGGCCTTGAAGACGGCGGGCAGATAGTGTTTACCTCGCGTGTTGTCTGCGGTGATAAGCGTGTTGCCGGTCATAACTAGACAAACTAGCAGCCCCAAACACGAGTCTGGCACCGGGTTGATTATCTTATTTGCCGGGCAACTAATTTTGCGTCTTCTCGTTGAGTGATTGTGTAACCAAAGACTCTTGTGAAGGGTGGGTGGTGGGCCGCCAGTGTCGTATGTTAAGAGTGAACATTGTAGTCAAGTTATTACCTGCAAGGCGTTCACGTTAATTGACTGTGAACAATGTTTTTAATAATAGTCTCATGTAACTTTTCTGCTGGGCTAATTTGAAATTAAGCCGTTGACTCTCTAACATCATGCTTATTTCAAAAGTATTTACCTCTAGGTGTACAAATCTATAGTTAAACTTGTTAGGCATTGTACTGTACATGTCTTAGTGATGTACACGACTAGTATTGCTTATCTAAGGCTGAGCTGACGGAAAGTGAGTTGGATCGATAATGAACACGTTTTACAAATTTAAAATGTACTGGGCTATCAATAGCATAATAAATTGGTGTATCACTGTTACGGATCAGGACAGTTACCAAAAGCGCAGTCCAGGTAATTGTAACACTTGTAGAAGGTGCTAGAGTGACAATTAATTTTCCTGTAGTTCGAGCCAGAACCTCCTCGAATTGGCGCCTAGAATTACTTAGATCCCTCCTCCATAATAATCTCGGGAGTTCCAAAACCCTCTAGGCTTGTCATTCTCATATACAGGCACCTCTCGGCCGACCAGCCAGTCATTCCAGTGGAAGTGTGTCTTCAGCTTGAAGTGAAAGTAACAGTCAAATGAATATGTTTAATAGTCACAGTTTATGACATGTGACAGGTATTGTGTGAGCAATACTCAGTGTGATGAGTGCCACCAACTATTGTAAATAATATTGATTTAATTTTAAGCGCTTAGTTGTGTTTTACGGGCAATATAAATCTGTAAATATCTCGTACTTTATAAATTAGTTAATTCTTGAGTGTGAGAAATAGTACAGCTAGTAGCCACAAAGTGGAATCGCCTTATATTTTGGATCCTGTTGGATCGTAACAGTATTTAATTTAAAGTGGAAGATTGATAACTTTTGTGTGGTTTGGAAGTGTAAATAAACTCATACATTATGAGTGTAAGGTGTTAAAGGTGCATAAATGTATGAATGTGAGAAACAGTTTATCAAGTGAAGCAGCTGAAGTACGCGGGTAGTGCAGCGGAACCATATTGAAGTGGCCTAAATACTCGACAGAAAGGGCACGACCCCGGCTCGGCGCACATTTATCGATCATTAAACAACTCTCATTCTCTTCATGGGACGCGGTAAACCCCAAAAACTACTGTATGATCAATGTTGATGACCAACACATAGAATGACCTTTGATTTTATCAATACAGTAATAGGATATCAACCAAACTTGATGTAGCGTTAATTGACTGCAATCACGGAAAGGGTTTAATCCTGTATTAAGGGTCAGCACGATTGATCAATCACCGGACAATATCAGCTCTGTGTGTGGAGTTAATGGACTGTAAGCGTAAAAAAGGATATCCCATATCAAGGAACAGCGCGAATTACCGGTCAGTGGACAGTAGAAACCCTCTGCAGAGTTAGAGGACTATAGTCGTGACAAAGTGTATCCCATATTAAGGTCTGTACAATTTATAAATCACTTGACAAAAGCAACTCTGTTGAGTTAAAAGGACTGTAAGTGTGAAAAGCTGTATCCTATATTAAGGATATAACGTATCATCAACTACTGGAAAATAAAGCACTGGGTTTTGAGGTCATTAACTGTAATCGTGAAAAAGTGTATCCCATATCAAGGAACAGCACGATTTATCGGTCACTTGTCAAAAGAAACCCTCTACGCGGGGCATGTCAGAATGTATTCCATATTAAGGTATGTAAATTTTATCAAGCTTTGGACAATAGCAACCCTCTTTGTGGAGTTAATGGACTGAAAGCGTGAAAAAAGTGTATCTCATATCAAGGAACAGTACGATTTATCAGTCACTAGACAACATAAATCATCTGTGTGGAGTTAAAGGACTGTCAGCGTGAAAAAGTGTATCCCATGACAAGGAACAGTTTCACGATTTATAAATTATTGGACAAAAGAACCCTCTTTGTTGAGTCAATGAACTGTAAACGTGAAAAAGTGTATCCCATATCAAGGAACATCACTAATCAGTCACTGGACTGGATTTATCAGTCACTGGACAATAGAAATCCTCTGTGTGGAGTTATAGGATTGTAAGCGTGAAAAGGAGTATTCTATATTAAGAGCTGAACAATTTATCAGTCACTGGACAACATCAATGTGTGGAGTTAAAGATCTGTAAGCTGGAAAATTTGTATCCTATATTAAGGTTAGCACTTATTGTCAATCAATGGCCAAAATAAACCCCTGTGTGGTTGTAATACACTGTAATCGTAAAAGGATATATCCCATATTGAGGTCTGTACAATTTTTCAGTCACTGGACGACATCAATCCTCTGTGTGGAGTTAGACTGTAAACGTAGACTGTAATCGTGAAAAGGTGTACCCCATATTAAGGTTAGCATTTATTCTCAATCACTGGACAGTAAAAATCCCGTTTGTGTGTGTGGATATAATACACTGTAATCGTGAAAAAGCGTATCTTGTAAAAGAGTCAGTGTTACTTTACCAATGGTTGGACAATGACAAACCTTTGTGTCGTGTTAGTTGATTGTAACCTTAGAGAAGGTGTATGCTGTATTATCTTAGAGAAGGTGTATGTTGTATTATCTTAGGGAAGGTGTATACTGTATTATCTGAGAGAAGGTGTATGCTATATTATCTTAGAGAAGGTGTATGCTGTATTATCTTAGAGAAGTTATATGCTGTATTATCTTAGAGAAGGTGTATGCTGTATTATCTTAGAGAAGGTGTATACTGTATTATCTTAGAGAAGGTGTATGCTGTATTATCTTAGAGAAGGTGTATGCTGTATTATCTTAGAGAAGGTGTATGCTGTATTATCTTAGAGAAGGTGTATGCTGTATTATCTTAGAGAAGGTGTATGCTGTATTATCTTAGAGAAGGTGTATGCTGTATTATCTTAGAGAAGGTGTATACTGTATTATCTTAGAGAAGGTGTATGCTGTATTATCTTAGAGAAGGTGTATGCTGTATTATCTTAGAGAAGGTGTATGCTGTATTATCTTAGAGAAGGTGTATGCTGTATTATCTTAGAGAAGGTGTATGCTGTATTATCTTAGAGAAGGTGTATGCTGTATTATCTTAGAGAAGGTGTATGCTGTATTATCTTAGAGAAGGTATATGCTGTATTATCTTAGGACAGGTGTATGCTGTATTATCTTAGAGAAGGTGTATGCTGTATTATCTTAGAGAAGGTGTATGCTGTATTATCTTAGAGAAGGTGTATGCTGTATTATCTTAGATAAGGTATATGCTGTATTATCTTAGGACAGGTGTATACTGTATTATCTTAGAGAAGGTGTATGCTGTATTATCTTAGAGAAGGTGTATGCTGTATTATCTTAGGACAGGTGTATACTGTATTATCTTAGAGAAGCTATATGCTGTATTATCTTAGGACAGGTGTATACTGTATTATCTTAGAGAAGGTATATGCTGTATTATGTTAGAGAAGGTATATGCTGTATTATCTTAGAGAAGGTGTATGCTGTATTATATTAGAGAAGGTGTATACTGTATTATCTTAGAGAAGGTGTATGCTGTATTATCTTAGAGAAGGTGTATGCTGTATTATCTTAGAGAAGGTGTATGCTGTATTATCTTAGAGAAGGTGTATGCTGTATTATCTTAGGACAGGTGTATACTGTATTATCTTAGAGATGGTATATGCTGTATTATTTTAGAGAATGTGTATGCTGTATTATCTTAGGACAGGTGTGTACTGTATTATCTTAGAGAAGGTATATGCTGTATTATCTTAGAGAAGGTGTATGCTATATTATCTTAGAGAAGGTGTATGCTGTATTATCTTAGAGAAGGTGTATGCTATATTATCTTAGAGAAGGTGTATGCTGTATTATCTTAGAGAAGGTGTATGCTATATTATCTTAGAAAAGGTGTATACTGTATTATCTTAGAGAAGATGTACTCTATATTATCTTAGAGAAGGTGTATACTGTATTATCTTAGAGAAGGTGTATGCTGTATTATCTTAGAGAAGGTGTATGCTGTATTATCTGAGAGAAGGTGTATGCTGTATTATCTTAGAGAAGGTGTATGCTGTATTAACTTAGAGGAGGTGTATGCTGTATTATCTTAGAGAAGGTGTATGCTGTATTATCTTAGAGAAGGTGTATGCTGTATTATCTGAGAGAAGGTGTATGCTGTATTATCTTAGAGAAGGTGTATGCTGTATTATCTTAGAGGAGGTGTATGCTGTATTATCTGAGAGAAGGTGTATGCTGTATTATCTTAGAGAAGGTGTATGCTGTATTAACTTAGAGGAGGTGTATGCTGTATTATCTTAGAGAAGGTTTATGCTGTATTATCTTAGGACAGGTGTATACTGTATTATCTTAGAGAAGGTATATGCTGTATTATCTTAGAGAAGGTGTATGCTATATTATCTTAGAGAAGGTGTATACTGTATTATCTGAGAGAAGGTGTATGCTGTATTATCTTAGAGAAGGTGTATGCTATATTATCTTAGAAAAGGTGTATACTGTATTATCTTAGAGAAGATGTATTCTATATTATCTTAGAGAAGGTGTATACTGTATTATCTTAGAGAAGGTGTATGCTGTATTATCTTAGAGAAGGTGTATGCTGTATTATCTTAGGACAGGTGTATACTGTATTATCTTAGAGAAGGTGTATACTGTATTATCTTAGAGAAGGTGTATACTGTATTATCTTAGAGAAGGTGTATGCTGTATTATCTTAGAGAAGGTGTATACTGTATTATCTTAGAGAAGGTGTATGCTGTATTATCTTAGAGAAGGTGTATACTGTATTATCTTAGAGAAGGTGTATACTGTATTATCTTAGAGAAGGTGTATGCTGTATTATCTTAGAGAAGGTGTATGCTGTATTATCTTAGGACAGGTGTATACTGTATTATCTTAGAGAAGGTATATGCTGTATTATCTTAGAGAAGGTTTATGCTGTATTATCTTAGGACAGGTGTATACTGTATTATCTTAGAGAAGGTATATGCTGTATTATCTTAGAGAAGGTGTATGCTATATTATCTTAGAGAAGGTGTATACTGTATTATCTGAGAGAAGGTGTATGCTGTATTATCTTAGAGAAGGTGTATGCTATATTATCTTAGAAAAGGTGTATACTGTATTATCTTAGAGAAGATGTATTCTATATTATCTTAGAGAAGGTGTATACTGTATTATCTTAGAGAAGGTGTATGCTGTATTATCTGAGAGAAGGTGTATGCTATATTATCTTAGAGAAGGTGTATGCTGTATTATCTTAGAGAAGGTATATGCTGTATTATCTTAGAGAAGGTGTATGCTGTATTATCTTAGAGAAGGTGTATGCTGTATAATGTTAGAGGAGGTGTATGCTGTATTATCTTAGAGAAGGTGTATGCTGTATTATCTTAGAACAGGTGTATGCTGTATTATCTTAGAGAAGGTGTATGTTGTATTATCTTAGAGAAGGTGTATGCTGTATTATCTTAGAGAAGGTGTATGCTGTATTGTCTTAGAGAAGGTACATGCTGTATTATCTTAGAGAAGGTGTATGCTGTATTATCTTAGAGAAGGTGTATGCTGTATAATGTTAGAGAAGGTGTATGCTGTATTATCTTAGAGAAGGTGTATGCTGTATTATCTTAGAGAAGGTGTATGCTGTATTATCTTAGAGAAGGTGTATGCTGTATTATCTTAGATAAGATGTATGCTGTATTATCTTAGAGCAGGTGTATGCTGTATTATCTTAGAGAAGGTGTATGCTGTATTATCTTAGAGAAGGTGTATGCTGTATTATCTTAGAGAAGGTGTATGCTGTATTATCTTAGAGAAGGTGTATGCTGTATTATCTTAGAGAAGGTGTATGCTGTATTATCTTAGAGAAGGTGTATGCTGTATTATCTTAGAGAAGGTGTATGCTGTATTATCTTAGAGAAGGTGTATGCTGTATTATCTTAGAGAAGGTGTATGCTGTATTATCTTAGAGAAGGTGTATGCTGTATTATCTTAGAGAAGGTGTATGCTGTATTATCTTAGAGAAGGTGTATGCTGTATTATCTTAGAGAAGGTGTATGCTGTATTATCTTAGAGAAGGTGTATGCTGTATTATCTTAGAGAAGGTGTATGCTGTATTATCTTAGAGAAGGTGTATGCTGTATTATCTTAGAGAAGGTGTATGCTGTATTATCTTAGAGAAGGTGTATGCTGTATTATCTTAGAGAAGGTGTATGCTGTATTATCTTAGAGAAGGTGTATGCTGTATTATCTTAGAGAAGGTGTATGCTGTATTATCTTAGAGAAGGTGTATGCTGTATTATCTTAGAGAAGGTGTATGCTGTATTATCTTAGAGAAGGTGTATGCTGTATTATCTTAGAGAAGGTGTATGCTGTATTATCTTAGAGAAGGTGTATGCTGTATTATCTTAGAGAAGGTGTATGCTGTATTATCTTAGAGAAGGTGTATGCTGTATTATCTTAGAGAAGGTGTATGCTGTATTATCTTAGAGAAGGTGTATGCTGTATTATCTTAGAGAAGGTGTATGCTGTATTATCTTAGAGAAGGTGTATGCTGTATTATCTTAGAGAAGGTGTATGCTGTATTATCTTAGAGAAGGTGTATGCTGTATTCTCTTAGAGAAGGTGTATGCTGTATTATCTTAGAGAAGGTGTATGCTGTATTATCTTAGAGAAGGTGTATGCTGTATTATCTTAGAGAAGGTGTATGCTGTATAATGTTAGAGAAGGTATATGCTGTATTATCTTAGAGAAGATGTATGCTGTATTATCTTAGAGCAGGTGTATGCTGTATTATCTTAGAGAAGGTGTATGCTGTATTATCTTAGAGAAGGTGTATGCTGTATTATCTTAGAGAAGGTGTATGCTGTATTATCTTAGAGAAGGTGTATGCTGTATTATCTTAGAGAAGGTGTATGCTGTATTATCTTAGAGAAGGTGTATGCTGTATTATCTTAGAGAAGGTGTATGCTGTATTATCTTAGAGAAGGTGTATACTGTATTATCCTAGAGAAGGTGTATGCTGTATTATCTTAGAGAATGTGTATGCTGTATTATCTTAGAGAAGGTGTATGCTGTATTATCTTAGAGAAGGTGTATGCTGTATTATATTAGAGAAGGTGTATGCTGTATTATCTTAGAGAAGGTGTATGCTGTATTATCTTAGAGAAGGTGTATGCTGTATTATCTTAGAGAAGGTGTATGCTGTATTATCTTAGAGAAGGTGTATACTGTATTATCTTAGAGAAGGTGTATGCTGTATTATCTTAGAGAAGGTGTATGCTGTATTATCTTAGAGAAGGTGTATGCTGTATTATCTTAGAGAAGATGTATGCTGTATTATCTTAGAGAAGGTGTATGCTGTATTATCTTAGAGAAGGTGTATGCTGTATTATCTTAGAGAAGGTGTATGCTGTATTATCTTAGAGAAGGTGTATGCTGTATTATCTTAGAGAAGGTGTATGCTGTATTATCTTAGAGAAGGTGTATACTGTATTATCTTAGAGAAGGTGTATGCTGTATTATCTTAGAGAAGGTGTATGCTGTATTATCTTAGAACAGGTGTATGCTGTATTATCTTAGAGAAGGTGTATGCTGTATTATCTTAGAGAAGGTGTATGCTGTATTATCTTAGAGCAGGTGTATGCTGTATTATCTTAGAGAAGGTGTATGCTGTATTATCTTAGAGAAGGTGTATGCTGTATTATCTTAGAGAAGGTGTATGCTGTATTATATTAGAGAAGGTGTATGCTGTATTATCTTAGAGAAGGTGTATGCTGTATTATATTAGAGAAGGTGTATACTGTATTATCTTAGAGAAGGTATATGCTGTATTATGTTAGAGAAGGTGTATGCTGTATTATCTTAGAGAAGGTGTATGCTGTATTATATTAGAGAAGGTGTATACTGTATTATCTTAGAGAAGGTGTATGCTGTATTATCTTAGAGAAGGTGTATGCTGTATTATCTTAGAGAAGGTGTATGCTGTATTATCTTAGAGAAAGTGTATGCTGTATTATCTTAGAGAAGGTATATGCTGCATTATCTTAGAGAAGGTGTATGTTGTATTATCTTAGAGAAGGTGTATGCTGTATTATCTTAGAGAAGGTGTATGCTGTATTATCTTAGAGAAGGTGTATACTGTATTATCTTAGAGAAGGTGTATGCTGTATTATCTTAGAGAAGGTGTATGCTGTATTATCTTAGAGAAGGTGTATGCTGTATTATCTTAGAGAAGGTGTATACTGTATTATCTTAGAGAAGGTGTATGCTGTATTATCTTAGAGAAGGTGTATGCTGTATTATCTTAGAGAAGGTGTATGCTGTATTATCTTAGAGAAGGTGTATGCTGTATTATCTTAGAGAAGGTGTATGCTGTATTATCTTAGAGAAGTTGTATGCTGTATTATCTTAGAGAAGGTGTATGCTGTATTATCTTAGAGAAGGTGTATGCTGTATTATCTTAGAGCAGGTGTATGCTGTATTAAGGGACAACATGGTATCGATCATCAGCAGCCGTTATCTGGTTTGTTCAGCAAAACGGCTGTAATATTCAAAATGGTTACATGTTATGGTTGTATTCTTAATTAGTTATCTGTTGATAAGGTGCCGATCATCCAGACATTAGTGAACATGGGTTTCGATAATGAATGTGATGAGTATTCGTGAACAAGTGTAGTGTTACTATGGTGACTATTTATTACAACTAAGGGACAAACTGTTTAGGGTGGAATCTGAACCACGTTGTATTCGTCCACCATAGTCACCTCAGTTTCCTAATAATGTCTCTGTCGAAGGCAACAATCGAGCTGAGATTCGAGAAGATAGCCTGTAGCTGTTTCACAGGACTACGCCACAATACTGTACAGTCGTAATATATTACGTGAACTTAACCCTGGAGAATGTATGACTTTTTATATATACAATGATGTTTCAATTTTTGAACGTTCGCAAACTGTGTGTTGTTAATAGATTTATTGTGTTAATGGAACTTTATAAGGAAAAGAAAATTGCCGTATTTTTAAGATTCCGCTCGGAGTAAGTCTTAATTGTGTGTGGAGTAAATGGAATGATATGAAAAATTGCATTCTGTAAACTCTGTTATTAAAGAATCGTGAGATTGATTATTGCTAGACCTGTCTTCCAGAGTGCACCAGGTGTGGTTGACTAGGCGGAGGAGACGGCCCCTCCTTAAAAAAGGGGGGAAAAGGAAAAAAACAATAACAACAAAACAGAAAAACATAAATGTTAGTTAAATGCACGTTACATTACTGTACTTACTTCATGTTATACAGACCCACTAAGAAAGGATTTGTCGAAATTCTACTCCTGTGGGGAAGAGACAGTCCCTCAATGTTTCCCTTTTCCTATAATAGTAACATAGGCAATAATTAAATTTAATCGTCCATTTCCGCTTTCATAACAGCTGGTACAAAAAAACATTAATTTGACACAAAAGCTTGACATGTTGGTTTTCACTGTGAAATTTGTAAGGTCGTTTCTACCAACTCTACCATGATTTCTTTACTTAGTACCTAAGTAAACTTTATGGTTGTCTTTACTAAACACTTTGTTATCTAGGAGAACGGCAGCAGGATGAACTTCTATATTGACGTGATTGTTTGGAGAAAACCACGGAGGAAAGGGTAAGCGTAGAGAACCACCCTGTAACGAAACAAGGGCTGTCGGCTAGTATTCACATATAGGTGTATTAATTAATTACTTTGCGAGTTTTGTATACGTTTCAATGTGTCAAAAAGGACGTAAGGTCCAAGTGTAAGTCGTGATACTGGCGGCTGCCAGTCGTCATAGAGATAGGGATGGCAAATATTTTCAAAATATCGTTATATCGAATTATCGGTATATCGCAAACCAAATATCGATCCAACGATAATATAGATAGAAAATTATCGATATATCGGGTAACCGATTTTAAAATATATATCTGTTTGAATTTGGGCATTAACTCTCATGTCATGACCAAAACTACTCTCATGTTTTGCTGTCACTATTTAGAATATCCTTCTGAATGTAAAAATTAAATACATTTATCTATCAGAAACAAATTGCGGACTATTGGGTTGACTGAAAAACATACAAAATAAGAATAAGTTTAATTACTACGTTAATTATAAAATAATAATGTAATAACGTTGTGTTATTTTTGTTTTTCACTTTTAAAAATGGCATTAGGCTTCTTATAATCACTAAACATTAAACAAATAATTTCACTGAATCTACTTCCAATACTTGCCAGGTAAACCATTTAATTATAAAAGTTTGGAAATCACTTTACCACTTAACCTCAAGTAAAACAAACTAAATAAAATTACTTTATTATTTCAATTCATGTTTTTCAGGCATAAGAGGCAATTTAAATGTGTTTTTTTACGAATCGTGATGATTTCGAGGACAGAGAATATCGTAAATATTTATTGATGTGATATATCGAACCAAATATATGTCGATATATCACATCAATAAAGTGTCCGATATTATCGAAAGAAAATATCGATAACCTACTAATTGATCGATGTATCGAAACAGATTTATCGCTATTTCCGATCTATCGATATAGATTTGCCATCCCTACAC
The DNA here is from genome assembly GCA_035578905.1 of Stictocephala bisonia. Taxonomy (NCBI): domain Eukaryota; kingdom Metazoa; phylum Arthropoda; class Insecta; order Hemiptera; family Membracidae; genus Stictocephala; species Stictocephala bisonia. The sequence goes on along the minus strand of JAQJVL010000335.1, from coordinate 615,000 downwards.
ACAGATACAGCGTCGAGGATCGTCAGTTCGGGCTGGTACCTTTTACGTGTACTCGTGAAGAGGCGTTGGTCTGTGACGTAGTCTAGGGATCTACAATAAGCTGTGTCCGGCATGGAGGGTGGAATTTGATGGGATTAGTTGCACGGAATAACAACTGTTCTGTTATATGATAGGAGGAGGAGGAGGAGTAATTATAGTCTGATTACGACATGAAAAAATAAAAAAAGGACGTTTAAAATGATGTATAAAATCATAAACGTTTATTCGGGCTAATATGGGTTAAATTAGTCAGTCAGGTGAATGCTTTTAAAGAGTTAAATATCGCAATAACTGAACACTGTTTATCGTATAATGTATGGAAGTTAACGACCTGTAACCGTGGAAGAGTACGTCCCGCCTCGCTGTACTTTTATTGGCTATTTAACAATCGCATTTATGCGATATACGCTAATCGATTATAATCACATCAAAGCCGACCTTGGATAAGTCAACTGCTGTTATCGATCACTGGAACTCGTAATTATCATTGGCGTAAATATGGCATATATAACTTAAAGGGGGTGATAACGACCGTGTCAATGTGTTATATACAATATCTACATCATCAAACGTTTCGCCCAAGCTGTGATGTGGCATGCTCAGTGGTATCTCTGAGATACCACTATGACGCCGTCGTTACCGGAAGCTTTAGTCTTTAGTAATTCACTGGCCGCTTAAGCCTACGAAATAAAATTAAAGGTGGTGTGTTTTCCAGTTTGTCCTTACGGGTTGACATCGTGAAAAAGCGTGTCATATCGATTGGTCGGCTCTTATTTATTTATTGGACGCATAATTCTTACCGGCTTTAATTTTTAAATAAAAAACGCTTATTATTTAAAAATTGAATCGTGTATAATTGTTGCCAGATATAGATGCAGAGATAAGTCTCGCAGGCCTCATCTTCTGATGTCAAAACAATATCATTTAGTGGAACTCGGATTGTCGGCCCACCGCATTCCCGAGGTCATTAACAAGCCTTAGCAAATAGCTCGGTCCAATGCAAATGCTATAAAAACCCCGGTTATCAGTAAAAATAGTTACGGTTCTCTTTTCTTACTAAATGAAGACCAATATTACAAAACTCCAACCACAATTGTACGGCTAGGTATTTGGTGTTAGAATGTAACAAGCAGCCTGTATTTTACTGAGCTGCTTTAAGAATTTAAAAGAGGCTAGTTATGAGAATGGATCGATGCAATGTCATCAGAGGATTAGAACTGCCCCGGCCTAACTAGGTATGGCAACGATATATATGTTTCGATACATCGATATATTAGTATCGATATTTTAGTCCGATATATCATATCACTAAATATCGACGCTTTTCTCTCTCTCCTCATAATCATCACGATTCGAAAAAACACACATTTAAATTGCCTCTTATCCGTACAAAACATCCATTGAAATAACAATATAATAATAAAATAAGTAACATTATTTATTTATTTTACGCGAGGTTAACGTGCTAAAATGTAGTTTAGTGAATTAATGTGTTTATGCTATTTTTGGGCGTTTTTAAGAAGCCTAGTGACAATTTTTAATTTTAAAAACAAAACTAACAATGTTATTACATTATTATTTTACAATTACACTAAGAGTTAGTGCGTCATTAAAAAGACATAAATCATTTACATAGATTTCCATAAATCATTGGATAGTTTGGTTATCCTATACTAGGTCCCTATTCACATTAGTTTCGCATTCAGTTTTAAAAATTGACATTAACGTATCGTTCCCTGGAATACGCATTACTACTGTAGATGAAATTTGAGATTAAATTCTTGGACCCTCTTTTAGGTACCAGTGTAGGCGTATGGTGAGTGAGTCAATACCACTGTACAGTACGCGCGCTGAAGGTTCGGCCTCCTGGCTGGCCTACTAGTCATATAAAAATATCGACTCGCGTTCACTGACAGATCGTAAAGGGCGATTGTTTACGTGTTTTCGGGGTATTTGTATTTTGGTATTTCTTATAATTAGCTCAGTATTTAAAATAAAAACATATCAAACATATGTTAAGTCTTGGATAGTTAAACTATTAAAACGTATATTAATATCAACAATAATGTATGTTGTAAAAATTTTATATTCCGTTAGTAACTTTAATTGAAATAAAGTAACTATGAACTATATACTTCTTATCACGGTATCTGAAAAAGATACCGTAGTTCTATCACTTTTATTTAAATCTCGTTTAAATGCGTTTAAAATAAATCATTTCTCTTTGACATTTTTATTTAAAGAACATTTTTATAGCGAAATGAAAGAAACAGCTATTCACTGAATTATTAGTAGGATCAGCTGATAACCACCGGCTGTTCATTTGTCATTGGGCTATTAATTAATGACACTTTCTAAGGAATAGTCGGCCTTGGTTTGTAACAATGACTACATTCGCTCATCTACACTCATCACACTCATTCGAAATCCATATTCGCCCATATCTGACGATCGTCGTTTTAAGAATAAAAAAAAAAAAAAAAATAATAAATAATAATAATGCTTATAAAATAATAACCAACTGTAATTATTTATATAGTTTCTAATAATGATTTAACGGACACAGGCTAATTTAAATAGGTTCCATATATTTATTACACTACACAGTAGTTAATAAAAACAACCATATAATTAAACCATTAAATAATTGTTCTTAAGTACTGTAAAAATTTTAAATACTCCTAAACCATAAGCAAACATATTGCACGCAGTCTGGAAACGTACTTAAGGTGGATCCGTAGGTAAAAATTAACTCATCTTATTTTTTTTACAAACAAGAATGAGAAAGACTCGTTGCGTGGGAATGTCTGGCAGTAGCAAATGTTTCCAGGACTGCATGCATATCGGTCCCTCCACCCGTCCCCTGCCTATCACCGCTCGGCGATCTCGAGGCCGAACCTTCGCCGCGCGGTTTGGTTTGTACGTGTACGGGCGGGTGGGCGGAGGAATCAATAGCACTGTTCGTGTTATTTAACAGAATTTCGATAAATTTAACAGAACTTCGATATTTGAGACTTTTCTGTTTAAATAGTGATATTACTGAAATCTAGCAAACCACCTAACCACTCACCCACTCGTACATATTACTGAAATCTAGCAAACCACCTAACCACTCACCGACTCGTACATATTACTGAAATCTAGCAAACCACCTAACCACTCACCCACTCGTACATATTACTGAAATCTAGCAAACCACCTAACCACTCACCCACTCGTACATATTACTGAAATCTAGCAAACCACCTAACCACTCACCCAATCGTACATGAACAGTGTTATAATAGTCTAACCTAGCATGGACTGTTACTTCTGATTGAAACTGGATTGGTAAGGTTTAATCGCTAGAGAACCCCTAGAACGTTAGTTAGATTGCGTTTTTTTTTTTTTTTTCATAACAAGTTGTACGGCGACATCGGAGAGTTACTGTTAAATGATGATCTCCCAACAGTTTGTACGTTTGATGGGAAACTAACTTACTGAAATACTGGACCAACCTTTTGGGATCATTAAATATATCTCGTTGTAAAGTTCATTGTAAAACGATGTTTATGTTGGTAGCCTACATAATACCTTGTTTTCTCCTAATATTACTAAGCTGGTTTTCAGCAGTTTTTTACTTTCTCCCATATGCGTTAACGTAGAGAATACATTGTGATCGTCCAAAAAATCTTTTTTTACAAGTTGGTCTAAAAATCCATTTTTAGAGTCCATTGAACAAAAAAGTGGTTTTTCCAAAAAAAAAAAAAAAAAAAAAAAAACGGGAAAAAAGAAAATGTTTGGTGTCTTTTCGTATGTGTGTATGAGCAGTTCGCTGCTGGCCAAACAGATAGATAAATTTTTATGAAATTTGGTCTGTAGGTGTATTTAGCTAATATCTCAAGACAGTTTTTTAATTTGTTTGAAAATTGTTTAAATTTTTTTTATGGACAAAAAACATTTAATAATGAAATGTTCTTAAAAACGGCTCTAACGATTTTGATTAAATTTTCAGGAAAGATGTGAATTACAAATTCAAAATAGTTTAGTACAAACAGCATGTCTCTAACTGTAATTATTTGAATTTTTTTTTTTTTTTTTTAGATATGGCACAAAAATGTATTTTGGAATCAAACTGGTAATTTCAAAGTTTTGATTTTTAGTGTTTAATGTGGAGGAAAATGTGTGCCAATTCTATCGAGCCATTTATTTAGAAAGGTATTAAGTAGTAAATAACTTTCAGTGCCTATAATCTACGTGATGTCAACCTCTCTTCAACATATCGGTAATTATTCTTCTATGAAGCAATCCTATTGCACGGGTTAGTCCTATTGATCCTTGGAGAAAACTGTAGCATCGTATAGTTAGTGTTATTAACCCCCTTTTTCTCACCACAGTGAACCTCAGTAGTAATAGGAATCACTCTTCTCAATTACTTGGTGGAGTGGCTGTGTCAACGAATCGGTTTGTTACTACGTGGAACCTCTCATTGGGCTTGTTACTCCATCAAGGGTCGTAAGTCCGTGTAACCATGCCGTATGTGGTTGAAGTGGAACGCTACTTCCAGACGGAGCGTCATGCTGTTGTACCGCGTCATACTTGCGTGATGCACACTACGTGCAACCTCTCATTGGGCTTCTTAACCATCTCGGGCCGTAAGTCCGTAAAACCATGCCGTATGTGGTTGAAGTGGAACGCTACTTCCAGACGGAGCGTCATACTGTTGTGCCGCGTCATACTTGCGTGATGCACACTACGTGCAACCTCTCATTGGGCTTGTTACTCCATCAAGGGTCGTAAGTCCGTGTAACCATGCCGTATGTGGTTAAAGTGGAACGCTACTTCCAGACGGAGCGTCATACTGTTGTGCCGCGTCATACTGTTGTGCCGCGTCATACTTGCGTGATGCACACTACCTGCAACCTCTCATTGGGCTTCTTAACCATCTCGGGTCGTAAGTCCGTGTAACCATGCCGTATGTGGTTGAAGTGGAACGCTACTTCCAGACGGAGCGTCATGCTGTTGTACCGCGTCATACTTGCGTGATGCACACTACCTGCAACCTCTCATTGGGCTTCTTAACCATCTCGGGTCGTAAGTCCGTGTAACCATGCCGTATGTGGTTGAAGTGGAACGCTACTTCCAGACGGAGCGTCATGCTGTTGTACCGCGTCATACTTGCGTGATGCACACTACCTGCAACCTCTCATTGGGCTTCTTAACCATCTCGGGCCGTAAGTCCGTGTAACCATGCCGTATGTGGTTAAAGTGGAACGCTACTTCCAGACGGAGCGTCATGCTGTTGTACCGCGTCATACTTGCGTGATGCACACTACCTGCAACCTCTCATTGGGCTTCTTAACCATCTCGGGTCGTAAGTCCGTGTAACCATGCCGTATGTGGTTGAAGTGGAACGCTACTTCCAGACGGAGCGTCATGCTGTTGTACCGCGTCATACTTGCGTGATGTACACTACCTGCAACCTCTCATTGGGCTTCTTAACCATCTCGGGCCGTAAGTCCGTGTAACCATGCCGTATGTGGTTAAAGTGGAACGCTACTTCCAGACGGAGCGTCATGCTGTTGTACCGCGTCATACTTGCGTGATGCACACTACCTGCAACCTCTCATTGGGCTTCTTAACCATCTCGGGCCGTAAGTCCGTGTAACCATGCCGTATGTGGTTGAAGTGGAACGCTACTTCCAGACGGAGCGTCATACTGTTGTGCCGCGTCATACTTGCGTGATGTACACTACGTGCAACCTATTTATTTGCATTAACATAATCTTTTTAAGAGCCGTCTATTAGTGATGTTATAGCTATCTGCATTATGACAGTTTTGTTATGCAAAGCTTTCATTAAATTGTACCTCACAGATTATTGTAATAATAGAAAACTTTGCATAGTCACGCATTGACACAAGTTCTCAACAACCGTCAAATATATTTATCGAGAAACAAAACTAAGTGCAAAGTCGATTTTTATGCCCTAAATGGTTTTTTGTGAATAAATTTAACAAAAAAGATTATTTTTATAAGTTTTACATTGTTTTTCGATTTTTATATACATAATTTTGTGTATTGACGACCGAGATTAAATTTCTTAATATTTAAAATTTGTCAATACTGACATGTTGTTAAAATTAAAATAAATGTATAATTGGTAAAAAATAAATTAATAAAAACTAAAAAAATTATTTGTGTATTCTAGTGGCATAACAAATTAAATATATTCTTCTCGTGAAATCGAACACACCTTTAGGTGTTGGGAAAATAAAAATATGCCCAATGTTGTCCAAAGTTGTTAAAAAAATTGAAATTTTTTTAAAGATTTAATTTCTCAGAATATAAGGAAAGAAAAGAGAAAAATAAAGAAGTTTCTAGTATGTTGGGCTATAAATTCTGTTTTTCAGTTACGGAGGGGTGAGATGATCTGGATTCAACAAAAGGGGGAGAGGAAGCCCGTAAATGGATGCATGTGAAGCCCAGTTGTTTAATGTATTCCGATTTTTAGAGATTTCATGCTTTTGAAGGAGTGTGTGATTTTCATAACATTTAAGGTTTTTTTGTAAAAATACAGTATTAAATTAAAACGTTATAATGTCATTTATCTTGTAATGAGTAATTTGAATATGAAATATTTGCGATATTGCAAATGTAAAATGATCTTTAGTTATTATTTTAGTTAAATTAATTTTAATCAGAAAAATATTTATTAATATATTATATATGAACACACACTTGGTTTGGTTCCTAGAGCTTCAAACGTGAAATAAAAAAAATCACAGTGTAAATATAATTTTTTGTAAAGGAGAGATTGAAGATCTTTTTAACCTAATTTTGCCTATTCCATACACACTATTGTTCTGTGCAGGGAACTAATAAGAGAAAGGGGGCGAACCAGTTCAGTACAAGGTGACTATTACTGATAAAAACTAACAGTCAAGGCCACGATTTGAAGCTGAGCTATCTCTAACTCGAGTGCACAAAGTTCTATCGCCTTCGATCTCTTGGCTCGCCAAGTTGCTTCAGCCGTACCTTGTTAATATTGTAGCCTGGTGCTAGGCTAACTGTGTCAAGCCTGATGTCCCTGAATGTTATATTTTTAAATTCCAATTTATAAATACAATTGTCAGCACAATATTGTCCTCATGAACGATTCAGTATGAACATTGTGCCTGGAAACATGCACATGGAATATATGTAACCTATCATTGACACTAAGCAAATATCGACACTTTAGGTTTATAACTTGAGTAAAATTTAAATTTTCCATTTTAAATGAACATTGTGTCTGGAAACATGCACTTGGAATATATGTAACCTATCATTGACACTAAGCAAATATCGACACTTTGGGTTTATAACTTGAGTAAAATTAAAATTTTCCATTTTAAAATGTTTTATGGAGAGATAAATTTAGAACCACGAAGTCTAGATAACCGCTACAAAGTTCCTCATAGAGTCTGCAGAGCTAGTTGCTATATTGGACTCTTTGGCTTAAGGATTTGTCGGAAAATATGTTTTTACATCATTAGAAAGAGTGTAAGAATAGTGTTAAAAAGTAAATCCACTTTTTTATAATTGTGATTTTTCCTTTTTTATTTTCATAAAAATTATAAACTAATAAACTAAAACTAACAATTTTTATTTCATCTCAGTGGGCACTAGCGGCACAGTGCTGTAGCCCAGACAAATTATTGTAGAGATTGTAAGCGATAATGCTCGGTTTTCTTAATACCGACTTGGCGTCCGCTCAGTGGTTGCTGTCGGCATGGACACTACTAGAGAAGTCTGGGGTGTCCATGTTAGATGGTGGTCAGTCTCTGGACGATGTATAAGGAAGAGAACTGATTATCGGACTTGTCAATTAGCTGAAAATCAGACCAATGCTGTGTGATTCAGATTCCACGTAAAGCTCTACAGCTCCTTAGTTGCTCTGGCAGTTAATAAATGGCTCTTTCTGAGCACAGGTTGAACTCAGCCAGTAACAAGACTACACATCATCCACGCTCATATATATCCAGTCTGAAATACGCACAAAAGTTCTGTCAGAGGCTTATATCTGAGAATAATTTGAGGAGCATCACAACTCAACATTTTTTCACTTTAAAGGAATGCTTAGTAACATTGACGCTTTTTCAATTGTTAAATTGCAATGGAGTGCCGCATTTAACACTGCTCTAATGAATATACATCCAATATTTGTGACTTTGCTAATTCTTAGTGAACATTTCTGCTATGAAATGTGAAGTGCCTAATGCGAGTGTTAATTTTAATTTGTTAATAATTTAACTCTCGGAACATATATGATCGATTAAGTCATGATAATGTGTTTTCACCACACACGTACAACGTGTAAAAGGGCTTTAACCAAAATAAGTACTACAGCATTTTAATAGGCTAACTTGACATCGGTCGTAGTAGACCTTCGATAGCGACATTTACCTGATTATGTAATTAAGAGAAATTAAGTATTGTGAGGATGGCGTGCCATCGACATACTCTGGATACGACGAATATTGCCTTGACGTTGATACAAGTATGGTCCACTAATTGTAGTTTCAGTCTAATAGTCTGGGACATCTTCCTGGCATTACTTCAAGGTTACTTCATCAACCACCCACTGGTCTTCACTTCCAGCGCCCTCTGGACGTAACTCGTAGCAGCGCCCCAGACTTGATCAACAGAAGTGTCCTGTGACAGTTCGCCCACGGTTACATCAAGCATTCCTCCATTCCACCTATTACGTATAGAGAGCAAAGTCATCCTTAGAGTAACTCAGAGTCTCCACAACCATCTCACTGTATAGTTATGATAGGAATCAACCATGGCCGGTGAGGAATTGGCTGTGGTAGGAGAGTTTACCCAACCAATGAATACACATCTATAAGCAGTGATACTCCAATGTCCAAATTCATACAACTTTTTTTCTAATTTTGCTACCTTGATGCTAGGTTGAGCTTGTAGCGCAGCAGCCTAGAGTGAGATAGAGATTGACAGAGGGCAGTGCGGCCGCCTTCAGAGAGAGAGAGAGAGAGAGAGAGAGAGAGAGAGAGATAGTGAGAGAGAGAGAGAGAGAGAGAGAGAGAGAGAGAGAGAGAGAGAAGATTACAAATTGCTATGAGAATGAGAGAGAAAGAAATGGGGGCCAAGGGTATTGTGTTGGGAAGAGGGGCAATTGCAGAAACTCTCAACCAGTATCGGCAGCCTCGTTAAACTCGTTTTGTCTTCTACATGAGGTCTGACTATTTCCCTATATCTTTTCGCTTCTTATAGATCTGTATTAATATTATTTTTAGTTTATAATAATGATCTTTGTGTGCTAAATTTAACGGTGCACCAACAACTTTCGCAGACAGTTTTATGTTATGTAGAGGACAAATGGGAAACTATTGGGCTTTTCATGAATTTAGATCTCTTAGCGTTGCAATGGTGGTTTACAAAAAATAATAAAATGTTAAGTCCAGAAAAAACAAAATACTGTATATTAATTTTAGTTTGAGGAAAAAAGTTGAATTTGGTAATGAAATAAAATACAAATGTCTTAACTGTTTATGTGCTGCATGTTCTGTCGTGGGGCAGGTGGAGAGTATTGAGTACTTAGGGGTGATTCTTGATGAACACATTAGTTAGAATAATCATATTGATAATCTGAAGAAAAAACTTAACAATGTTTTCAGAATTTTATTTTTTTTAGAGATTTTTGTAATGAAATTACCTTAAGAACGTTGTATTATTCACTTGCTCATAGTAGAATTGAATATGGTCTAACGTGTTGGGGTGGTACTTAAACTACAAACATTCAAGCTATTTTTATACAGCAAAAACACTGTAAGAATTATTTTTGGTTTCAATTCTCGTCCAGTCACTTAGTTTTATTTGCAAATATAAAGCTGTGCATTGCATATTTTTATTGTTGTTATTATGTCAAGAATCGACAAAGTTTATATGAATCTTACGAAATCATTACTTATTACAATTTTATCGTGTGTGTAAATACCACATGTATTACGTATTTAAGTGGTTATACATGTGGTAATACATTAATGTAAGTTTTTAGTTAGGTGCAGTCTTAGTTTTAATTATGGTCAGTCCCGAGGATTAACAAGATTTTCAAATTTATTTTATTTGTAACAAATTTAACACTGTACATAGGTATGAAACATAATTATTACTATACTATTTCATTTTACCGACAAATGCATGAATAATAATGTTTTAGTTTGCTGGAATTCACTCTAACTTGTTGAACAGCAAGACAAAATCTGATATTTGTGTTGTATGCAGAATACCGCACGGTTATTGATAATTTCCTATTTTGAGTATGTTTGTGAACAATATGAGGTCGTATGTTTTCAAATTATCCAATACAGAATTTTTAAAAATAAACATAAAATCAAATTATAATTATTGTTAATGTTTTTATTACCATTTCTGCCTCAATAATTTTGTTAAAAGAAAAATAAACTACAGTAGTAATACGTTTTTTTTAGTAACATAGGAATTAAATCGATAATTTTATTTGAAATGGAAAAAATATAATACACTTCCTCAGCAGACTTATCTAACTTTCAGAACTTACAAAAATCAGGACACAATTTACCTCAAAAGATTCTCTGGTTGAGCCAATCTGTACTGGTCGAGTCGGTTTTGCGATTGTTTCTTGTTTTGTGATCATGTATTTCCAATATAATTGGAATTTTATCAAATTAGTGAACAGTTTCCGCTATCGCACTGTATTGCGCTTCATTTATCCAAAACGTTATTTCACTGCTTGAGGTAAACTTTTGTTTCTAGTTATTAAAAGTAATAGTGAATAAGAAAGTTAAATAATAGCGATTAATTTTATTTTAACTGTTAAATTTATTAATGTTTAAATACAACCTACAATTTTTAATGTTTAAAAATTTATTAATGTTTAAATTAATGTTCCAAAGAATTGGCACAAACTACCCCCCATATTAAACAATAAAAAATAAAAACTGAACATTACCAGTTTGATTCCCAAATATGTTTTTTTTTGCCATAACTAAAAAATTAGTCAAGTTAGAGATATATAGTTTTTTTTAAATATTTGAAATTGTAATTTATGTCTTTCCTGAAAATTTAATCAAAATCGTAAAGCAGTTTTTGAGAAAATTTCATTTTTGTATGTTTTTTGCCATAAAAATAAAAAAAACTAAAAATTCAAAAAGTTGAAAAATAGTCTGGATAAATACCCTACAATACATACCAAATTTAAAAAAAATTCCATCCATTTGGTCTCCAGCGAACTGCACATAAGCTCTACAGGAGACACATATACGGACAGATGCCAACATTTTTTTTTTCGAAAAAAACACTTTGGGTGCATGGTACCATAAAATGGATTTTCGTACCAACGACCACAATACTTTTTCTATGCTAACGCATAGAAGTATAAACGCTAAGTATGGGAGAAAGTATAAACAGTGAATATTACTATATGAAATAACTAGAATCACCTTCGAAATTTAAACCCGGGTTTCCGATATTGTTGCCAACCGTCCTCCATCGTAAATATATGCAAATTTGTATTTGGTGACTGACCGTGATCAGGTCACATGGGTAAATGTCGAACACGCATATATTCACTGTAATATGGGGAAATACAAATGTTGTTAGATAAAAGAAAAATTCAAAATCAGTTATACTAACTGTCGGTGCACAAATTATGCGTACTCGAGTTTGAAGGTTGTTTACTAAGAAACTAAGAGTCATATGTAAAATCCAATCATACCATTTTTTTCCTAGTTTAAGTGTGCCTTATAACTGAATTTGTAAATTTTATTATAAGTTTTAATAAATGTTAACTAGTTTTCACTGTTTGTCAACTGTTGTCAATGTATTGCATTTCTATTTTAATACATGATTTACAGAAGTGTTTGATGTAAGTTTTATAAATTTTGGAATTTTAACTTTTAAGAAAAAAGTTCTTATTAATTTGCTGAAACAACGTTATCTCGGCCTCTAGAGATCGTACAATTAATTACTTGATTACTTTGAAATCCTTATGCAATGTATAGTTACGATACGTTACTTTCACATGTGTAAGTAAATGCAGTAATTTTGAATTGATTAATTTGTATTTATTTAAATCAAATAAAAATACCATTTTGCAATCTAAATGCATTGGGCAGCATTTCGCTAAGGAACTTAAAACTGAAAATTCCATATGTTAATTTAGTACAACTATATCAATATGAGTCTTCCATGTCAACCCCTTATCCAGGTGTATTCCAAGGAATGTTGTAGTACAACTTCTTTTTTTTTTTTTCATTTTATAACCTAACCTCAAGTCAGTGAGATAAAGTGAACTTATTAAGAGTCTGAAGAGGCTGTTGGGCATGTTGTTTTTAATCCCATAAGAACAATGTTATTTTCTAACTGTACATATGATCACATATATCCAAATTAAACAGTTATTTTTAAACAGATTTTTCCAAACAAATTACATTTGATCAAGCATGAAATTTCGTGTTGGAATTACTTTGCAAATTTAAAATTAGTTATATAGACAAAAATATAATATGTAGTTTGAACTTTTTATTTTCACCTATTTTTCAAAACCAAGGCGTATGTATTCAAAATATCAAAAGCAAACCAAATGCACAATATGATAAAGTTTAAAATTACAACTCATGCACAACTTTTGGTCAATAAATGAAGAAAGAATATGGATTCGCAAATAACATTTCCTAATGGGATTTAAACCAACATAGCTGACAGCCTCTGCAGACTCTTAAGAGAAAGAGAATGGAAATAACTCCAGGAAGTTCTACTAAGACAGTTTTTAATTTCAAGAATACATACTGGAATTTTGGTAATTTTGGAGCGGCCAATTCCAGTGTAGATCCTGTAAGCTTTAGTTAAGTGTAAGGCGGATCGAGGGCTTTCTTGGTTTCACTGTTGTAATTCGTTACAAGATAACTAGTTGTGTGTGGGATTTTAATCCTACATTATCTCAATGTTTGTACACGAAAAACACATGACACGTGAACATGAATTACATGTATGCAGATATGCTATTAAATTAATATTAAATCATTGAACAATTGAAATATTTAATGAGCCGTATTTATATAATTTTTTTATTAATTAAAATAGTTAAATAATTATGTTGTAAGCTGATCACGAATCAGAAACCTTAATGTAAATAGTTATAGAAGATTTATAACAAAATATATACATGTATAGCTTGTAGGAAATAGCTTTTATAGTGTTAGTGAATTCTTTAAATATATCGAGTAACAATGACTACACTCGTTCATCTTCACTCATTCACCCCTCATATTCGCCCATATCTGTATGATCGGTGTCTTATAAATGAATAATGAATAATTCTCTAGGCTAACGTATAAGGGAGAAAGTAAAATCAGGAAATATCTAGGGACCCACCTGACTTTCACGATTTTTTTTTTTTTTTTTTAACATCAATATTAACCACGCAAATAGGAATATGTTAAATTTTTCTGGAAATACCGATTTTGAAAAATAAAAAATTATTCACACTAAAATAACATATATTATATTAATATTATGTATTTTACTTTCTAAACATGAACATATCAACGATTTCTTCCTACGAAAAATAATAACTGAAATATTTACTAAAACAGTCAGGTTAGATTAGTTTGGGTTAGGTTAGTTACATATTATTTAATAATACGAGTACTAGGTAACTTAAAATGAACATAACTTAAAATAATTTAAGTTACCTTAACTATTTTTTGTTCTTGAATAACTAAATTTATTATACATGGATTGGCCCATGAAGGAAATCTTAGAAATTTTAAATCTAAGCCTACCTTGACTTATACCTCATCTTAAAAGGTCTTTGTTTGTGCAATATAAAAGCGCAAACCGCAAACCGGAGGTCATAAGGATGGCCCAGTCAGAAAATACAGCCACTTAAAGAGTTTAATGTTTTGGGCAAAAGTCTGGAATGTATTTATTAATTTTAAAACTATTGAAATAAATGTATGGAAACTTTGTAGTTATGTCTGTGTTCCTATACTAAACATTTTGATATATTTTACTTGTTTTTCGTATTGCTAGGGGGTGGCTCATGAAGGAAGTCTTAAAAGATTGTAATGTAGTCTACCTTGAGTTGAGCCTCATTTTAAAGGTCTTTCTTTGTACAATACAAGAGTGCAAGCCTGAGGTCAAAAGCATGTCTCAGTAAGAAAATACAGTGATTTAAGGAATTTAATGTCATGTTCTTAATTCTTCTTAGTTATACGGCTATTTATTTAACAGTTTGAGGTCCCTGTTGAGTATGTTGTTGATCGTTACCAATTGTAATGAGCGACTGCATTATAAAAATAACTATGTTATTTAACAAAAATAAAAATAAGAAAGAAAAGTTATTAAAACCCTTTTGACAGTATGTTTACTCTAAAAGTAGTTTAAGAATATTATTATAATAATTTGTTACTTATTTTTTATTAAAATTAATTTCTCATATTCTGTCAGTTAAATTATAGCTCTACGCAGCAACAGATAATAACTATCTTATCCTTGTTCTTAAGCAGTATTAGTTATGTGATATTAAATCCTTTAAGAGGCTATATGTTCTGACTGGGTCATCCTTTTGACATCAGGTTTGTACTGTTGTTTTTTTTACAAACAAACGCCTTTAAAATGAGGTGTAACTCGAGTTAGGCTTTTATTTTAATATTTAAGACTTGCTTCATGGGCTATTACTTGGATATGCAAAAAACAAGTGAAATATGCCTAAATTTTTAATATAGGGACACGTACATAACTACAAAGTTTCATTACATTTCTTTCAATAGTTTTAAAATTAATAAATACATTCCAGACTTGCCCAACCCTGACATTAAGTTCTTTTAGAGGCTATATTTTCTGACTGGGTCATCCTTTTGACCTCAGGTTTGCACTTTTGTATTGCACAAACAAAGACCTTTAAAATGAGTTATAAGTCAAGGTAGATTTACATTTAATATTTTTAAGACTTCCTTCATGGGCCAACAACCCCTGTATACACGAAAAACTAGTAAAATAAGTCTAAATGTTTGGTATAGGGACATGAACATAACTGCAAAGTTTCATTACATTTCTTTCAGTATTTTTGAAATTAATAAATATATTCCAGACTTTTGCACAACCATGTATACATACAGTCGTACAAGAAGAATAATACATAAGATTAGCGTTAAATGCATCGTTTTTGGTTTGGTTGGGTAAAATACATTTTTTACTTTTTATTCATTATTTTTAATCTTAAATTGTTGTAAAAAATGCGTGTGGGTTTGTGTTCGCGGGGTTAATATCGACTAGTTTAAGAAAAAAATCTTGAAAATAGAGTGGGACTCCGATGTTCCTTGGCTTACAAACAAATTTTATTTCGCGTTGTATTTTATTACCACGTTTTATTTCGCTTGGTATACCGTCCGTGCCTTGGGGTTGCAACTCCATTGTCCAACCTTGGAGCGCCTGGAAGGTTTAACAATGATGATGATCCATCAGACCATCATCTGGGATATGTTGACCGTACAGTCGTTAAATTGTGGGTTTAATCAACTTAGTTGTAACAACTAGTAGTATCAGTAACGGCAGTGCTGTTTAAATCGTCACGATGCAGTTTGTTTAAAATAATAATATTGAGTGGGTATTTTAAATAATAATGAGAATAAACAGTTAACATTATTTTGATCATAAGTAACACCAAGTGTATCAAAAACATCGTTTATGAAGTACATACATAATACGCCAATCTGTTCGGTCATTAAGGGGTTTTCAAAACGATTAGTTCAAAAAGTGGAGGGTGGGGGTTGGAGTGCTTGTAGCATGTACACGGCCACTTTACGACGCCATAAAATGCACAAATACTGTCTTCGATCATTGTGATTACTTTGTTTTATCTGTACTATTGACAAAACCATCTGTATGCTTATGACGTTCTTTGTTCAGGAAAAATAGCAGTTATCATAACAGTTTATCTAGCAATATAGCGGTTGAAAAGGTCAAGTGAATCGAATACTTTCTATTCTACTTTTAAAAATATTTTTTTTAAATACATAAATGAATAAAATGTTGGAGCCACGCCATTTATTTCGGCACAGTACTGTAACTCACAGTTGCTTGGGGACGAAGTGTTGTGGAGATTGTGGGCGATACGGACACGGCGGTTGCCACCGACGTTTATATCGGCACAGTGCTGTAATCCACAGCTGCTTAGGGTCGAAGTGTTGTGGAGATACGGACACGGCGGTTGCCACCGACGTTTATATCGGCACAGTACTGTAACCCACAGCTGCTTGGGGACGAAGTGTTGTGGAGATACGGACACGGCGGTTGCCACCGACGTTTATATCGGCACAGTGCTGTAACCCACAGCTGCTTTGGGACGAAGTGTTGTGGAGATACGGACACGGCGGTTGCCACCGACGTTTATATCGGCACAGTACTGTAACCCACAGCTGCTTGGGGACGAAGTGTTGTGGAGATACGGACACGGCGGTTGCCACCGACGTTTATATCGGCACAGTGCTGTAACCCACAGCTGCTTTGGGACGAAGTGTTGTGGAGATACGGACACGGCGGTTGCCACCGACGTTTATATCGGCACAGTACTGTAACCCACAGCTTGGGGACGAAGTGTTGTGGAGATACGGACACGGCGGTTGCCACCGACGTTTATATCGGCACAGTACTGTAACCCACAGCTGCTTGGGGACGAAGTGTTGTGGAGATACGGACACGGCGGTTGCCACCGACGTTTATATCGGCACAGTGCTGTAACCCACAGCTGCTTTGGGACGAAGTGTTGTGGAGATACGGACACGGCGGTTGCCACCGACGTTTATATCGGCACAGTACTGTAACCCACAGCTGCTTGGGGACGAAGTGTTGTGGAGATACGGACACGGTGGTTGCCACCGACGTTTCTACTAATAGAGAAGTCCATGTTGGGTGGTGTTTATGGTTTTGACATTGTCTAAAGAAGATAACCCGAGTATCAGGCCTGTAATTGCTGAAAATCAAACCAAGTGGTTCCAGTAAAGCTGTAGGTCCCTTAGTTGCCCCGGCAGTTGATTTATAAATGGTCCTTTCTAAGGAATAGCCGACCTTGGTTACATGACAACTTGGGCCATTTACACTCATGTAATTATTTATATTCGCCTTAAAATACGCGCAAGCTTTGCTGACGTCTCAAATTAAATGTGAATATGTATACTTTTACTTGAACAGTAGATACAGTCGTATTTGTGTCGTTTGTGAAACCAAATGAGGGACGAGAACATTTCACACATACTGAACATTATTTAGACATATTAATGTGTTAATTACTTAATGCCTGGAATACCGTAGGCCTTATTATTATTTTCACCCGTCCGCGACTTGACAGTATTAACTCCGGCGATCATCGTCAGCGACCTACATAGATAAAATTGCGCTGTGTTGTTGCTACTGTGACGTAATGCTAGTTGAATTGAATTATCGTTGTGGCGAGTTAGTGTTGTGGACCAGTTTCGCCTTGTCTACTCGCCTGTTGAGTCTTCGCCGGCGATGGGCGGGCCCTGGTATTGATCCACGGCGCGCAGCCGCGCTGGCCTACTCATTGATTCCACACCTTGCTCGACCCGCTCGCTACAGGAGTCATTCTCGCAACGACGGTCGCCGACACACGTTACTCTTCCCCAAGTCCATGACTCCCCTCCGACAGCACGCCACTTCCCCCGTGGCATGAAGCCAGTAGTCCTAATGATATTTGTTTTATTTTCTGTTTTCGGTCTGTCCACTCACCGGATGGATGTCGTCCGAAGAGATAGAAGGCTATCGACCGATTTTGGTGCATCGGAAGCACGCGGCTGACCCAGTTTTCTCTCCTCTTGTCAGCTCACCTCAAATATCAACCCCCTTCATAAATAATAGACTACATCTTTCCGTTTACTGTACAAAGAAAGTAAGGGCATTTACCATTGATTTAGAGCCCTAAAATGGGACTTTCAAGGGATAGATTACAAATTTAACATTAGTAATTGAAATCAGAAATAAAAATTAGTCACACTTGTGTGTAGAGATAGTACAAAACGTATTTAAGTAGGCCTAATAAACACTGCTAGAGAAACACCAATTTTTATTTAATAACACATCACTACCGTACGTGTTTAGTTTAGTGAGAGGTTATCACTGTCTATGGGTGGGTGAAGAATCATCAATACACGTTTGCTTGGTTAGGAGGGTCATCACTACCATACTATTTGGTTGGGTGAGAGTCATCACCACTATATGACATATGTATGGGTTGGTGGGAGTTGTCAAATGGGCCTGCAGGCTTATGTGTGAATCGATTTCATGAGTGCAATTTGATTATCAACTCAGTTACAGATTCAAAGATATAGAAGTTTGATTTTTATATAGGCGTATGTAATGGATGTTCCATTCTGTAAACCTTTCAGGTTTACTTAACTAAAACACTATATGGACAAGCACAAAATTATATTACAAAAATTTATAATTATATTGAATTATTAACAGTAAGAATGAGAAAGATGTTAATTACT
The DNA here is from genome assembly GCA_035578905.1 of Stictocephala bisonia. Classification (NCBI taxonomy): domain Eukaryota; kingdom Metazoa; phylum Arthropoda; class Insecta; order Hemiptera; family Membracidae; genus Stictocephala; species Stictocephala bisonia. The sequence continues at coordinate 596,429 of JAQJVL010000335.1, read as the reverse complement.
ACAAAAAAATATGTTTATTACTAAAAAAAAATACGGTACAGGAAGTGGAGTAGGTAAAATTTGAGTAGGACATCCTGAGAGCATTAACTCAGAAAGCAAAGGATCGGATGTCAAGGAAGCAGGGTCAGCACTGTACATGCTAATCGGAATAAGAAAATTGAAACTCATAAAAACTTAGGCCGATGAAGTTCCAGAAATGAGACGGTCCCTCCCATCACGAAACAAATGGGCCTATAGGATGATCCGCAAAAGGAACCACCTATAGTAATTGGTGTTTTCCGAAATTGGAGGCATGTCCAGTGAGTGGCAGGGGGAATGAGATACTAGGGAAAGAGTTGGAAGGAAAGGGGAGTCTGAGGAGAGATCTGAAAGTGAAAGGCTTTCAGGAAATAGACTGAGAGGGAGGACCAGCACCTGGAGGGCCAACTACCTAAGCTTTGACAACCTGCCCTGCAGAGCAAACACGGGACGAGCTAGGAGGAGGACTTGGAGCCACATTCCAACCCCTTGCGAGATCGACCCCCCTCGGAGGAGGACTTCACGAGCGGCTAACCTGAGCCTGAGGGAGGAGTGGACTAGCAGCCTTTCCTAAGGGCCAGAGAAGTCATCTCAAGGGACTGTTAGCGACTCCACCCACCTCCAAGGGACTGCGAGTGGTTCCAGACTCGAACAGCCCACCTGACCCTGAGGGACGAGCGGACGCCGAATCCACTATGGCTCTCCAGTAAGGGCGTTCAATATACGTTTGACCTACAACCTAAGCGTAAGCCAACAGGCTGTACATAACTCATATAGGGAGTTAATAATAATCGTAATTTAAATAATAAAAATATAATTCATTGACTGAGGGAAACTAATCTTGTTCCTAAAAACTAAAAATTGTTCCTTAGCTCAAGAGAACATATTTCTTAGTATAAACATGGGTCTACGGTGGCTAGTTTACTGTCTGTCTGTATGTGTTTTTTACAAATTATTTTATAACTCAAGAACTATTTAAGGTAGAAACTTCAAATTTAGTATACATGTGTAGCTTAACAGTTAAAACAATGGAGTAAAATATCATTGCTGTAAATAAATTCATTTCAAAATGGCGGCCTTATAAATTCTTTAATGTCAAATTTAATGAAAACTATTATAGCTATAAAAAAGTTACGTAAAAAATGCACTATTAAGAGACAAATCAAACAAGACTTTATTTACCCAGGTGTGACAATTTTTTAAATCAATGTAATTTCCATAATACAACAATGCATACCTAAAACATAGTTTAACTGAAAATATTCTTACATTTTCTTACATATTCTTACATCTTACAAAATAGTTTAACACATTAGTTTTACTTACAATTTATTTTATTGTATAGTACAGTACGCTTTTGGAAGCTCTTTTTTTCTATGTTGGTATTTTTATTTTTAGCCACTTTTTGAATTTGTATCTCACCTAGACCTCCTATCAGGCTTATGCCTTGGAGGTTTTTCCTTTTGTTTTCTCAAACGTAACTCATAACTGTGTTATTTCTTGTGTAGCAGGAATGATTGTAAATGTTATTATATTTTTGTTATGTGTATAATTTTCTTAAAGTCAGAACTGGCATTTTCAAACCTGTTTTGTAAATATGTACCATATATGTAAGATGTTTTGAGAAAATAAAGATTATTATTATTATTATATGAGGCGCTGTGTATTATTAATCAGCTGTTTTATATCCACTTCATGTTAACAGTGAGTCAGCTGTTTATTATTCATGAATTATTTATAAAATATAATGGCAAATAATTCTACAGAACAAATTTATAAAAGTTGCTCAAAATGACGGCCTACAATGAGATTTCACAGTCTCCAACATTGTACTACAGATTAATGAACTCGTTAAAAAATATTGGTAATTTCCTAAATTCTTGCTGCAGCTTATATAATTCTGCCAACCAAGTCCATTTCACTCTCCACTGTTGTGCCATATACCAGTTCTTTCAAGTACCCTCACAGAATAAAGTCAAATAGTTTGAGGTCAGGGGATCTGGCAGGCCAATGTAAAGTCCACCATGCCCCATCCACATCTGTATATCCATTTACGTAGTCTCTGACGCCCATACCAAAATGAGCTGGAGCTCCATCATGTTGAGATCACATATCATGTTTGATATGAAGTGGTACATGTGATAATAATTCATGGAAGATGTGTCTGGGAAAAATAAGGTACATGAAATCTGTTAGGTAAAATGTTCAGTCCTATTAAAATATATTCAAGCTTGTTTTGATTGCCATTAGCCAAGACATAAAAGTTCTAATTTCACATGTAGTATACAGTTTCCTCACTTGTATCGTTATTCATATTTTTAATCAATATACTTAGCTGTTTAATTTAAAAAAAACAATACTGCTGTATTTAAACAAATGCTAATGCTTACTTATTCTTATATCATATTAAATAATTCATAAATCGCTGACTCATTATTAACATACGTGGATATAAAACAGCTGATTAATGATACAAAGCGCCTGATATTTGCAGTTAAACTATGTTTTAGGTATGCATTGTTTTGTTGGAAATTACATCGATTTACAAAAATTGTCACACCTGGGTTATTTATTATTTGATTTCAGTAAATAAGATAAATAAGGTCTTGTTTGATTTGTCTCTTAACTGTGCATTTTTTACTTAACTTTTAACTTTTTTATAGTTAACACGGTTTTCGTGAAATTCGACATTAAAGAATTTAAAAGGCCGCAATTTTGAAATGAATTTATTTACAGCAATGATATTTTACTCCTTTGTTTTAACTGTTAAGCTACACATGTATACTAAATTTGAAGTTTCTACCTTAAATAGTTCTTGAGTTATAAAATAATTTGTAAAAAACACATACAGACAGGCAGTAAACTAGTCACCGTAGACCCATGTTTATACTATGAAATATGTTTCTCCTGAGCTAAGGAACAATTTTTGCTGAAAAGTAACAGAGTTCCAGGACATCCTGTATTTAACTTGTCACTTGAAGTTATTTGTAAAATAATATAACTTGAATTGTATCATAAATTGGTTAGGACGTCATAGTTGGTAAAGTCGGTATATTATTGTTAATTTTGATTGGAATTAATTGATTGATTATTTCTTGATTACGACTTGTTATTGAATATATAATTTTCACTTGTAAGTATACACATCTTGCATTTATAATACTTGTTTAGTTTGAATTCTTAATGTAACATTTATATCATTATTTATAGGATTGTGATTTTAATAGTATAGGAGAAAATAATATTTCTTGAATTTATTGGTTTACCGGACTGTATATTGAAACCAATGTTATTAGTAATTTTTATTGAAGATCTCTAAACGAATAATTTGTATTGTCTTATCTATCTATTATTGGATGAAAAGGGTATGTTAAAGGAGGTGTATAGTTGTGAAATAGGATAAGATAATTGTAATATTTTGGAAGGGACTGTCAAGATGATATACTGTGAAAATAAATTTGTGTTGTACTTTCACCAGTGTCAATGTTAAGTTATTGACAATGTCAAAGTTATTCCAGGTCCTGGTTTCCTACACTAGTTAAGCAAGTTATTAAGGTTAAATTATTTTCTCATTACTTGTAAAATAATCGTTTGTGAATTAACATTTTATTAAAACCCTTGAGTTTTTGGCTAAAGTAAAAGTCTTACTTAGTGGTTTGTCAAAATTTTTACAATTAGAAAATAACCCAATTATTTCTAGCAGGTTGTTATTTGAAGGATAGTTTTCAACTTTGTTCGGTATATGGATATATGACGCTATTTCCCTTGGTTTAAGCCCTACAAGAGGTGTCATGAAGCCATTTGCTGACATATTGTACCCAGAAGCCTCTCAAATATATAGCTCGCGATGTTTAGTACATTTAGGCAATGTTCTAACTGTAATAATAATCATTCTTTAATTACACATACATTTAGACAAGTTGTCTGTATTAATGTGGTACAATCGGTTTTCGGCGAGTTAAGTATTTCCCAATTTTATTATCAAAATTAATTAAGTAGTTGTAATTGATAGGAAAAATACAAAAACATATTTTAACCACTACATTAGAACTTGTGGCCTTATGAAGTGCTGAATTTAGCTGATTTTAAATCAACTAAAACACAAAACCGTTCAAAGTACAAATTAAATTAATTTATAACTACGTTTTTTACACATAACTGAAGGGATTAACATGTTTTTCATTTTTTAAAATATAAAAATATTTATAATTTTAAATGTATAAAAATAGATTTTTTACCTTCTTTACAAATAAAAAAATGGAAAAAATGTAACAGAATCTTAAATAATTAACATTTTTTTAATTTTTTTAAAATGTAAAATATGTTAATCCCTTCAGTTATGTGTCAAAAACGTAGTTTTAAAAATTTAAATGTGTACTTTGTCTTTTAGTACAAAACGGTTTTGTCTTTTCACCACTTCATAAAGCCACAATTTCTAATCTAGTGGTTAAAAAAAATTTGTTGTATTTTTCCTGCCTCAAGGGAAGGTCTATTAACTAATTTTGATTATAAAATTGGGAAATAATTAACTCACCGAAGAACGATTGCATCACCTTAAGTAATATGCTACTAGCTTCCAAATTAACTAGTAGATTTTTGTAATGCTTGAAAAAGAGTGTTAGTTCTAATAATAAACTAATTAGTTCAATTTAAAAATTTACCTTGAACAATTGGACCTACAACAGATTAAGGCCTCAATACATTACTGGACTAGACTAATATAATTTGTAGTTTTAAAGAAAATTTATGTTCCCACACTAGCCACATTACTAGAACCGTGGTCAATGATATTTCTTGTTTTTCTTGTGCATTGTAAATATTATTTTATAAGAAATAAATTTCATTATTATTATTATCATTATTTCAATTTCAAACTGAGTTTTGAGGGTTTATACAAATTTCTATAAAGAATATAAAGTTGTGTTAAGGAATAATCCTTTTAGACTAGCTGCAATATTTAATAATTAATTCTACATAAATGGCAATTTGTTATTATATGCCATTAATAGATGAAGCAAATGGTGTGTTTTTATAATTTAAGCCTAATAACAATTATATTTAATGAAGCGATAAGAAAATTAAAGTAATGGTCGAGAGCATGATAACTGTTATCTACAATAAACAGAAGTAAATGACTGGAGTACTTAACATTTCTTTTATCATGTCTGTATTAAAATATTTCTAATGTTGACTTGTAAACCATGGGAGCTATATGAAAGGGATAAACTGCTGGATTTTGATTAGTGCTAGTTAAATAATTGACTAATAATCCTTTATCTATTGGATATAACCAACCAACTTAATTTTAATTTGGGCGAGCCGGTGGCCGAGTGGTCTAAGGCGTCAGGACTTTGAGCTTGGGTTAGAGATAGCGCAGGTTCGAATCCGGCCTAAGATAGTGCTGGTTCGAATCTGGCCTAGACCGGAAGATTTATCAGTAATATTCACCTTCTACTGTACCGGTTCGCCCCCTTACTCTGTCTGATTAAGTTCCTCGCACAGATCAATAGTCTATGAGGAATAGGCAGAGTAAGGTAAAGAAGGAGGTTGGCCTCTCCTAAAAAAAAAAAAAAAAAAAAAAAAAAAAAAAAAAAAAAAAAAAAAAAAAATGGATACATTATTAGTTTAGCAAAAGTATAATTTCTTTTATAGACTCAAGTTTAAAAAGTACTGTAAGAACTATCAAATACATGGATTATTTGTTTGGATTAAACAAGAGGCTTACCTTAGTTGCCTGTTTGAATATGTAATTATTGTACATTTACACTGAAAAGATGTTTACTTCTGCGAACAATATGGATCTTGAAACACGTATAGTATATTTTTGTGCGCATGTATGTTACATTACTTGTCTTGCAAATTCTAAATTCTTAAATGCCCAATACTAAAAAAGTGAAAATTAGCTGATACATAAAATGAAAATAAATTAATACTTTTCATTTTTTTTCTGCATCATCGTATGTTTAACTGTTGTCTTTGTCAGCGAACTTGACTGGACAATATTGACGTTGTTGAAAGATAACGGCGTCAAGCAACATGGAGAGTGGCTGTTTTTTTATGAGTGAGTGGTGAGAGATTCTGTCCTTGCACACAGCTTGGTCGGTAGTGGTTCGGTTCGGAAGTCACTTACAAACCGCTGGTCCCCAGGTTGTTTTAGGGAGAGTTTCTGGCGCTAACTTTGCCTGGTAAAACAAGATCTTAAACTTTTTATTGTTTTACCAGATATTTTTACCTTTCTCTTTTTCATTCTCAGCTCTAGTAAGTATTACGGCTGGGTGAACTGAAACATTAAATAATACAGTGTCTAAAACATTAATGTTGCGTGTCTAGTGTCTTGGAACTTCCCCGCCGCCAGTATCAAATTGTTTCCTTTTTAGTTGAACGTGTATTGTATGTACTGTAAGGTTCATGACTTAGTCAGATTTGTGTTCCTTACGTGAAAACCTTCACAGTGTTGACTGTTGATAAGAGGTGTCAGTCTTATCATGCTGTCAAGCTAGTGATTATATTAGGCCTACTTGAACTGTTCCTTGTGACAATACAACGAGTATTGAAGAATATAAAAAAAGTACAATTACTTTACTTAGTTATTTAAAAGTTAGTAAAGTTACATTCGCTCATCACACTCGTTCGAAATCCATATTCGCCCATATCCTGACGATCGGCGTCTTATGAAAAAAAAAAAAAAGTTAATTCGAATTTGATTTTGTACATGTATAAACTATTGGAATCGAATTTAGATGTTAAATATATTTGCTGCATATAATTATTGGAAAACCTGTATAATTTGAGCCTGTTCCCAGTGTTGTGGTTGGCACTCCTTATTCACTGCAGGGGTCAAGGAATATATATGCCTGGGTGTGGACAATTTTTGGCAGCATTAAAATTAAAATTAGAAAAAGACTTGATATTATTGTTTAATTATGATTATATTAGGCAATCATAAATTTTTTCTAAGTATAATTATTTTAAAATCACATGTATAATTATCTCTTTTTAAGTCGTTCTTGCTGAACAAGTATTTTTTCACTCTTCCTACGAGTAAATAAGCTTGGTCTATTTTATATTGTTTTGTATATTTTATCATCTTATTTTCTTGTTATGTAATCAAATATGATAATAACATCAGTATTTAACTTAGTTTATGCCTTCAAAGTAATTAATATTTCATAAAATGGTCGTTTTTTTACTGTGCAAAAAATTAAAAAAAAAAAAAAAACTATTATAGTTGCAATTGATTATAAACATTTTATAAACTGTTCTTCGAAATAAATGGTCAACAAGTTAAAAACAATCTTCCATAATCTCATTCATTTTGTGCTCAATTAAACTTAACAAAAAACGAAACAAATAGTATTTTGTTTTATATCTAAGATCTATTTGATGCATTGTACATTGATTAACTAAATATATGCATATTGGATATTTAAAAAAATGTTTCTTGTTAATATCATAATAAAATAAATGATTCAATAATAATAAGTATATAGATTCATTTTGAAATAAACCTGTCCTCCTCCTGAGTGGACAGGCATTACCCCATTAATATATTTACTAATTTGGAAAATAAATTAAGTAACAATCATTGAACAAATAAAAGTATTTTTTTAAATATCCAATATGCAATAGTAAATTTCTTCCAAATGTCTTTAGGATATGGTTTTTAAGTCAAATCAAATCATTATTAAAATTATAAAAGACATACAAAAAATCATCACTTTTAATTAGTATTGATAAAAATGGTGAGAAAACACTTGTTTTTCCTTATCATTATATATAAAGTCCTGGTTTATTGTAAATGTAATATAAATATTTATAATCTAGTATATACATTTCTTGTTAACATTGGTGCATTTTACAATATAATGTTTAATACAAGTAAACGTCCAACACGTATTATGCTAATTAAAAAACTAAATATAATGTTAACACAGTAGTATTTATATTTATTTTAGGATATTTAATATTGGAAATTTTTTTTTAAATGGTCACTTTATTCATCTGTTAAAAGTTTTTAATGCATTTAGTTACCTTGAATTATTAACTTTGTCTCTAAAATTGGAAGCATTTTTTCAAAGATTTCAATACATTTTAAAAGTGGAAAATAAGACACATGTTAGGGCATGCCCAGTCTGACAAGCTCTGGCCAATTGATTATGTGGTGGGGATTATATATGCTGCTATTCATAGGATTTGGCAAGTCTGTGGAATGTACATTCTCTTCCAAAACGCTTCCTTCTCTCTCTCTTTTTCTCCCTCCTAACTACCTCCCACCTAAAATTGAACACGTTAAATATTTATGTCTTTTGTTGGTTTAACGCTTAATAGGTGATGCCGTGCCCTGAATAAATCTCACTTATTCTGTTGCAACCTTTACGTGGGGTATTATTTGGAGAAAAGAAATTTTTATCGTTTCGATATGTAAAATATTAATTTTTGTCAAACCTAGACTTTAAAAAATTTAAACAAGGGGTGTCAAATTAAATAATGTCTGTTTTCATTCTTAGTAGAAAAAAGTCAGTTGTTACTACTTTTAGCCCTAAAGCTATTTGTATCCTATATCTATATTGAATGTGACGCATAATAATAAATGTTATAAAATTCATACAAATTATTTACAATAGACTTATGTTAGCAGTAAATCTGCTGTTCAAGGAATGTAATAGTTCATTATTTACATTACATAGAACATGAATTTAATGTTCACTTCCATTTAAATCTTCTTTAAACTTACAAATTATTAACTTGCTTTGAATCTAGGCTTATAATAGTTTCTACCTGGTTTGCATGTTTGGAATTGAATTTACAGTGCTTCATTCAAAATACGTACATCATAAGACCATGGTGAGAGAAAATCTCACCTTTTTACTTTTTAAAAATTATTTATTTAACTTAATGAGAGTTGGATGGTGTGTCTCTAAGTATGTGTCAAGGGCTATTCCAGAAGAAAATTGGTGCCCCATTTTTCTACGCCTGCTTTTTGTTATGCCTGGGGTGGGGGAGAAGCTAAGTGACCAAGCCTATATATATATATATATATATATATATATATATATATATATATATATATATATATATATCAACATGGGCATGATAATTAATACTTTTAATATATTTTATGTAGATGTAAACATGATTTTTTTATTCATATGCATTAGTATAAACTAAATTATTGTGGAACTAATAAATTAAAGTTAGACTATAATAAAAAATAGAAAATTAGAAAATATCGCATCGCTTTTTTCTGTCAAACAAAGTCAGAATAGAAATAAATTCTCATAGATATAGTATAAAAATGCATTATTATTTCCTGAAACATTCAATTAGTGATAAAAATAACTTATAACAAATTTAAATCACACTTAGATGTCAACAAGTCTATATAAAATAAAATACTCTGGAGAGAAGAAATCTACAGCATAACAAACAAAGTCAGGCACAAGTAACAGCGGGTTAAAAAAAACTAAATATCTAAATTATAAAAATGTTTGCTAGATGAGTTCAGGACATTAGGACAAGTTAATTTACTGTGAGTTCTGACAAAACCGTTATTGATGGATCAATTATTTATTCCAATATGATTTTTAAACTTTGACGTCAGATGTTTGCCCGGTGGTACGTTGATGCAAAGAGGAACAATCCCAGTCTGAGCCGAAACGAGCAAGCTTATTGGCTCTTTTTAAATGTGTGCATTTTGAATTGAGGCCAGATCTAAATTGCGTTACTGACAGATGTATTTGTCTTCTTGGAAAAGCAACAATTTATGACCTTGCATTAGACTCCGGAATTTTCTTTTGATATGCTGGTGTGTTCAGGAACACACAGACAGACTGATTGATCATTCTCTTGTAGAGAAGACAAATAAATCCATATTTATTTAATAACGTGACATGTACTGTTTATTAATTTACAATCTTACATAGTGAACAAATTCACTAACACATTTTTTTTTAATATTACACTATTTGCTTTAGTTTCTTTAAATTTTCTTCGTGCCATATTCACTTCATGCTCATTTATCTTCCCTAGAGTGTGAAGTCAAATGTCATTTCTCCACCTGTGGTAGCTTTTGGCAAATGTTTTTGGTCCGGGTTTGGACCGTTGTCTCTTTTGTACACAAAGTAAAAAATCTTTTACTGGTGTAGTTTGATTGAATAAAATGCAAAGATGAACGATATCTTATACAAAAAAGTCCTAGTAATTATCCCAAAGAAGAGAAAAAATAATGAATAAAACTTATTTTTCTCTTATATAAAATTTAAAGAGCAATAATTAAAAGTTGCTTAGCCAAAAAACCACCTCATAGAAGAAATTAGAGATTAATGACAATGATAAAGTTTTTAAGGAAATGGAACTGGTTGTAGATTACATGAGAAAGAAAAGAATATCATATTTTCTTCATATAATGACAGTGCCTGACAATAGAGTAACTGAAGAAATAACAAAATTGGACAAAGTAAGGACAATATCAAACTGGCTGAAATAAATAGGAACACTTTGAAAGACTTAATTTAACTAATGCAGACTTAATCAATAAAACAAACACAAAACTGAATGTAACAAAAGACAACTAAATAAAATTCATACTCTAGATAGATAAAATAACTATACCAGAAAGGGTATTTTCAGGATCAGAGATCCTAGAGAATTAAGGATTACTAGGAAGGGTTTAAGTCAACTAACACCAAAAAGACAATATAGAAAGCTAATTAATATAATGTTGATCTTCAAAATTAAATATAAATTAGTAAAATAAAAAATTAAAGTAGTATTTGATTTTAGTCTGCGAAAAAAATTTAAGTACTGTCTTTTGGTAAGTTCTTGCATTATTAGAGGTTATTAATAAGATGTTCAATATAGATATTTATGGATTGTAGAAGTAAAGTGGATATACCAATTTAGTGCTTTGCTACGAAGTTGGTTTTCGTTATGGATGTGACATTAATTAATAGCGCAGTGCCATGAACCCCTAGAGGTTACCAGATAATCCCTTTCAATTTGTGAATCAACTACCCTTCCCATTCAATTTACTGTTTCACACAAGTGTCAGAAAATAATTTCATTTGTGAGCAGCCATATTTTATAATAACATCAGTCATGTTACGATAATTATCATTAATTGATATTTTTATTCAAATTCACATCATCTTTATGTATTATTCTTGACTAGTTAGTTCTAGCGTGGCATCAAATCAATTTATTCTAATACGTACATTCAGCTGACAGCAGCAATACTAAGAAAAGTAAACATCTATAGACAAAAATCCCATATGGGTCTTATTGGACCTGTGTGTGGTAAGTTTTGTCTGATTACAGTCCGCTACATATATTCTTCAGTATATAAGATTAACAATAAAAGGCTAATAATTTTGATACAAAAATAATGCTCACAAAAATTTAAAAAAAAATAATAACAACACTAATAATAAAATACAACACAATAATAATAACAATGAAAATAAAAAGTATTAAAGGAAAACTTACATAATAAAATAAAAATAGTTAATACAACCGAAATTATGTTGCACATCAATAAATCGATTTAGGTTTGTTATTTTTGGACGTCTGATTTATTTGTTTAATCTTGATAGTTATTACTTTGTGTATTTTTGTGATAAATCAATTGTATAAGTGTTGAAGAAGAGTCTTCGGGACTGGTCCCCAACAGCAGACAGTGATAAGCTTGTGTCAGTAGCTGAGCCCTGCCAATCCCTTATCTTGGGAGATAAATTTCTTAAAAGACAATTAGCAATGTAATGTGGACTGGTGAAATTAACAGACTAAACTGTTCGAGGAACTGGAATAATCAAGCTCCCTGCGCTTCTTGCTTGGTAGTTAATTATACCAGCAATAAGCTTCATGCTGGATTGTAAATAAATACATTTACAATACTGTATTGATTGCAGCGGGCAATAAATAGGAATTCAAATCATGTGATATTTTGTACAGATATAAGTGAAGGAGGATTCTTTGGGATGTTTTCTTTTCTGTTCAAAGATGTTTGAACAAAAGATACTCTTTCAATTTGTGGCGCTCCTTGAGAACTGAGTGTTGTGGAGATTGTAGGCATAAGTTCTATGCTCGGTCTTCTTTAATACTGTCAAGGCATCCACTCAATGCTTGCCATCAATGTGGACTCTACTAGAAAAGTTTAGTGTCTGCGTTGGGTAGTAGTCAGAGTCTGGAATTTTGTATACAGAAGAGAATTGAGAATCAGTCTTCTTATTTAGTTAAAAACAGACCAATGATACGTGGTTCGAATCCCACATAATGCTGTATATTACTTAGTTGCCTCGGAAATTAGGCTATTATTAAATGACTTTCTAAGGAACAGTTGACCTTGTATACACAGGAACAATATATACATTCATTCCTATACACTCCATTACACCCATTCCCTCCTTATATTCGCTCATATCTCTTCGATTGGCGTCTAAGTAATAAATGATGAATAATTTCACTCAGTGTCCATTCGATTGTTACCATCAGTGTGAAACCTACTAGAGAAGGGTGAGTGTCTGTGCTGGGTGGTGGCCAGCATTCTGGTATTGTTTGAGTGCGAAACCCAAGTGTTGGGCTTATCCAATATAATGTGGTTCAGATTCCATGCTAATCCCGTTAGTTAATCTGGATATTTAGTTATTAATAAATGGCCATTTCAAAGCATCAGTCGACTTTCAAACTACTCTGGTTTATTTATACCCATCAGTGTATCCACTAACCACATCCCTCATCTTGATATATTCAGTGCCAAATTATAAGTAAAAATAAATTGAAAACATTTTAATGATTAAGGAATCACTTTACCTTTTTTCTTGATATGTAACATTTTTTTACACTAAGTGGACAATTTTTACAATTTAATTAATGCACTTGTATTGTTTTATTTAAAAAGAAGTCCTGCATTGTTGAAATAGTGTTTTTATGACAATAAAAAAGGTTAAAGTAGTTTTAAAAAACAATTATAATTCAAGAGGTTTTCCTGGCGAAATTATCAAATTCAATTTCGTAGTTTATACTAATGATATTTACAATGCAATTTAGCAGTGGTGCTTACAAGACCTAAAATGAGGAAAATATTCAAAAATTATGAAAGTATTTAAAAAAATTAACACCTAACAGCCCATTTAAGATAAGCTTCCATTCAAAACTATAAAAATTGGTTAATTAAGTTTTTATGTTAATTGTAGGCAAAAGATGTACATTTTGTTTAAGATGTACCGAACTTTTTCATTTATATTTTATAGATTATAAATTAAATATTATTAATGTAAAATATTAATTTAGCCTCCACAAGTGTATGTACTTACAGACTATATTTACACCTATCACAAATAGAAAAAATAACAAATTTCTTTTATGAAAAAAAAAAAAAGGAAATACCAATGTCCTTAGCATTACTCTGCCAATTTCCATTGATATGTAAGGAACTTATTCAGAACAAGTAAGGGTGTGAACCAGTACAGTGTAAGGTAGACATTACTGATACATTCTACCAGTCCAAGCCGGATTTGAACCTGCACCATTTCTAACCCAGGCTTAAAATCCTGATAACTAAGATCGCTCGGCAGGTGGCTTGATTAAACTAACAACACAATTTTAATAATAAATACTTTTAAATATCCATTTATAAGTAAATTGATATTGTCATAATTAAGCCTGTTTAAAATATTTAAATCAAATATTGTATGGAAATTAAAACGTACATTTAGTTTATTTAAGTATATTCCTAATATTAGTTTGTTCCAAGAGAGTAAGTTTTATTTTATATAAATTTATTTTCCTAAAAAAAAACTAAAATTATTTCAACAGTAAATATAATTCAACGAAAAGTTAATTTTCTTATTAATGTTATAATTAATATTTATATTTTTTGAGCTATTAACAAGATTGAAGCATCCTCTTAACAAAGCTAAGAATGTCTGGGAAATTCTTGAACATTTTATGTCTATTCCATAATATTTTAAAGGTATTCTGATTAACTAATTGGGTATATTTATTGATTTATACCTACAATCTACACTGCAATATAATTATGTGTTATAAATTATTATTATTCTTAATGTCCACACAATCATAATCACATAATTTTAATAGACATAAAATTAAATACTATCATTCTATTTAAAATACTATCACTAAAACTAAAACAAAGCCTACAAAAATATACTGTATAAGAAGATTAAACTTCATTGAAATGCTTTTTGACAGTTTAAAAATTCTCTTCAGGGCTTCTAAAGAAAAATCTGTAGGAGTAAACAATTGCAACACAAATATTAGCTGTATGGATATAAACTGAGGTTTCAGTGGTAGTAATAAAAAAGTCTCTAAATTAAAATTTTGTTTACTGTAGTAAAACCATAAAAAAGCGACAGTCGCATATGGCACAACTTCTATAAACTTACTCAAAGTTCCAGAGAATTCCAATATAAAATTAATTAACTAATATGTTTACAGTTTTTCAGTTATTTGATTCTTGTTGAATCCACTAATTATATAAATTTTTCTTTAGAATTAATTTAGACCAGTCTGGGTATTTTTGATTTATTATAGTTAGAAAAACGCAATATTATTTATGAGAAGAGATGTTCCTTGCTACTTGCTAGTAAGAAAGCATTTTCAAACAGCGTGTTACTTTTGCCAGATGTGGGGTAAGACGCCACTTACTTGATGAATGCTTCTAACATAATGGTTAGCACTTTCAAAAATAATTAATACTTTCAATTTTGTTTTTTATTAATTTCTTTTGGGCAATGTAATAAATATAATGGAGAAACTAGTGGTTCCAAAATATAGAATCTAAAAACATACGTTTACAGTACGAGATTACCGAAATACATAAGTGAGGATTTTAAAACAAAATTATCATATTTATGTAATTTCACATATGTTAGGATATGTTCCATAGAGTTAGTTGTGAAAATCTTAAATGTAAGCATGAATCAAATTAAAAGATATCAATCAGGCAAGGTCAACAGGTTCACCAACAATCAGCAAACAAATGGATTCGTGTCATTAGGAACTAAATAAAAAAAACCTATCACATATAGTTTTTCCTAACTCATTTTTATTTCTATATTAAGAAAATATATATTGTTATTCTCAGTTTTCTATTCTAGTTATTGAGCTTATTAAAACAAAATTGCTTATTTAAATTTAGTTTCTAAGCTCAGTCCTCTTAATGCTGACGTGTTGTTTGCTCAATTGTTGTCATGGTCATTAGTAGACAAGTCTGAGGTTCCATGTTGAGTGGTAATCAATGTAGAGATGTTGTTTAGGCAAGAGAACTGAGCGTCAGGCTTGTCAGTTAGCTGAAAATGAGGCTAATACAATGTGGTTCGTATTTCACATAAAGCGAGGGTCCCTTAGTTGCCCTGGCTATTGGTCTGTTAATTCTGAGGAAGAGTTGACCTTAAATAGTAACAAGGACTACACTTGTTAATTTATACTAATCACACTCATTCACCCCTCATTTATTTATTTATTTATTTACATGCTTCAATACAGTAAAAACCAATTACACTGAAGCAGTTCATATTAATACATATATTTATGTTTGTGGTTTCCATCTTTTTTTCGAGCTTTTAAAAAAAACATAGCTCTTGAAGGATCATAAAAAAGTACAAGCTTCACTACAAGACTGCCGCTGATGTCCCAACTAAATTTAATGAATGAGCGGCACATGGTACAAACCCACCCGCCCACCCATTTACGTACTGTGGCATTGATCCACCCGCCCACCCATACACGTACAGTGGTATTGACCCACCCGCCCACCCATACACGTACGGGTGTATCATCTGCAAAAATCACACACAATTTTGCAAATGGAGAGAAAGAACAGCTCGACACAACTTGACAAACATTTAACGCAGTATTGGATGCGCATTGACTGTGACGATATTATCTCATCATGTCACTAACCTAAATTAACATCCGTGTAAAGTACAATGGAACTGACCAACCCACCCACCACTACACGTACAGTGGTACTGATCCACCCACCCACCCCTACACGTACAGTGGTACTGACCCACCCACCCACCCATACATGTACTGTAGTAATGACCCACCCGCCCACCCCTACACGTAAAGTGGTACTGATCAAACGGTAAGTGATCAATATTATTGTACGTGTATGGGTGGACGGGAGGGTCATAATTAATGTACGTGTATGGGTGGTCGGGTGGGTCAATACCATTGTAAGTGTATGGATGGACGGATCGGTCAATACCACTGTACGTGTATGGATGGATGGGTGGGTCAATACCATTGTACATGTATAGGCGGGCGGATGGGTCAATACCATTGTACGTGTATGGGTGTGTGGGTACAAACATTTACTACGACTATATTGTATTGTACAGTTTCTATATACTCGTATATGTAAATACTTGGCCTCATGTCCGTAGTCTATTATATGTTTGTGTTCTACCATTTACGTGTACACACATAAACATAATTACCAGCGTACGTGTATGGGTGGGCGAGAGGGTCATTACCAGCGTACGTGTATGGGTGGGCAGGAGGGTCATTACTAGCGTGAGTATGTGGGTGGGTGGGAAGGTTTGCATTTAAAATTTAAGAAGAGAGTTTATAATGAGTGAAGTAAGTTTCTTATAATATGAAA
The DNA here is from genome assembly GCA_035578905.1 of Stictocephala bisonia. Classification (NCBI taxonomy): domain Eukaryota; kingdom Metazoa; phylum Arthropoda; class Insecta; order Hemiptera; family Membracidae; genus Stictocephala; species Stictocephala bisonia. The sequence goes on along the minus strand of JAQJVL010000335.1, from coordinate 579,781 downwards.
ACATAAGCTATGAAGGTAGAGATTATCTCATATTCACCTGTATCTCTAAGTTCGGCGTCTTACTAATAAAAAATTATATTTGATCTGTGTCATGAAACAGTAGCAGTCATAGGTTCTGTCTGGCCTATCCAAATAGTATTTGTCTCTTTGTTGATTATTAATATCTTCCCTTATTTATATATTTTAAATGAATCACTACTCGACCTATGCTTATTTGAAAGATTGTCCTGACTATCACCATACAAGGTGCTTACCCAAATGGGGTCCAAGCACTAGTGACTTAAAATAATGTAGCTTTTGTTGCAAAAAGCTACTGTGAAGTTTAGTGATCTCATATTTGTTATTTTATGTTATTTTTTGACCTCATGAAATATATATATTGTAATATATTGTAGACTTATTATTTCCTTTGTTGGATATATATTCTCTGGGTAGTAAATAATATTTTATCAGTAATACTTAAATTTCTATTTCATTTCAATTTTGTTATACTTAATTGTTGTTATTATACTCAATTTTAGTATAATACTTATGAGTTGTTGGTGTTAATGTTACAGAAGTACCGTCTACGGAGCAAGAAGAGCTGTTAATCCGTAAGCTGCGCCAATGCTGTGTGGCCTTTGACTTCATGGATCCCATGGCAGATCTCAAGGCCAAGGAGATCAAACGGAGCACTCTCAATGAGCTGGTAGAATATGTGTCTACAGGGCGTGGTGTGCTCACGGAGCCTGTCTACTCGGAGATCATAAAAATGGTATGTCAAAAGCTTGGTCGTAGAATTAAAACATTTTATGAAACAGTAGCAAACATTTTCTTCTTTTTTTTATTTGGATTTGTATGTCTTAATAACCATTTTAAATCTACAATAGAATGAAAATAAACTGTAAAACTGATAAATAAAGTTGTAAATTGAACATTAATGTTAAGTTGATGTCAAAGTATTTGTATCTATAAATGAGGGTAGTTGTTACTAGTAGTTAGTACAGTGATATTTAATAAAGAATTTATGAGATGTATTAAGTAAATTGTATCAATTATTATTAATTGAAAATAAAATATTAAAACATTGAAAATTATAATACGATTGTTGATTATTATGAATGAAAAATTAATTAATTTTAGTATTTGCTAAAAATTAATTGTAATTTGCATATTTTAAGTTTTAACTTATATACTTTGACCCTTCGTCGTTTTGATGTACATAATATGTCATGGTCAATCAACGTAAAAACATAAATAATATGCATAGCAACAATTTTATATATATATATATATATATATATATGTGTGTGTGTGTGTGTGTGTGTGTGTGTGTGTGTGTTTTATTATTATTGAGTAGTTTTAATTGAAATTATTATGCAAAGCGTGTTTAGTTTGGAGCTTTACTTGCCTAGCTGACATATCTATGAAGAAATCACCTTTTGTGTAAGAGTATAATTTATAATTAGGATACATTAATTCTTAACTAAGATACTTTTGTAATTTATTGTGTGCTTGATTATTTTCTATTCTATTTTGGAAATGTTAATATGTAATGAAAGGTAAATAGTTAATTTATTTATTGCTTCTTAAATACATAGTATATATGATAATGTAAAATATTCGATATTGAGCAGTTTTTTTTTCTTTTTCTAATTTAGAGCTAGCACATTTCTAAAACATGTCATGTGTATAATCAATTAAAATTGTCTGTTTCTTCTCAGATCTCTGCAAATCTGTTTCGCACCTTACCACCTAGTGAAAACCCAGACTTTGATCCAGAAGAAGACGACCCTACGTTAGAGGCTTCATGGCCACATTTAACGGTAAGTAACATTTGCAATTTCTAACCCTGTTAGAAATTCTATTGTATAACAAAGAGATAATAAGCCTGTTTGGTGCACTAGATGTTGTAGCCAAAGCGAAGAGCCATGTTTACTATACGCTGGACACATAAAAAGGGAAGATGAAGTCGTGACTAAGCAAGTTTGGGAGGAAACCCCTGTTGGAAAAAGACTTCTTGGGCGCCCAAAGAAAAGATGTAAGGCTACACTGCTTATAGATATGATTAGGATGACGGCAGTGGAAGAACAGATCGAAGGAAGTGGAGGCAGATAGTTAGTAAGGCCAAATACCACCTTCTAAAAGGTTACAGTAGCACGGAATACCATCATAGTTCGAAGCGATTACACTTGTAAGACAGGGAGACTGTTTTCACCATTATTACTTGATGTAAATCTCAATGGAGCATTGAAGTAAATTGGGAATACATAATTGAGTGCTAATATTGGAGCTAAAGTAGGAGCTTTAGCTTTTATAGATTAGATAACAATATTTATGTATGACAAGAATTTTAACAAGGAAAATCCAACTGAAGGCCAGTTATGTTTATACTCTTACTTAATTACTCTTACTCCTATGGTTAACAATGCCCAAGGAAGATGCCTTACCGAGTGTTCACCACCTCCATCTGTCTGCTGTTTTCTCAGTTGTGACCCCAAGTACTGCAACGTAAGTCTTGACACCATCCCATCATCTTTTCTTTGTCTGTCTAGACTGTGTGCTCTGACAATCTCGAGAGCTATGCCGGCGGTACCTTAGCTACTATTAGGGATTCCTATACCGCACAGATCTTCGTCTTATAGGGAACTTAATCCTTACACCTTTTCTTTGGGCACCCAGGAAGTATTCTTCCAACAGGTATGTCCTTCCAAACTTGCTTATTAAGGGCCAGACGAGGAGTGTTCTCCAGGTGGGTTACAACCGACCCCCTTAAAACAACACTTTACGTATCACCAACAAAGTGTCTCTGATAGATTCCTAACTAAGTGAAGTTAAATTCACCTGTTACAAATGACTTAATTGACTTAGGTATCAAGTCACATATTGCATCTGAAATACTTAAATTTTGCTACTTAACCATAAAACAACAATCTTAAATTAAATACTAACTCTTTAAGCGCCATTTATACAGCCTATTTTCCATTAAGCGCTATTTTATTGTAAAAAATCAAAATTTTATTTTTTAGTTGCAAATTTTTTTGTCTTGTTCTGTACAGGAAAATAAAAGATATTATAACATTTTGAAACTTTTATTAGCTTACTTTACCTTTTTTTCTTATATATGAATATGTAAATAATAAGGTTGTGCGAGTAGTGATTTTTGAGTTCGAGTCAAATTGAGTAGTTGGCATTTTTTTGAGTATCGAGTATTTTCGAGCGAGTATTTACAGAAGGATTTCCTGTTCACCCAAGACAACTGTAAAAGGCAGACAACATCCTAAGCCTATGTAAAGTTTTGACAGATTCGTAAATATATAAATCTAAACTGAGCACAATAATTTTGATTAGTTGTTTTTAACTGTATCATTTGATAAATAAAACCTTTTACTTCCTGCCTTCCTACATTTTTATGTGGCATTCTTTGATTAACCTTTTTCTTTTTTTCAGAACTAATATTATGTAAGAAATTAAGAAAGTATATTATTAATTGAAACAACGTGGATTATAAAGATTTAATCTGTTCACTCATATCACAGATCAGATTTTCTATGCAAGTCAATTATAATGTTTCACAGACGGCCGATATGTTTTATCCGGTGGTTCAGTTCAAAGTGTACCGCGAAAACGGTACACTTCAGGTAAAATTCAGGCGTCATCGCCAAATGCAGTCATTTGCTTTCAGGATTGCCTCCTCTCAACAAAAAATTGATTGTGTACACACCAAGAAGAGTGGATCTGTATTCTGTGGGTATTTAATTAAAATATAAACTGTGAATTATATAATCAAATTTGAAAATCTGAATGACAAAGACTGTAGTTCAATCTATTGATAGTAATAACTAAGCAGGTTCACTGAAAATAAATTTTAAAGTTGCTAAGGATGAATTAGTTTTTTAACTATGATCGTTAATGAAATGTGTGAAACTTGAAACTACTTATATTTATGAGGCTACATTGAACAACAGATAAATATAATTATTTCATAACAAGAAATCCATGAAAACCTGGCGTAATCGAAAGAAAACCATAGACGTAGTCGGCTAATATAATAGGTCTAGCCGATATTGAGGACGAGATGCAGTCTGAAATATCAGCTAAGTGCCAACTAGTGATATAGTGAAGATTTCGAGCATCTAAATTATAAACTTATGAATAAAAAAAATGTGACATTTGATAACGCTTCGGTTCAATAAAAATGATTTTCTGAATCTCTAAATTCGTCATATTTTGTTTAGAAAAGGTCTTCCAACATGTTTCTCCCTCACTTGGGCTGATTCGTGATTGTTTTACAGTTTACATCGACATTGACGTCAATGTGAACAGGGAACCGTTCAGTGAGTTTAAGAATCAAAATTATTGTACTTTACCACCTTTTACACTCCAACGTGTTATTGTAAAATCTAGTCAGAAAACCGTTCAACAATTTGACAGGAAAAAATATTGTTTGCACAAATATTACACAGTTTTGGTGATCTAAGGCGTTTTTGGAATAATAATTAATAGAGGTTCGCCACGAATGTAAAATATATAATTATTTTATTTGACGGAAAATAAATCAATAATGTTGCGTCACACTCTGCTAGAATGCCGTTACCATATTTTATATGATTTGATACAGTATTTTCTTACATCAAATCATTGAACGGTTCCCTGCTCAGATTAAAAAACAAAATAAACCTCAATGAACTTGGAAGAAATAGACGATAATTTCAGTTCCGAAAAGGAGTTGAACGGAACACTACCCGTATGTAAACAACAACCGAGATGAACTTTCACCTAGAAAAGATGGAAAGTTTGATTCTTGGTATGTAAAGTGACCCATTCTCAGGACTGATTTAATTGAACGGTATTATTGATATGAATGAAAATATGCATAATTTCTACGGCGTACATACTATTGCATTTGTATCGGTACCAGGCCTTTTTGGGCATCTTGAACCGGATCTCTTGTCCCCTTTCTTGGGTCATAAATACTACTACTACTACTAAAAAGTAACCAGCACTTCTGTTTTATTCACGCTATTTTAGGTTAGGTTACAAGTGACTAGTAGACTTGACAACCAACATGTGTGATCACTACCTTCCCAGCTCTGTTGTTCACTTTGAATTGAACTAGTTCAAATCATAATGAACAAACTCGTTCACTACTTCGACTAGTTCATTTGACTATCGTCGTGTACTACCTATTCTTAGGTGTATTGTTTAGTTAATAATTATGTGTACCAAACTGATAACGTATGATTAAGGGTAAAATAAAACACAAGGAAGCACACATTTTGTGTTCATAACATATAAAACTGTTTACTTTTAAAACTAAATTAAGATGTAAATATGATATTTAATGAAATACAACTACTCGATCGTACTTCGAGTAGTTTCGGAAGCTTCGAGCCGAGTTCGAGTAGTAAAATACTCGATCAAATACTCGAAGTTTCGAGTACTCGCACACCGGTAGTAAATAAGCAAACTTATATTTTAAAGTAAGCCTCAGGCATTGATCACTCATACAGTATGAATCAATACAAAATATTATTACTATTAGTAAAATATGTAAAATTGAGTACATTTACTTGCACATAACCTGATAACGATGGGCCTGCACTTAACACATATGATAAAAAATAAGTAAATTCATATAGCACTTGAATACGATGTATTTAGTACCTTGCACAAAATCAGAATCGACCAAATTATTCATATTGACACTTAAAACTAGTAAATTACTAACATGTATTAAACTAAATTAATGATATAAACATATAAATACACAATTTCAAATAGGTGAGGCGGTGGACAATGGCAACCGTTCAGCTCGACAGTAGCTGCTCGTATATGTGCTTGTGGCGTTGGGCGGCGCAGCGAAATGTACACTGCCAGACAAAAACCAGTCTCTTAGTGATTGACAGGCCAACAAAAGGTCACGAGCCACACAATGTGACTCTCATTAGTCACCGTCCATACTCCAAACGCACTACCGGATTAAAATAGAAACATTACGACAATATTATTTTTGTAATTATTATGCGTAGATGCGCTTACAGCGTTTAGAACAAAGTCAATATATGCACATATGTGTGCTTACGGCGTGATAAATGTTAAATATTGGGAAATGCAGAATTCGTATGAGACCGATTTAACAGTGATCACCAATTAACTGATATTTTCAAAAAGTATTTTGTCTTGGATGGAAGAAATAAATACAAATCTCTATCAGAAGAAGATACCTTATGGAAAAGAATCAGCCTGCTTTTTCTAGGTTCAATAAGTTTAGTTACCAAGAGAGTGCTCTGCTCTCAGTAAACTCAGTGCGAGTGAGGTGGATAGTTAGCAGACTGCGACAATTACATATATAGTCGATGCGTTTTCTCTCACACACTGACTTGAGGGAATTCCTCACTCATTCCATAACAAGTGGCCTATTCTGTTGTCAGCAAATTTAGCTATTTTAACATCTAGGCTATTAAACTGTAATTTAATTTGTTTGAGAATGTAGATTCTTTGCTTATCTTTTGACAAGACTGTTCCTGTAAGGTGTATCATTCTACATTTGAGTAAGTATAGAATATAGCGCTCCCACCTGATTTTCACATTTTTTAAAACTAATCAGTACTAACCCTACAAATCATAGAAGTTTTTACTTGGAAATACAGATTTTAAAAAATTGAAAAAAGAAAAATATTTTTTAAACCACAAACTGTATTTTAAATTATTCTTATGTATTTTTTCTCTTAAACCAGAACTTGGTACCCATTTCATCATATGACAAATATTAACTGGAATATTCAACTAATTTTAGATTAGCTTTTGTTATTTTAGGTTAGGTTAAGTTGTTAATGTTATATTAAATTAATTACCTTTGTCAAAAGTCCCAAATTTGTCATTTCAGCATTAAAATGCCATCTTCAGTTATAATATGCCAAAAAATGTGTTGTTAAACTTTATAAAACACAAAAATTGTACGAATTCACATTTAAAACATGGATCTTATTTCCATTAGTTCACTACCACCCTTATTGTAAGTGTGGTACAATTTATTTGGACTTTTTTTTTCGTTAATTCACTACCGCTTTATAAACATTCTGTTGCTCTAAAAACTGTTCCCCAATCATTTTTACATCCACTGTGGTATTCCTTATCCGCTTGGAATCTGATATCACTGGCCTAATCTTATCGCTTTCCAAGAATTTATATACGGAAAGTGCATTAAGTCAATAATTAGATTTACCAGTCTGTAATCAACTTTACTACCTACCTACCTAGCCTAACCATAATTGTGATAAAAAAGTAGCAGTAGTGAAGTAACGGAAAAAGTAGTGGTAGTGAATTAACAAAAAGCTATAAAACATTTTTAATATGTACAAGGACAGGTTTGTCACTACAATTAAGTTATTCCAGGTCTAGTGGTGTTATCAGCTGGACTTTGTACCCTCAGTGTTGGCTTGTAATTTAAAATACTATTGAAAATAAAATGGGATTCAAACTATTAATTTGCTGTTCAAAACAAAATGTTCATCGTCGTTCTTTGTAGTATGAGTCTTATATATCTGGTATTCTTAAAGGTTGTCTAGCTTATTACCTTATTTCTACAATATGTGGAGTCATCAAATAAAATAAAATTTAATATAGTTGTAAAACAGTTCAGGGGCTAAATAAACAGTTTTTCAATATGTTAATGTTAGTCAATCTTTGTATAACATAGTTTTGCTCTATTAGCAGTTCTTCACTTAATGAGATCAAATTTTGCGAACAGCAGCTCCTTCCCAATAATAAATAAAGAGAAAAAGCCAGAAGAGAAATTATTAAGTGTAATATTAGTATATTGGAGAGATAGGACATCAGCAAACTTACCTTAAAAGACAAGTTCACTAACATCAGAGTAGTAGTCATAAACACAAAATAAACACAATCTCACAAATTTTCAACACCATTGGCATTTTCTTCAGGTCACACCTTTTGGCATTTTCTTCAGGTGTTTATTTTGTGTTTGTTACTACTACTCTGATGTTAGTGAACTTGTCTTTTAAGGCAAGTTTGCTGATGTCCTATCTCTCCAATATACTAATTCCTGGCCTAGTGCCCTTTAACCTAACCTATAAGTGTAATATTACCCGTTTTTGTACCATACAAAAATATTTTTTTTAAACGTGTAACTCATGAATTTATTTAATTGAATTCAAACTAAGAGATAATTAGTTTATTTATCTTTGATAAACTTGAGTTCTTTCTAGATATTGATTATGGTAATTATAATTATACTGTAGTTAATATTATGTAAAAAAAAAAAACTATTGATATTATGAACAAAAGCAGGAGGATTGGATGCCGTGTTTGAGCTGTGCTGCAGTAAGACAAGGCTCAGTGTATTAAACTGTAACTGACAGACATAATTACAAACAATCTGGACATGCTAGTCCGAAAATAACTACAGTAAATTATATCTTGTAGCTTGATAGGAAAAGTTTTACTTTTAATACCATGTTTCTGAATGCAATTTGGAAACTAAGAGCAGTGCAGTAGAATGTCACAAATCAGTTTTTGTTTTGAGACAAATTCTAAAGATAGTTCTTAGTTTGAAAGAAAAAAATATTAGAATAATGCATCAGTAAAATTTGCGTGTAAATATGATTCCGCAAAAAGAAAAACAACACAAAACAAAAAAAGAGTCATAGTACTTCAGGACACCAATTTCCTATTTCAATGGCAACTTATCAGTTGATTGAAATATTCTTTTAAATGTCTTGCACTATCTTTAGGAGATGACATTGGCATTAAACGATTGTTGTATAGAATTGCGTCCATATTAATTAATTGTTATTATGGACCCATATATTACACTACAAGATAATTCGTAGCAATTAATTCAGATTAAATAAAAAGGTCAATCTTGGGATTAAAATGCAACCCTTTTGGTAACTAGTTGAACGAATATCTGCTGTAGGGCGGTTGTACCTCCCAATGCAACCCTTTTGGTCACTAGTTGGACAAATATCTGCTGTGGGGCGATTGTACCTCCAGTACAACCCTTTTGGTCACTAGTTAGACGAATATCTGCTGTGGGATGATAGTAACTCCAAGTGTAACCCTTTTGGTCATAAGTTGGATGAATATCTGCTGTGGGGCGATTGTATCTCCCAGTGCAACCCCTTTTGGTCACTAGTTGCACGAATATCTGCTGTGGGGCGATTGTAACTCCCAATGTAAAGTGTGACATAAGCGCCTTGCAGTGGATGATCACACGAAAATTAGCAATCAAAACAGGCTGAATTTTTAATACTGTCTAGTTTAATTTGTAATCATTGGTACTATATAAGTGAGACAGTAAATTTTAAATAAATTGCAAATAGTATTTTACTAATAATTTTATTGTCGGTTGCTAAATTAGAAAGTATCTGATAGAATACTGGCATGTGCCATTTTTTAACACTTTGGTTTAAATAAAATAAGACAATTAATTCTATATATAGAATGATATGTTAATTAAAGATCCTCAAATTCCTTTACAGTTTCATACTGCAACACAAGTTTTGTTTGTTTAGAAAAAAAAATTGTTATGCTGTAAATTTAAATTAAGTTTCTTCACTGAAGAAGAACCAAGTAAATGACTAGTAAATTTTATGCTACAAATAATTTTCAAAATGTAAGCCTAGACAGAACCTGGAAATCCATCTAAGTATCAGTTTTAATTATAACAATGACTCAATATTCTTACAATGTATCATATTCTTCAGAAGCCTCAAACAAGTTTTTATCCACCCCCTCTATATATATATTTTTTTATATGTACAATAAATTAGCATATCTACAATTGATTGCTAATCAGTCAGCTGATTCAATTTAACAACAAAACTAACTGCATTTTTATACTATTATCAAATTGAAAATGTGCAATTCGCAAATCCTGCCAAAGGAATTATTTTATTTATTTTGTTTCAGCTTGTATACGAGTTATTTCTGAGATTCCTGGAATCGTCAGACTTCCAACCTGCAATCGGGAAGAGAGTCATAGACCAAAAATTTGTATTACAGGTAAAGTAGTATGACCACAATGTTATATAACTATATAAATGTAATTTAACTCTTTCAGTGCCGCAGGATCGCTATTTGCGACTCCATGTTTTATGCAAGAAATGCCAGAGTCGCTATTTGCGACTCTCACGGGATCGCATTTATTTTATATAGTACAAACCTTAACTGGCTTGATAACTATGCATACGGGTTCCAAAGGCTTTAACGTAACTTTCAGTCTCGGTTCCGTTGCATTCTGGGTAGTTTCTGATTTTTTGTAGTGGTTGTAAACAAAGCCTCAGTGTTGTTCCGAGTCCAGCGCTGTAAGGCGGGAACGTGAACAGTAGCCTTGTTTATCTCGTGTTTTATTGTAAATATAAGAAGTTTCTAAATGTAAATAAGTTTTTACTGTTATTATATCATCTTTTCGTTAGTTTAGTGTATTTAGAGTGTTTTATTTTGTGTGTGTTATTACTTTCCAAGACTATGTTTTGACTGTACATATTACGACGATCGCATGTCTCACTGTAGTGTAGAACTTATTATAGCTTGTAAAGTGATATTTATAGACTAATTATGGAAACAAAAAATATTGCTAACAATAATGAATGTTTACTAGAAGCATTAGACACTAGTATAAGTAGTGTAGATAACACCCAGAGTGTTAGTTTAGGTGAAGGTGATCTGAGTACAAATGTAGGCCTACATTTTGAAGACGGTCAAAACTCAGACAATGACAGTGATTTGGATATTTTTGATGATTCCTCCTCAGAATTGGATAACACAGATGCCGATGAAGATTATAATCCATCAGCTGGTGATTCATCAGATTCCTTTGAGAGCAATGTAATTGTTACATCAACGCCTAAGCGCAATAAGAAGTTACCACTGTTTCCTGAAATACAAGCTAAGCAGAGAAGATTGAGTTTGGATGTACGCCTACAACAAGGAAGCCCCATTCATAGTGGTGATAGTTCCCCTGAAGATCCAGTAATACCAAACCAAGACCATGAGTCATCTGTTGACGACGAGCCGCCACTTGATTATCGACCGCCTGTCCCGCCCTCCCGATTGGACATAGTTTTGTTTTTTGTCCTGTAAAAACTATATTTGTTGGTATAAAATAAATTTTTTTATGTATTTTTGAAGGGAATTAGATGCACTATAAGAAAACATAATTGATAAAAAATTAAAAAAATATTCCAGGACTGCTATGTAATGTCAAAATAAAAAAAAAATGTAATAAACATTTTTTTTATTATATACATATTTTTAATCCAATAAAGAGGTAAGATAAGTGGCATAAAACAGCATAAGAGTAAAGTGCATTCACTTACCTACAAAATAAAAAAGAAAATAGGAATTTATATCAATAAATAAAATTTTTTTTATTTTTTTAACCAAACCCTTGCAAAATTGTCAATTTTGGCTCGGCACTTTATGCATAACATAATGGAAAATGGGTCCGGCACTCAAAGGGTTAAGTTTTATATATTGGGTCACATATTATAGTTTCCATTGTCAAATTAAATGTATCTTGTAGTCAACTTATTTTCTGCTGGTAATGTTGGTACATAGTTTAATTTGAGCTAAATATATTGTTATATATTATACAGTAGAGCCTCCTTATCCGAGTTTCCGTTTTAACAGATGTACACGTCACAAATACAATACAGTCATACAAATTGCCTGAAAATAATATAATGCATTATTCTTTCGTAGTGAAAAAAATGTACGTGCCTGGTGAGGTTTTTCTCAAACATCGCTGTGTTTTGTTGCTTACTTTACTTTGAGCAGGGACTGTACCGCTTGAGGAGGCTACATCACTTTTGTCAGTTTGTTGACTGTAAGGTATGTTTTAGGAGATACAGCGCTTGTAGAGAGGGGAATAGTGATAACGTGACTTGTGCATTTCCTTTCAGTAGTTTCCTGGCCGGTCACACATACTGGTTTGTTGTATTAATGTTGTTTATGTATTGTCATTATTGATTTTATGTACATACATAGATTTATCATCCAATGTTAAATTTTGTGTCTCAAATTATCAGCTGTTTTGTGGTCCATTGTGGAGCGCCAGTGTAGTCCCACGTAAATGTAATGCAGTTTAAACCAGCTGTGGTAGCAGACCTCACTAACCAAAGTACTGGACAAATTTAACATAACATATGAGTGTGGACTTAAATACTGTCATATTCATATGAGTATGAAAAGATGGGAGAGCCATTACCATTGTACAGGAGGGCCATTACTACGAAAAGTTATATTGACCCCTCATCCACATTCACGGTAGTATGGAAAAAAGATCTTTCTAATAACATTAATATCTCATGTTACAGTCTAATAAGCTACCATCCGTTCTGTGAAGCATGTGTACTCTTTTTAATGGTTGATTTGAGTTTTGCTTCATTTAATACTTGCACTACTATTATAGTAAGGTTGTGTAAAGTGGCAGTGACCTGCTTGCCCACCCTTACACGTACCATGGCAGCGACCCACCCACCTACCTCTAGACGTACAGTGATTGTGACCCACTCACCCACCCCTACATGTACCTTGATAGTGATATCATTTTTAAATGAGATATATATCCATTGTAGGTTTGTATTTTCAAGGGTATTACTTAACTGTGTAAGGCTCATTTATCACATTAAAGTATTTGCTAAGTTAGTTAAACAATTTATTTAGTGGTGTATTTGGATAGTTTGTTTTTGAAATATTTTCATAATAAATTCAGTGTTTTTATAATAAAAGCTGAACAAGAGTTATTGTTTCTACTATACCATTGTGTAAATCCTTTGTAAAATTAATTTATTGGTACTATTTACAGTTTCAATTATTATTCCCATATCCAACATTTTGCTTATTCGAAATCATCACGGCCAACTTACGTCTCATAAGTGAGGCTCTACTTTGTATATATTAAACTAGCTGTACCCGCCGGCTTCGCCTTTTATGATATTGAGATAGATTATATAATCGAAATGTGCACCAAGCTTCAGTTTACACTGTATCCAATTTAGAACAGCTGATGTTATGTCTAATTTACCACTTTACTCAATTTTTAATTTAAAAAGTTTAGCCTACCACAATTTTATTCAACAGCTGTTAATCAAATAAATCAATTAATTTATATAGGTCCATAAGAATATCATGGCAAATTTGGAGGTCAGTGGGTCCGAGTCTTGAGGTCGAAGAAGGAAATCCTTTCTTAGTGAGCTTCTAGGGGCCAAGAAAACCTATGTACAGAACTTCAAGTCAATTGGACATATAGTTTTTGAGAATGGTGATGAGTGGTAAATGGCTTTTATGTATAGAGAATTTTTTTTTAATTTGTTTAAATTTTATTTTTATTTACCTGCTAAAATTGTTAGCTGAATTGTGATTTGATAAATCATTTGAGATTTGATGAAAATTGTTACTTCTGGTAGGTTGTTACATGTACAAAGAAAACTGTATCAAAGATCTTAATTCCATTGTAGCTCATATCAATTTTATTTATATAAACAATATAATGGCATTAGATTGTTTTTTATTAGTAAACTGTTGGAGATTTCCAACGCTTAAGTGTTGTAAAAACAAACACAACGTTGTTTCAACAGGTCTAAAAAATACCTGCTGTTCTCAGGTACTGCTTTCTACTTTTCCTACATTTAAAACTTGTTTAATTTTATTTAAAATTTTGTTCTAACCCCTTATCTTACTTCTAATTCAACCATATCTAACTAAACCGCACTCAAATCACTCTTCTAAATACCAGTGCCTGAGTCACAGAATCGTAATTGATGTTGCATTGATCTGTGGCACGCAATGCTGCTGAAGTGTAGCTGAGAATGTTGAAACTGATTCTCATCGATAGCTCTAGACCAAGGACGCTTTTAAGCACATTTATTTTACTATAAAATATATCTATTGAATTTTGTATTCATTCAAGTCAAGCGTTTTAACAAATCCCATGTAATCATATCTATAAAAATAAGATCAAATTTTTGTTTGTACATTGATCGGAAAAGTGTGAATTGAGTCCATCTGCAGGATCTCTATAGTTTGTTTTTCTTATGGGCAATGTTTGTTTTGATAACGTCATTCATTATTTTTGTACTGTTAATAATAGGTATTAAAGCGCTTTAGTTACACAGTTTGACAGTTCAATTTTTTACATACTGAGATATAAAATTTAATTATATTTTACACAGCACAATGTAAAAATCACTAATGACAATAATGTAATTACTCATACACTTTGAATTGTTGTAAACTTAACAATAAGCATGCAATAAATAATAGTGCACAATTATACAGAGTGTCCCAAAAGTAAAGTGCCAAACTGCAGGAAATGGTTGTATAGGTCAAAATAAAGAAAAACTAAAGAATGAATTTTTTCCAAAAACGCTTTGTTTACCAGATATCTGCCATTTTGGTTTTTCACAAAAGACTTTCGATCTCCAAGTTGGCTAAACCAATCTTTACGAAACTTGCTATGCAAATTACAATAATAAAGACCTATTCTAGAACAAAAAAAATCAACTTGATCCAATTTAAAATGGTGGCCTTTTTAAATTGGATCGTTGATTTTTTTTTCTAGAGTAGGTTTTTATAACTGTAATATGCATAGCAAATTTCATAAAGATCCGTTGAGCCAACTTGAGATAAAATTCTTTTGGGGAAAAAATGGTGAATATCTGGTAAACTAAGCGTTTTTGGGGGAAACAAAATTTACTCTCTATTTTGACCTATATAACCATTTCCCAAAGTTTGGCACTACTTTCTGGACACCCAGTATTATGAACACACTAAAAGAACCCAATTAAACTCATGGAACATGGAGCCGATACAACACGAGCTTACCGGTACAACATAACAGAATACCTCTATACGTGTCTGGACGAGTGGATGGGTAAACGCCATTGTACGTGTATGGGTGGGCGGATGGGTCAATACCACTGTACTAGAATGTGTAGTCCATGATGTGCATGTGCACATGCACGTGTGTGTGTGCGTAAACATGATACTTCATATTTCTATGAAATATCAGCTAGGGGATTGAGGTCGGGGAGGGGGAATGCCACGGCCTTGATTGGAATGCGGAAAGCTCGTCACTAGGTTATCACATCGATGATTATCAGTCGTTTAAATAGCTTAAAGGGATTTAAATGTCCGCGCCCGATTTAAATATTTTCCTTCAAGGGCTTATGACCATTCTCCTTTTCTTTTAAATTTCAGTAACAGACTGCTTATTTTCTTTTTATTCTTTGTTCATAATTGTATATGGCTATAATTATTTTTCAAAGAAGACATATTTTTCTAAGAAGTCTAGTTTGATCTATAAACATGTGATTTTTTAAGGGTTTTATACGTTGATATGGTTTAGTTAAGTAGTATAAAAATAGGTTTGTATGTAAGATAAGTTAGTAAGTAGCAACTGAAGATGGCAGAGTTACATACCTGTCTAAAGGTTGAGTTAAGTTTAAAAACACTTGAAACTTTGGAAATCTTTAGTACACATGTGCCACAAATGAAAGCACGTTCAGTTCCTGATCCCCTTAATGTGGTTAATATTATGTGTCCTGCCTCTTCCGTATTTCTACAATGTTGCATTTGGCACTATGTTTCCCATGCAATGTTATTTGTAGAAATCCTGTCACCAGTAGTCAGTCAATGACCCAGCTGAATACTTAAGTATAATTACAACTTTCTACTGTTTTTACAACAAAATGTATGTACACGAATATAAACAAATCACAGTAGACTAAAAATAATACAAGCACAAAGAAATAGAAAAATTAAAGATTAAAAAAACTAGGGAATAAATATTACATGCCATTGAACTGTTATATTATGGTGAATCTTCTAAAGGATCAGTTCAGAATTAGAAGTGGGAATAAGCACTGTAAGTGACTTAAAATATACACACAAGCCTTTATCTATAATGTGATTGTTAGCAGTATGGTAAATACCAAAACCTTCATTTTAGCATTATTTGAAGAATCAATATAACATAGTTATAAATATAAATACCAAAGCCAGCATCTAATATGCATAACTTAGGTATCATTGTTGTTTGAAAAGTCATCATCCTCTCAAAGACCGTAACCTCGAACTCGCCACCTCATTGATCCAGATAGTCATGAGTCAACTGTATAATCAATGTTATTTCTACTAATATTGTTTAGTAAATCAAAATAAACAAGCATGTGATAAGTTGATGACAACGGCAATTATTTAAAAGACTAGCTTTGCATTATTAGTCATAGTTGTGATGTTAGTTCTTGTAGTTATATCTAATAAATATTCTTTTTTTCAGCTTTTAGATTTGTTTGACAGCGAGGATCCAAGAGAGAGGGACTTCCTGAAAACCACTCTACATCGGATTTATGGCAAGTTTCTTGGCCTTCGAGCTTTTATTCGGAAACAGATCAACAATATCTTTTTAAGGCAAGTTGTAGATTCATTAAATGTTATAGGTGTATTTATTAACAATATAGTTAGTTGTGAATTAAATATAAACATCTATTGAGAGATCACATATATGATGCAAGGTAAGCCCGTTCACAGCATACCTTCCTATTACTAAAAAGTTGTCATATGTCCGTTCACAGATATGCTGGTAAAAACTCTGGTTCTGCTTCACTTCAACTGCTGTGACATGGTGATCAATAACATGACTGTTAACCCTCTGCACTCCGGACAACAATTTTTAGTCGGTGTCAAAAACTCCAGTCCATGTTAGAAAAGTACTAGCGAAAACTCAAAACCTATTTTGCCAATTTTGTAAGGGTTTCATAAAAAAAAATAATAATTTAGTTATTTCATAACTTAGATCTACGATTTATATTTTGTTTTATTTTTTATAGCATTATACTTGTAAATAAAAATAGAAAACTATTTGTAATTTTTTTCTACTTTATTAAAATTTATATCTGAACATTTTTTATAAAAGTTAACTTTAAGCCCTTATAACTAAAAAAAATTGCATTGACCTATTATAAACCATTATTGTGTTCTTTATATAATTACAAACTTGTATGCAAATTCTTGTGCACATAACTTTATAAATAAATCCATGGTAAGCAATTGTTGAAATCTTGACAAACTAGAAATTTGGCTTATAAACAGTATATTATGTACTCTGATCAACTTTGTTTCTGAAGCACCAGTCACATTTTTTCATTTCTCCAATTGATGAATTAATAACGATAAGTGTTAAAAAATACAAATACATATTTATTTATAATATTGTTATTGGTAAAAGTCAAAAGTCATAAAATTGTAAAAATTGTTAAACAGCTGATAAAATGAAGTGTTATAGAAACTTGGAAAACATAAATTTCATAAAAAACATATCAAACATAATATACGCCTAGAAACGAAAACAAAACTCCAGGGGAATAACGTAAACAATTGACCCTCCCACTCAAACACCATGTGACAGTGACAGTCATTCGCGTGCCAAAAGAGCTGATAAAAAACTACTGCTGATAAAATACATTTGATAGAGTGAACTATAAAGTACTACTACGCTAAAATATAACTCGAAGATTTTTATATCGTAATTTGAGCGCATTTGGAAAGTTTATAAAGCCAGCAAGAGGTATATTTTGAACGTCCTAAATATTGGACGTTGGAATTCTTGGCACATTTAGCGAACGTCCAATATATCGGATGTTTTAATGCAAAGGGTTAAGCTCTTGGACAAGCTTCAAAGGACACAAAACTATTGTACTAGATTTAGATTCAATGTAAGACAGATCATGTTACTACATTCTTCAAACAATTAAGTATGCTCAAACTAAATCAATGAATACCACATCCTTATTCTTGTGTTATCAGTTTAGTACGCTTAATTATAAACTAAACAATACGCCTTACAATAGGTAGTACACGACGACAGTCAAATGAACTAGTCGACGTAGTGAACGAGTTCGTTCATTATGATTTGAACTAGTTCAATTCAAAGTGAACAACAGAGCTGGGAAGGTAGCGATCACTGTAAATAGATACCGTAGTAGAGATCACATACGATGGTTGTCCGAGTCTACTAGTCACTTGTAACCTAATCTAAAATAGCGTGAATAAAACAGAAATGCTGGTTAGTGTCTTTAAGGCCTAAGAAAGGGGACGAGAGATCAGGTTCAAGATGCTTAAAAAGACCTGTTACCGATACAAATCTAATGATCTGTATGCGGTTTAAATTATGCATATTTTCATTCATATAAATAATTCCGCTCCGTCAAAAGGGTGCCGAGAACGGGTCACTTTACATCCCAAGAATCGAACTTCCCATCTTTTCTAGATAAAAGTTCATCTCGGTTGTAGTAGGTACGTGCAAGGAACCGTTCAGTTTCTTTTCGGAACTGAAATTATCCTATATTTCTCGCAAGTAGATTGAGGTCTTGTTTTTTAATCTGAACAGGGAATCGTCCAATGGTTTAACGAAAGAAATTACTGTATCATATCATATAAAATATGGTAATGGCGTTCTAGCAGCGTGTGACACAACATTATTGATTTATTTTCCGTCAAATAAAAGATAGATATATTAATTATTATTCTGAAAACACCTTAGTTCATCAAAACTGTGTGTAATATTTGCGCATACAATATTTTTCCTTTCAAATTGTTGAACGGTTTTCTGACTACATTTTCAATAACACATTGGAGTGTAAAAGGTGGTAAAGTACAATAATTTTTATTCTTAAACTCACTGAAATCTTCACTGCATCGCTAGTTGGCACTTGGCTGATATTTTAGACTGCATCTCTTTTCCAATATCGGCTAGATCTATTATATTAACCGACTACGTCTATAGTTTTCTTTCGATTACGCCAGGTTTTCATGAATTTCTTGTTATGAAATAATTATATTTATCTGTTGTTGAATGTAGCCTCATGAATATAAGTAGTTTCAAGTATCACACATTTCATTAATGATCATAATTAAAAAACTAATTCATCCTTAGCAACTGTAAAATTTATTTTCAGTGAACCTGCTAAGTTATTATTATCAATAGATTGAACTACAGTCTTTGTCATCGAGATTTTCAAATTTGATTATATAATTCACAGCTTATTTGCAGTTAGTTGTTACCTTGTGTTTGTTATTACTGAATTAAATACCCACAGAATACAGATCCACTCTTCTTGGCGTGTACACAATCAATCTTTTGTTGAGAGGAGGCAATTCTGAAAGCAAATGACTGCATTTGGTGATGACGCCTGAATTTTAGTATCAGTTTGGTTGGATGCAGCTTTTGCCAACAAGCTTCACTACGTTTTCGCGGTACACTTTGAACTGTACCACCAGATAAACATATCGGCTGGCTGTGAAACAGTATAATTGGCTTGCATAGAAAATCTGATCTGTGATATGATTGAACAGATCAAATCTTTATAATCCATGTTGTCTCAATTTATTAATATACTTTCTTAATTTCTTACATCATATTAGTTATGAAAAAAGAAAAAGGTTAAACAAAAAAATGCCACTTAAAATTGTAGGAAGGCAGGAAGTAAAAAGTTTTATTTATCAAACGTTACAGTCACAAACAAAAAATCAAAATTATTTTGTTCAGTTTAGATGTATATATTTACGAATCTGGCAAAACTTAACATAGGCTTAGGGTGGTATCTGCCTTTTACAGTTGTCTTGGGTGAACATAAAATCCTTTAAATACTTGCTCGAAAATACTCGATACCCGAAAAAAATTCCCACTACTCGCACACCCCTTCTTATGAGGTTTAGCTGTAAGGAGTAAGATGAATCTCACAAACTACAAATATGAACTTAAAGCATTTTATTTCACTGTCTGGAATTTTTAACAGTTGCATATTTGTAATTGTATATGTAGAAATGATAAGTCAAAATAGCACTTTCATATTCAATTGTAAGTTATGGCCTTTCTGCATAATGAATAAGGTAATATAGTACTCTATAAATATATAGAAGCTTCAAATCTAGATTCAAATATCTGATTTTCCTAGGGCTCAAGGCAGGGTGTTGAATAGATTGTTTATTATGACCTACATTCTTCAAAACACAACAGATAACTTTAAATCTGTTTTATGCAGACACTCGGAACGACTCGAACAGAAAAAATAAAACAAAGAAAGTAAGAGTATAAAAAGTAATTCTAACACATGAATTTTATCATATAATTGAAATTGGATATATTGTTACATTTTTAAAGGCTATTTTTTTTTTTTTTTTTTAACAAAATACATTCAAGCTTTATCTATTACTTTCTAACTACTTTGTACTTCTCTTTAAAAAGATTTCTCAAAATTATCCTTATTTACTACCTAGATAACTGTCTCAAAAATATCATATATCTTAACTTTCCAGCAAATCTGAATTATAAAGTATTATTTGTAAATACACACAGCTGATAGTGAAATACACTAGAGTCCCGCTATTCCGAACTAATTGGGACCGAACCATGTTCGGTTTAGAGGGAAGTTCAGAATAAGTGGATTAATGTAAAATAAAAGCATAGTGACTGGATAAAGGTATAAACACCTGCAAAGTTGAAGCAGATAAAATGGGTGGATGAAGGTTACGCTCTCTCGCTCCATTTTGAATATCCTTTAAAGACGTCCGGCTCACTACTAAATAGGCCTACATGTGTTTTGTTATCTGTCGTGTTCTAATGCCATATCTCTATACTGAATCTTGATTCGTAACAAGTGATGATCCATTTAGGGTTCTGTTAATTTTTTGTCAAATCACAAATTTCAGTATTGATATTTCAAGGAGAAATACCATTAATTATTTTTTAGCTTTATAAACAATCTAGGAGGGAATAATATAATGGGAACAAACAACGAATTGCATGTCTGTTTTCTGTACTTTAGTGTCAACTTAATATAGTTTAGTACTGATCGATCCGACTGCACAGATTGGTGAAAGTTGGAAGAGGAGGGCAGTGACATTCAATGACTAATGTTGACAGAATGGCCAACGACGACGACAATGGCCACCAGGATTACATACAGAGATGAAGATTTCGTAGCAATATCTCATGCAGACGCTGCAAATGCTCTCGACCTTGCCTTATGCTATGTCGAACAACACGCTTTAACAACACCAAGTGACGTTATGTTCATGTGGTGATGGTGGAACATTGCATTTTCAAGTAGATTTTGTCCTCTTTGTCAGAAAAAAATCACTGACTTTATTTCTTAAGTGTACAGTATTACTTATTTAGTTTAATCATTCAGTTCATCATTGTGTTCATATCAATGATCAAAGCTTATTCTTCAGGTTTATTTAAATGGAAACGATATGAACTGTTATTAACCAGTTTTCATTCCACTTTCATTTTTGTCTTTTTAATTATACTTGGCTATGTTTTTAACTAATAATATACTTCTTTTAAAACAAAGTTATACAAGAACTAACCTTTTGAACTGTAGTTAACTTTTGAATTTATATTAAAAACTACTTTTTATATCAATAAATGATCGTTATTTACCAAAAATTAATTCTCTTCATAATTTTTCCTGTTTTAACTACTAAAAAACTGTGTTCGGAATAGGCGAGTTTTTGGTATAGCGGGGTTCAGAATAGTGGGACTCTACTGTATTTGCTTATTGGCGTGAGTGCCATTATTAAACTCTCACTATAGCAGCCATTACTGAGCTGTTAGTTGGGCAACTTCCATTTTCCTTATGTATTTAAACTATTCATTCAAATTCAAAAATACATTTATTCTAAAAATATTTTACATGAAATGTACAGCTTAATCCCAAAGCATCATATTAATGTGTGCATTCAATTATATTTCGTAAAATGCAGATTAACTAAATAGGGTCCAACCTTTTTAAAACCCTTCTATAATTCCTTATCAAGTATCCTTTGCCTTATCCTCTGATCAATATGTGAATTTGATTAGCTCAATAATAATGGTTAGGTGTCAGAGAGGGCTATTTAGTTCTAATCTTGCCAGTTGTACTATAAAGTCATTTTTCATTTCATTTCAATCTGTTTCAGGTTTGTCTACGAAACGGAACACTTCAATGGTGTAGGTGAGCTGCTGGAAATTTTAGGAAGGTGAGTAAAAACTAAAGCTTTTGATGTTTATAATTATTTCGCTCTAAAGAGTAATTATAATTATAATTACATCGCCTTTATAATATCTAATGATAAATATGAACCTACCATTGAAACGGTTGTACACAGTTTTTTGTTTAAGAGTCTGTCACTTTATATCTCCTCATCAGCATGAAAGGTCGTTTGACGAACTTGTCCTCGTTTCTTGCAGTTACTGGTGTTTCGGTTGAGCTTCGAGCAGGTTGATACCATTTATTTAGATTATTTAGATTTTCAGAAGGTGTTCGACAAGCTTCCTCGCCATGTAATTTTTAAGAAGCTCCCTTACTTTGGATTATTCTCCCCAGAGCCTGCTAAATGGATAAAAGTTTACCTTTTGAATAGGACATTTAAAATGTGATTTGGTGATGTGTATCTTTGTTGCCAATTCAGGAGTACCGCAAGGCTCTAATTTGAGACTTTTGTTCATCTTTTTATTAGTCTCTCCTGAAGTGTGAAGTTCACCTCTATGTTCAGAATTTTAAAATAAATATCTCTAAATATCACTGATTATAAGAGACTTTCTGGCTCTTAAGTAATATATTAATTCAGCTGTGAGGTGGGACAAAGACCACCACATGCCAATAAACCTTAGCAAAACAGTGGTAGTTTTGTTTAAGCAAAAATCTAATCCGTCTTTTTTCGTAATGATATTAGTGTTGGTTGAATCCAAACAGAGTGTGCTGTCCATGATCTTTTGTTCTCTCTGACAAGTAAACTGTTGTATCAAAAGCTAGGAGGAACTTGGGTCTTCCTGTGGATCACCAAATGACAAAGCACCAACACTTTACCAAGTCCTTCTTTCAAAATCTGTTATTTTGAGTTTGCTACTTTGTCAGACTTGTAAACAAATGCAGCCGTAGAGGTGATTTACAGAAAATTCCTTTCATTGAAGGTGTTGAAGTTTCCGAAATTAGGTTGAGTGGAAATGCATATAGAACTTAATTTTCAGTATGTTAGCTCGTCGTGCACTTACTGATTTTTTTTCTTTACAGGTGGGCTTGGTGGTAACAATGGTTCAGTAGAGGCTATTGATCTTAAGATTTATAGAATATACTTTTTGCCCAAGGGATCCATTTGTTTGTCCTCTTTTGGAGTATTTGATCCAATGGAAGGGTTGAGTTGCATGTTTGGGCCCCAAGGATGTTTTGGGCAATTGATTTAAACAAAGTTTTTAAAAAAAGACATGGGTTTTTAATATTGTGGCATGTTAATATATATCTCTTCAATTGGCAAAATGAAATTCAAGCTGAATACCAAGCTTAAAATTTAGCAGTCCTAATAGGCATCATAACAAAAATTGGATTGTTATTTACTTATTTATTTTACATGCACAATACAGGTTATTTACCCAATTACACTGTGCATATTCAATGAAAGAAGACATGCAATTAATTTAAAGTCCACGATTTCATGTCCAGTCCAGTGCCACATACATAATCAACACTATTAACTCAAGCAAACAAATAAATAATAAATAGCATAACAATAACAGTGATAATAAATAATTATAAATATTAATAATAATCAACACTATTAACTCAAGCAAACAAATAAATAATAAATAGCATAACAATAACAGTGATAATAAATAATTATAAATATTAATAATAATCAACACTATTAACTCAAGCAAACAAATAAATAATAAATAGCATAACAATAACAGTGATAATAAATAATTATAAATATTAATAATAATCAACACTATTAACTCAAGCAAACAAATAAATAATAAATAGCATAACAATAACAGTGATAATAAATAATTATAAATATTAATAATAATCAACACTATTAACTCAAGCAAACAAATAAATAATAAATAGCATAACAATAACAGTGATAATAAATAATTATAAATATTAATAATAATCAACACTATTAACTCAAGCAAACAAATAAATAATAAATAGCATAACAATAACAGTGATAATAAATAATTATAAATATTAATAATAATCAACACTATTAACTCAAGCAAACAAATAAATAATAAATAGCATAACAATAACAGTGATAATAAATAATTATAAATATTAATAATAATCAACACTATTAACTCAAGCAAACAAATAAATAATAAATAGCATAACAATAACAGTGATAATAAATAATTATAAATATTAATAATAATCAACACTATTAACTCAAGCAAACAAATAAATAATAAATAGCATAACAATAACAGTGATAATAAATAATTATAAATATTAATAATAATCAACACTATTAACTCAAGCAAACAAATAAATAATAAATAGCATAACAATAACAGTGATAATAAATAATTATAAATATTAATAATAATCAACACTATTAACTCAAGCAAACAAATAAATAATAAATAGCATAACAATAACAGTGATAATAAATAATTATAAATATTAATAATAATCAACACTATTAACTCAAGCAAACAAATAAATAATAAATAGCATAACAATAACAGTGATAATAAATAATTATAAATATTAATAATAATCAACACTATTAACTCAAGCAAACAAATAAATATCTTTGTATATATTTGTTTAATAAGATATTAAACAAATATATACAAGAGGAATAATAATAAATAGCATAACAATAACAGTGATAATAAATAATTATAAATATCAATAATAATCAACAACAAGAAACTCTATTAACAATAACTAGGCTCCATAGTAGAGAGAGGATATAAGTGAAAAATAATATGCTTTTCGCTCTCTTTTTTTTTTATGTAGGTTGACCAAAAGTTAAAAAACTATTTATCTATATATAATTAATTTCAATTGATTGGTCCAAGCTATATCAATTAAAACCCCTTTGGCAGTATCTTTTGTACTGGTAAATATTATTTGCAAATATATCAACTTCTCCTGACAAGGAGTTATATAATCTCATCATCGTGTTTAAAGGTGATGAAAACTGTACTCTTGTGCGTGAAAAATCAATATTAAACAAATTGCTTGACCTATTATAAAATGTTGGAGCATAAAAATTAATTTTAGACAGACAAAATGAATCCATTATTTCACCTTTCAACAATTTAAAAAGAAACAGTAAATGCGCCAATTTTCTCCTTTTCTCAAGACTTTCCATTTCAAAAATACTTAAAAGCTGATTATATGATATATCAAAAGTAAGGTGACCAGTTTCTTTAAAATATAAATAGCGCAACAACTTTTTCTGTACTTTTTCAATTGAATTAATATGAACAGCGAAAAAAGGATTCCATACTATACTAGCAAATTCCAAATTAGACCTAACAAGTGATACATACAATGATTTTAAAGTTGAAATTGAATGAAAATTATGAGACTGCCTAGTAATAAACCCTAAGTTTCTATAAGCCTTATTTATAACAGATAAAATGTGTAGATTAAAATTCAAAGTAGGGTTTAAAATCAAGCCTAAATCCTTGAAATCGTATACTCTTTCAAGAGTGCTACCATCAATAGAATAATCATTGAAAAGAGATATTTTTTTCCTTGTAAAAGTCATAACTTTACATTTGCCAATATTAAAACAGATTTTATTTTTAACACTCCATGCTACAATTTCATCCAAATCCGCCTGCAATGCTTTAGAGTCCAGCTGGCTATTGACTGTTGTATACAATTTGAGGTCGTCTGCATAAAGTAAAATCTGTGAAGTTTTTACACAGTTAACAATATCATTAATAAATAAATTAAAAAGTACGGGACCCAGATTAGACCCCTGTGGAACCCTGAAGTCACAACATATTTACCAGAGTTGTGCCCCATATAAGAGACATATTGACACCTATTACAAAAATAAGAATTAAAAAACTTAACTAAATTAGACGAGAAACCTAAATGATGCATTTTGCTTAAAATTAAACTATGGTCTACTTTGTCAAAGGCTTTACTAAAATCTGTAAAAATTACATCTAACTGAGAGTTATTATCTAACTGAAGTAATGCATATTCTGTAAAACTTATCATATTCGTAACAATAGACTTTTTAGATTGAAAACCATGCTGCTTATCAGTTAGTAATGCAGCCATAAACGACATAATCTTTTTGCAAATTATTATCTCAAATATTTTGGACGGAGTTGATAAAACTGCTACGATAGGCGATAGTTATTAATGTGCTTGGAATTTCCACTCTTAAAGATAGGTGTAACTCGTGTCAATTTAAAAACATCAGGAAACACATTATTAACTAAACAAAGATTAAAAATTATACAAAGTGGTTCAACAAATATATCTTTACAACCCTTAAAAATATAGGGTGGAATTTTATCCGGGCCAGCAGATCGTTTACCACTAAGCTGTTTAATTGCATTATTCACATCACCTTGACATACTTGATTAATAACTAAGGCTAGGAAAGACAGGCAAGTTTCAGGGTCAATGACATTATCAGTTAAAGAGGATGGAGTGAAAGTAGATTTAAAGTACACAGCAAATGCTTCTGCGATGTTACTATCTCCTTTAATAATCTGACTTCCGTCTGACATATCACTATTGGCATTCTTATGATTCCTTGAGTTTTTAATGAAGTCCCAGAATTTTCTCACATCTTTATTGATGCTATTTTCCACACTATTTAAGTAAATATGATAATCAAATTTTATTCTACTTTTAACAACTTTTCTCAATCTTTTAAACTCTGTTAGATCCGTTTCACTCCTATTCCTTCTCAACTTCTTCCTAATTCTTATTTTTAACCTAATACTATCTATTAATTCTTTGCTATACCAAACTGCAAATTTACATTTTATTTGTTTTCTTTTCGGACAACAATGATCAAAAACCTGATAAATTACTTTATAAAATAAATCTACAGCTAAATTCGGATCACTAACACTATATAAAAAGGACCAATCAATTGCATTTAGACCATTATACAAATCCAAAAAATTAGTTTTGTTAAAATTATATCCTCTGTTGTTATTACTACTATTAACTGACCTATTCCAATTATTGTGTGTCATTCTAGCTTCCAAATTTAAAGCAGGATGGTAATTATCCTCCTTAACAATGGGTATACCACAATGAGAGGCCACACCCAGCTCTGGCCAATTAGATATTATAAGATCTAATGTTCTGCCCTGGTGATTAGGTATAAAGTTATGCATGGACTAATTTACCAAATTTAAAAAATGTCTTAACTCATTACAAATTTTATCTGCCTTTTCTAAATCTTCATGGGGAAGTATTCTTAAATTAAGATCACCAAAAATGCAAATTTTACAATTGTGAGCACTACTTAACCCTTTCCGTACTAACGTCCTGATATCCGGACGTGAGCCGGACAGTCGAGAAATACTAACGTCCGTATATCAGGACGTGGGCTGGGCGATCGAGAAATACTAACATCCGTATAACAGGACGCTTGGAATTTTGTTATTGTAATTTTTATTTTAAAACTATACGAATCATATTTTATACGAAATTAATCACTAATAAACAAAGATTACGAATATATAACTATTTATTAACATTTCCATTTTGTTGTCATTGTTTGGCTTCTGATTTAGAAGGTGTTGACAAGTCAGCTGTTTGTTTTGCTCGATGCGCAGTTCAGGCAGTGGTAGCGTCAGTCAAGTGTTTGTTGTTGTATTATTATTATTATTACTACGACAGCTGCTTACCATTTTAGGTTATAGTTATTAGTGAATTATGTTATACTGCTAATTTCTAAAAAATGAAACGGTCAAGATCACCAGTAAGTGAGAATACAGTTAGTTGGACGAAGACGATCTAAGTGATGGATTATTATCAGACGATAGTGAAGACAGTTTTGTTGTTGACGATACCGATAAGGACCCTTCATATGATCCAGATCAACCATCAACATCAGGTTTGGTTAATCTAAACATTACTACCGATAGGAAACGACCTAGGCTATTCAGTTTTTCAAGTTAGAGTAGTGAACTTTGCTTACCGACGCACTTTGCGTACCGAACCACAAATGCTAATTTTTTTTGTTTACTGTAAATAGAACTTAATTTTAGTCCAAACTTTACAAAAATTTGTGTTTGTGTTCTGTGTTAGCTATAGTTGTTAGTGCAGTTACTGGTTTTTGGACTAGTAATTTTTTTGAACATGATTTTTTAAGTCAAAATGAAAAAATTAACAAAAAATTTTTTTGGTAAGTGCATTTTAACATTTTTATAAACAAAATAAATAACTTATACGTAAAGTTATTATGTTTATTGATGCAGATTTTTTTAAATTTAATAATATAAAAAATTTACAGGTTATGTAAAAAAATAAGGAAGTTATAGGCAAAAATGTAAATTAATGTAAATTAGGCTAAAAAGGCCTCGGTATTCTTCAGTAGTCCCTTGGTTAAACTCTACGGTATTTTTCAAATAGAAAAATTTTTTTGCTCCGGTACCGAAAGGGTTAATTGTTCTATAAATTCAAAAAATCGGACATAAACATCTAAATTAGAATTACACAAAAAGTAAACTACCCCAATTAATGACGTAAAACCTTTACCATCCCTAACTTTAACCCATATCATTTCTTCACTCCTGTCAACTAACACATGCTCAGATTGTAAACAATTATTCCTCACAGCTAATAAAACTCCACCCCCCTTACCCATTCCACTTACTAGCCTATCTCTATCCCTACGAAAAACACTGAACTCATCATTGAACATTTCTCCACTATTTATTTCAGGAATTAGCCAAGTTTCTGTTAATGCAATTATGTCATAATCACATGCTAAAATGTTAGACCTGACAGTTGTACTTTTTGACCTAAGACCTCTTACATTTTGGTAATAGATGTTCAGCCCATTATTGCAATTTATGTCAGACATGCGGCAAAACTAATAAATAAATAAATAGATTTATTAAAACAATGGTAAGCTCACCCATAACCAACAAGAGCATATTACCAAAATACAGGTCTAATAGGCATAAATCAGTTTTGCTGCTCACATAGAATATTTCTTTAGAATAAATATAATAAATTAGTACAAAACTACTCATGCCAGACATGCAGAAAAATAATAAATACATTACAACTTGCGTTGTGTACCCTTTTAAATATAAATATATGACCAAAGGCTAAACCTAACCTAAAAATTTTAAAGACTAACATAATATAAATATTATTAACATGCAGCAAACCAAATAAATAAACAGGCCCACCTTTTTGGTAATGAAAAAATCCACATATTTTGAAGAAATGCACAGTAATACCATACACAAAAACTTTTAAACATAACACTAACACTAGGCCTACTTTCATAACTTATCCAGGTCAGCTACACAAAGTATCTTCACAGCTTTATCGTCAGTAGCTTTTCTCACAAAAATAGAGCAGTTTAGGGTCCATACATACTGGTAGCAGTGGGCAGAAGACCCAGAGGAAGACCTAGGGGAAGATGGTTGGATGGCGTGAAAGTCGATGTGGAGAAGAGGGGGGTTGTGTGGGGGGAGGTGATGAGAAGAGAGATGTGGAATAACAAACAGGAATGGAGAGGCTTGGTGAACGCCCGAACCCAGGAGTGAACTGGAGCGGGTTTCCGGATATGTATGTATGTATGTATGTATGTATGTATGTATGTATGTATGTACATACTGGTAGCCTTTACTCTTAGCTGCTTCTCTAGTTTTCTGTAGTAGCTTCCTATTTGACGGTGTAAGGGACTCGTTGACATATACATTAGACTCACTGACATAACCTAAATCCACAGCTCCTAGTTTGCCTCTAGCTTTCCTCTTCTGAAGAAATGTATCTTTGTCCAAGCGGCTGATAAATTTAATTATAATGGGTCTGTCACCATTTTTGCCGACTGTTCCCATCCGATGAGCAGCATCCAAAAGGTTCGTGGACCAGTCTTGGAATTTTATTACAGTCGCCAATCGCTTAATCACATTAAATAGAACTTCATTTTTATCCTCCGGTATGCCATACACTACTAAGCTGTTCCGGTGTGAGTACTGTTCAATATCATTTAACTGACAATCCAAAGCGCGAACATTAGACTTCAATTTAACATTTTCGTTCTTCACAATATCTACCTCACTTATACACATATCTACTCTCGCGTCCTGCCTCTTAATCGACTCCGATATATCCTTTATGTTGTTGTGGCACAGCTCAACTGACGTGGCCAAATCAACTTGTTCTTGTTGAATAACTTTGATAACAGCACTGTTTGCCTCAATAGCACTGATTATCTTATTGAGTTTCTTATCAAGTGACTGTAAAGTTGGCTCGTTATCTTCACTGGACTTGCACATGTTTCTAGTCTTCACATTAGATGTCTTCTCCGTGTTTTCAAGCATAATAGCGCAATATGGACAAATGGCGGTTCACAGCGTACCACTTAAAATCAATTATTACAGGGCAGAAATTGTGCTGACCACTATAAAACTTTTACAACGTAAAATATATATTTACCACAGCACAAAAATTAAGACTTCAACAACATATTTTGAATATACCCTTGAAAAAACACTAATACTGCGAGAGCCTGTACAATTCAATTACACCATGGTAGCCATCTTGATAACGTTGATTCGTTCCATGTTATAACATGGAATCACGCACAGTACTTACTGGAAGTACTCAATTAATGTAAGTAAGATCCCTTCAAAAAAATGACAATATGTTACCTATAATAGTAATAAATATATATTGAGGTTGTGAGAATGGAGGTTTTGTCACAAGACCGAGATAGGAAATTTTAAGGCCTGCCTCGCACATTGAACGCACTCGAGATGTAGCCAAGTCAGGAGACGAGGGGAGACCTATATCATCAACGAATGTTGAAAACAGAAATGTTTCTCAAATTAAAGAAAAGTAGATTGGCCTACAAGATGGACAGCATTTTTCTAGATTTTAATTCCTATACTGACTGCGAGTTGAATAATTTAGTACCTGCTACTATACTGACTCAGTAAAAAACTCCAATTGAAAAAATGTTATTTGAAAAAAGAATAAGTCATTTAGGAATGTTTACACATTAGCAAAGAAAATTTGAACGAGAATTCAGATCTTGGCGTAACAACCATGTAACTTGATGTAAAAGTGCTATTTACAATATCTTAAAACATTTTGCCGATCATACATTCATAGTGTATTACTGAGAATGAGTGCATGACCTTCCAGTTTTTAACCCTTTTAGTGCTATGGCCTCTAGCCCATTGCTATACCGAAAAGTGCTAGGCAAATATAGGCATAATTACAGAGGTTTTTAAAAAAAATCATAAAACACTCGTTTGAAAAGCTATATTTCTGAATGTTATGGGGTTGTATGTAGAATAGTAATACTCTAACATCCAATTCTTAAGTAATAAAAAATAATAAAATAATAAAAATGAATTACTTATGAAAAAAAATATTTTTTTTTAGTTTGATATGAAATTACAATACTATAAATATTTTTAAAATTTTTCTCACTATACCTATGATAAAGAGCAACAATTATTCTACAGTTTACAGAACAAATAATTTCTTTATCTCTTACCTTAGTGAGAAACAAAAAATGGTAAAACACTGCCACCAACATATTGTGAAACATTTTAAAAGAACAGAATACTAAAAAATAGTTAGATTATAACAAACTTATTCAAATAGATATCTTTATGATTATTATGTTTTTTTATTCACTACTAAATGTTTTACAGTTATATAACGTACCGTTTTGGAATCCCGCCGCTGTAGTGCTGTGGTCGGCGTTCAGCACATGCGTGCTAGATACTGCTATCTTTTGACAAGCTACAGCCACCGTTACGGATCCATTTGACTGTATTTAAGGTCGCTTATGACTTTTTAAAATTCCTCCTCTGATTAAAAATGCCACCAACTGTAAAGTACATGTTGTGATAAGTTTTTGTACCACTAAGGCATGAAAACAGCTGACATTCATCGAGAGATCTATGAAGTTTATTTAAAAAACAGAATGAGTGCTGGGATGGTATGGAAATGGGTGAGAGTTTTTTAGGATGTGCAAATGTGCATAATGAGGAACGAAGTCAGAAACCTTCATTCATTACTGATGACTTGGTGCAAAATGTTGATGAAAAAATTTAGAGAAAACAGACTACAACTGCATCATTATGTTGTGTGTCTTCAAGTGTCAAGAAGTGCGATTATTGAAATTGTTACATACTGTTTGAAGTACCGAAAGTTATGCTTATGTTAGGTTTCCAAAATGCTGATGGAGAATCAAAAAAACAAATGTTTGACGAGAATCACAAAAAAATGTTTAACCAGTTATCTCACATTTCTAGAGCATTATAATCATGATGGTAACAATTTTTAAAACCAACTGTCACTGTGACAGACTCACAATGAATTCAGCTGTTTTCACATCTTTAGCGTTATGAAAACTTGCACAGCGCATAATTCACAGTCGGCTGCATTTTTAATCGGAGAAGGAATTTTAAACAGTCATAAGTGACCTTTAATACAGTTGAATGGATCCGTAACGGCGGCTGTGGCTTGCCAACAGATAGTAGTACCCAGCACGCATGCGCTGAATGCTGACCGCAGCACTTCAGCGGCGGGATTCCAAAACAGTACTTTCTTTAAAAACACACCTCGTATTTACTTCTATTATGTAAATAGATATCCATGGCAACAAAAAAAGACTATTCAAAAAATATTCAAAGATCACAGAAACAGCTTATGCCTATAATATATTTACACTATTTACAGTTTCTTACATCACTTATTAGCAAGCGTGCTGCGTAATGCACTGAGGGTGAAGCCCTTATCACACCTCACACATACATAGGCAGACCGACGTCTCACATCTTCACTGCTGCAAACTTTGCAGAGTCTCAACTTTCTTCCCGGAAGTCTCTTTACTCCAAATTGATTTGCAGGCTGTGGAATTTGAGGACCTGGAACTAGTACTACCGTGATTTTGTACTGGAGCCATTCCTTGCCAAGATCATGCACAACTGCCTCCATGAACTTCAGTCTAGTCATTGGCTTATCTTGGACATTTTCCTTGTAAAGAATGTAGGAATTGAGCATCATGCGTGACATAATGTTGAAAACAACTTTTTTCCAAAGCTTTTCTGTCCTTCTCTCATCTAAATAAGTGTAATTCATCATGTCAGAAGCATCCACACCCCCTATATATTTTTTGAACTGAAGTATTACGTCAGGCTTTCGAAAGATCCCTTCTTGTTGCTGATGTCTCATTCTTCTTTGGACTTCACTAGTTGTTGCTTTTGAGTGAGTAGAAATTAGTAAAACTTGTTTTTTTAGATTTTTTTGTCTCTGTGTCCATACAAAAGCAAATAATTTTTTTGAAAAAATTAGTCATTCCGACAGCAAATCTATTTTTATCACATCAGGGAGTTCTTTTCTGTTCATTCCAATAGTAGCAGTGAAGTAAGTTCCTAGGCTACATAGTTTTTCCACAAGAATAATAGAGGCAAAAAGGTTGTCCGTAAATATGTGAAATCCCTTGTTGAAGTAGTTGTCTACAGTCAGTAGTTTTTTAACAACAGTGTACCCTAAACCAAATTCCTGTTCTAACTTTTCTTCTTGAGTAACTCAACTTACTCTATAAACATAAAACACCAGAACATAATTCGAAACAGAATCACAAAGCATCCAAACTTTTACACCCCACCGATGATACTGCTTCTTTGGAAGGTACTGCTGTAGGACTGTGTAACTTTTGGTGCCAATGAGTGACTCATCTATAGAGATCTGCTGATGTGGGGTATAATGGTGACGAAACAGTAAATTCGCATGGTCAATCAAGGGCTGAAATCAGGGTGAATGTTGGTTTGAAATTACTTCATTTACTATGTGGAAAAATCGTAAAATCAGCTGAAATCTAAATCATGGTGTTGAGGACGATGACAAAGTCGACCAGAATAATACAATAATACAAGCCATAAAAGCTTTCATTTCTTGTACTGTTACTGGAAGCCACTTTTTTACCCTTGAGTTGTCTTGAAAATAATTATTTTTTAAGCATTGGTTAGCGTATCTGTTAGTTTCTTGTGCAATACTTAGGCAGAAGTTTTGCGTGAAAAAAGTGCAAAATAGCTGACTGGAGTAGAGTCATTGTAAGGCATATGCAGTTCCGGCAAGTTCACAGTACAGAGTAGGTGCAAGAGGAAAACCATCATCCTCACCAACCTCAACCCAGTTATTAATAGTAGGGCCATGTGTGAGTTGCAGTGGTATGTTGATATCAGGAATCACAGGAGAAGGGGGGCTACTATTTACATTTGGGAGGCAATTTCAGTTTTGGTCACCAGGCGTATTTACAGTGGCATTATCAGGTGCTTGGCCTTGTGGTTAGGATATGCCTAAGTCTAATACAAGTCTTGATTGGTTCATCAAAGGCCGAGATTTGGTAGTTTTTAGTTTTTTGGGAGTTGAAGTTATTATTTCACCTCCAGAAAAGTCACTGACAGAATCAGGCATGTAGTCTTTGTCATCGTCCGTGTCATCAATAATGCTAGGAATGCTAGCGGTCTCTTCGTCAGAACTGGGTATGTCATCAATGTCATTACCACTATTATAAAACTCAAAAGGTTGACTGACAAATGAAGCGTCTGAGTTCCCTTTCACTGTCATTATTTACACTATTTACATCAAAAGAAGCATCCGGAATTACTCTACCACTGTCATTATTTATAATTTCGTCAACTGCGTCCCGTATAAGTGAATCATTATCTAATATGTTATTATGATCATGATCCATGTTTATTAGGGCACACACAACACAATATTGTCTATTATTGAACTTTTAATACTAATAGGGTAATATAAAACTAACACACTATCAATATCAAAAAAGTAATACAACACTATATTACTGGGGTAAATGAAAAAAAAACAAACTGCAACAATGTGTATTTATAGGCTAGCTTCCGGACGTAAACAAACAACGTGCGCCAATGTCGTTCTTCTTATTATGTCAGCTGTGAACAATCACAGACAACCGCCAGAGTCAAAACTAATATTTTGAAACATATGGAAGAAGATTACGATGTTAGTGGCCATTTTCGTTAAATAATTACGTTGTACTAAATGAAATATATAGCGTCGCTATTTGCGACCACCGCACTTTTAGGCTAAATCGCATAGACACAAATAGCAACACATAGCACTAAAAGGGTTAAACATCTAGTGGGGTGGAAACTTTTTGACAGAGTCGTTGTATAGAGGGAGATGTTTACCCATCGAACTCCTGTCATTGATCATGACCATCTTGTTTCAACTAACGTACAAACAACTCTCATTACTTTGCGAGACATGTTCTTTTATCTGTATTTAAATTATTGCTTCTTTTATTAAATTATATTACTTCTCAAACAATCTCAAGATAGTTATGAGGGTTATTGGTAAAAACTTTTGTTTGGTGATAAAAAATCGCCTTTAATGTTGGTAAAGGGTTCTGAATTGAAAATAAAGAACAAGAATCAACGTTAAAAATCTCGCAAGAATAAGTAGTCTCATCATAGATCACTCCATTTATTAATATATTGACTAATTCGAGTCCATTATTTTCATACATATGAGCTTACAAATGTTTACACAAATGTATGAATGTTGTTTCAGTATTATAAATGGGTTCGCGCTGCCCCTCAAGTCAGAACACAAGCAGTTCCTGGTGAAGGTGTTGATTCCACTGCACAAAGTGAAGGGTCTATCACTGTACCACGCACAGCTGGCCTACTGCGTTGTACAGTTCTTAGAAAAGGATGCCACCCTTACTGAACCCGTCGTTAAGGGTCTGCTTAAGTATTGGCCCAAGACCTGTAGTCAGAAAGAGGTAAGCGTGTTGTTATCACAGTGTCTCCCATCTGTTACATTATTTGACAGCTTCTTCATGAAACAATGTTTATTTTCCTATTCAAGTTTCACGCTTATTTAAAAATGCATATTTAAACATTTGTCTTTTCATTCAGTTTGGGATTTTGACTTAATTGGCATCCAAACTTTGTTTCCAACTAGCTAGATTTCAGCACAATGCCATTAGTTCAAACTGAAAAAGAATTATTAGACAAGAATAGGAATCTGAAACAGGTATATTATGTCAGCACTAGTGGTGCAGTGCTGTAACCCAACTACTTGGGGACAAAGTGTTGAGGAGATTGTAGGCAATATGTTCTATGCTCAGTCCTCTTAATACCAACACAGCATCTGCTCAGTCGTTATCATCGACGTGGACACTACTAGAGAAGTCTGGGGTGTTCTTGTTAGATGGTAGTCAATGTTCAGATGTTGTGTAGGAAAGAGAACTGAGTGTCAGGCTTCTCAGTTAGTTAAAAATCAGACCAACATTACGTGGTTCGGATTCCATGTAAAGCTGTAGGTCCCTTAGTTGTCCAGGCTATTGGGCTATTAATGTGTCTAATGTATAGTCAATCATTAACTAGCTTCTGCCTTTGCTATCTGAGTAGACTTTCCCAAATTGTGTTAAACTGTTTATATTTGCCCAAATAATTGAATGGGTTATGTTTGTCTTGACACTAAGCTAAAGTTCTTATAAGATTAGTAACGCTTATCTTCTAAGTAAGCTGGAAGCCTATGGAATAACTAGTCCTCTTCTAAAATGATTTCGGCACTATCTCTCGGGACGTTCTGTCCAGGTTAAAATTCCTCACGCTCAAAAGGCCTATCTTGGTAACTTCTGGTATTACTCAAGGATTTGGGTCAGTTTCTGTTCAGCCTATCTATAAACAATATTGGAGAACATCTGGGCAAGCAGCTCTTGCTACTTCCTGATGATGTTTTAAGTCAGCATTAGTGGTGCAGTGCTGTAATCCTGCTACTTGAGGACAAAGTGTTGTGGAGATTGTAGGCGATATGTTCTATGATCAGTCTTCTTAATACTGACACTACTATTAAGAGTGTCCTCTCAATGGTTGCCATCTATCTGGACACTACACGAGAAATCAGGTGTGTCCATGTTGGGTGGTAGTCAGTGTATGAATGTTGTGTAGGGGAGAGAACTGAGTATCAGGCTGGTCAATCAGCTGAAAATCAGAACAACACTACTTGGTTCGGATTCCACATAAAACTGTAGGTCTCTTTGTTTCCCTGGCTCTTTGATATTGGCCTAAATGTAAATGACCCTTACTGAGCATATGTTGAACTCAGTTAGTAACCAGCTCATCTACACTCATGTAATCATTCATATTTGCCTTAAAATACGCACAAAGGTGTGTCCGTGTCTCATATTTAAGAACCTTCAATCTAATCTCGATAGCATTGAACAATGGTGTGAATTTAGTAAAATGGATATAAATCCCACCAAGTTTGTTGTTATTACATTTTCTCGTTATGCTGACCATAGGATAAAAGTTAAATTAAAAATTCTTGTCAGGAAATATCTGTTTTAAATTTAATACAGCAAAATGCAAATTAGGACTAGTTTAGCTTTGATACTGAACGTTGGACTTGGCATGTTGGCACATAAGGATCTTATTGTGTTCCAGATGATCCTACCACTTTTCCTACACACATAGCCCGCCAACATACATACTTTGTTTTTGAAATTTGTTAATGATGGAGTATCAGATGGGGAAGACAAAGGTTGTTGGACATTTGCCATCATTACGTGAAAATTACCAATCACGACATTTAGATTTGGTAAAACCCGAACCTTTTTCAAGGACTAAAAACTAAATTACATCTACACAGTAATGTTATAAAACTACGTTCTTAAACTAATAAACTTATTTACATTAATAATTATCTACATTTTAATGTTTCCAAAGATCTAATAAACAATGGCTACCCTCAGTCTCTCATAAACAAATGCAAAAAAATAAGAAAACGCAAACAAACACCCACTGACACAGAAAAGCCTAAAGCATTCATGGCCATTTCATATATGCCTAACCTTTTAGAAAAAATCAAATGCATAGCTAGAAAATCCAAAATCAGAACATCATTCAACACACAAAACACATTAAGATAGTCTTTAACTAGAACTAAACCAAAGAATGAGGAGCAATCCTCCAAAAACGTAGTATATTGCAACACTTGTGAATGCAATGAAAAATACATAGGGGAAACAAAGAGACCACTGGAAGTTAGGCTAAAAGAACACAAATAAAATTAAAAAAGGAGACACTATACATTCTAAATTAGCTGAACATGCCTGGAACAATGAACACAGATTTAACTGGGATAACACTAAAATACTTCACAGGGAACCACATTTTTTTAAACGTAAATTCATCGAAGTTGCCTTTATGAAACTAAATAATGAACAAGTAATCAGTCAAAGTAGCATAGAATTTAGACCCATGTGGGTTCCTTTACTTAAAAACACACTTGATACAAAGTTCAGTACACTAATGACATCATCTAACCATGAGCCTACGTCCTCGTACCTGAGTCACCACTTTCCTGGC
This sequence comes from Stictocephala bisonia, assembly GCA_035578905.1. Classification (NCBI taxonomy): domain Eukaryota; kingdom Metazoa; phylum Arthropoda; class Insecta; order Hemiptera; family Membracidae; genus Stictocephala; species Stictocephala bisonia. The sequence continues at coordinate 541,377 of JAQJVL010000335.1, read as the reverse complement.
GATCTCGGAGTGTACCACTTCAGTCTGTGAATAGTTCTTGTAGTGTAGTGTGTATGTTTGTCTTGTCCCCATGTTTTATCACCTTGGAGGGAACTTAGTAGACACTGCATTTGGATTGAATCATCCTCACTTCGTGCCTGGGACGTCTAGACGCCATCGTCACTGCGGGTCGAAAGACTTCATTTTATAATATTTGATTATTGTATTGTTTTATTCCTAATAATAATTGTCTTTTCAGGTTAAAATGTAATTGTAATAGTTAATTAGATTGGATAGTAGTCTTAGTCCTTCTGAGTCACATATGTCATTTTTTGTGCATGCTTAATGTTATTTTAAATTAATAGTGTTTTTCAGGTACCATATATTTATTTTATTTATGATTAGTTAATGTAATCTCATTTCAGTCTGATTTGAATATTAATTTAATTGAGTTTTAAAATTTTTTTGTTGATATTGTGACCTTGGCAGCCCCTAATTGGTTATATTAATTTAACCCTGTTAACATTTTTATATTTAGCAGAAGTTCATTTTGTTGTACCCCATTCTATGATCTAGGTTAAAATGTAGATAATCATTAATGTAGATAAGTTTATTAGTTAAAGAACGTAGTTTTATAACATTATTGTGTAGATGTAATTTAGTTTTTAGTACTTGAAAAAGGTTTGGGTTTTACCAAACCGAAACGTCGTGATTGGTAATTTTCACGTATAATGCTGTCAAATGTCTAACAACCTTTGTCTTCCCAATATACATACGTTCAGGATGGCTTCTGCCTGATAGACACATATAATCTAACAATGTGTTATAATTTGTAACTTAATATAATACTGAATGTACTGCTGAGGTATAAAAATGTACTTTTCATTTTTATGATTTCTTATCGTGTTAATTTTAATTCTTTAGGTCATGTTCCTGGGAGAAATAGAGGAAATTCTAGATGTTATAGAACTGTCTGAGTTCATTAAAATTCAGGAGCCTCTTTTTCGACAAATTGCTCGCTGTGTGTCTAGTCCTCATTTTCAGGTAAGATATTTGTAGACCTAATTTTTACATTAATAAAGTTATTCAGTAGCTTAATTAATTGTTTCAAATAATATTATATTTTTCTACAAGAATACAGTTCAGAATAACATTTGTTTGGGTTGATCAATAGTCATTGGACTAGGGATTAATCATTAGGATATCCAAGAGTTATTTTATTTGATAATGTCTTCAATTTTAATCTGTTTATTTCCAAATTGTTTCTTTACTGTTACTGTATGTACTTAAAATAGTACATACAGTAATTTTTTGAGTAATGTATTTAATTTAAATAGTACTCATTAATACATACAAATGAGATTCATTTTCAATAAGAATTATTTTACAATGGTGTAAGAGAAACGCTATGATAAAAAATCATATCAGAAAATAAATATGAACTTATTGTTCTTACTTTTTACATACTAATCAACATAGTCACCATTAATTTCAAAACATTTTCTCATGGGTCATAGCACCAGCTTTTGAATTCCCTCATCTACCACCAGACTAGTTTAATGGTTAAGTTTCTTTTTTATTATTTTATCTACCGAGAGGTGTTAGAAAGAGATGAGTCTGATGGTGCTAAGTCAGGGCTATATTTAGGTTGGTTCATTGATTCCGAAAGGATCTTATCTAGTTGTGTCTTTGTTCTTGTTGCGGTGCAAGTCTGACATCACTACAAAAGAGTCTCTTCTGTTGTTTTGAGTGGCACGCCTAAACTTTAATCAGATATTACAGTTATTCTCAAAATTTAAATTGTTATCTCTTGGGAGAAAGTGTTTTGAAAGAAAGCCTCTTGAAACCCAATAAACGGTAGTCATAATGTTTTGCGTTGAGGTTCTTGCTTGAATTTTAATTGTTATGGTTTCGTGAGGGAGTTTTTAAGATTGGCAGTCATTCAATCCAAAGCTGTATAATGACATAGCCAGCACGGCAGACACATAAAGGTGGTGTGGTGGGGATTGGCTAACTCCAAATAGACTTCATGTAATAGTCTTGAGTGGACAAGATGCAAGATCAGTTCTTGTATTAAAACAAAGTATTTGTTGTTTATTTACAACAATAAACCTTTATAATACTAGAGAGAATAGTCAAAAAACAGCTTGTTAAATACCTGCAAATAAACCAGATTCTAACAGAGTGTCAGTATGGGTTTAGGGAGAACATAACAATTTCAGACATACTTTTTGATGTAAACAAACAATTGCACGACTCTATTTCCAAAAACGAGCGAATTATGCTTATCTTTTTACTCATCTGAAAAAAGCTTTTGACAGCATAGATAGAAATTTACTACTACCAAAGTTGGAGCAAATAGGAGTGTGTGGTAAAGCACTTGATTGGTTTTCTAGCTATTTAACAGAAAGACGACAATTAGTTGCCTTGGGTGGGGTATATCAATAACATCTTAAGATTAAATTTAAATAGTAAATTGTTTCTTTTTGCCGACGACGCCTTGGCGCTCGTAAAGGGTCAGGACTGGGCAGAGGTGCGCTCATTTGCTTTAAGAGATCTCATGTCTTTAAAAACGTGGTTTGATCAGAATCTCCTTTGCTTGAACGTCAGTAAAACAAAATACTTACCTATCTCGTTAAGGAGTAATACCGATTATACCTTAGATAATTTAGTGATTCATTCTTGTGGAGACTACAATAGCCGGGTATGCGGCTGCGAGGCTATTGAGGGTGTGACGTCTTATAAGTATTTGGGGGTAATTTTTGACAGACGATTAAACTGGGCTCAACACATAGACTGTTTGAAAAAGAAATTACGTAAATACGTATTTGCGTTCAAGCAGGTTCGAGATATTCTTTGTGAAAAAGAAATCAAATTAGCGTACTTGCCTACGTTCAGTCCTTGTTGTCTTTTATAATTTCATGGGGGGGAGCTTTTAAAAGTAATTTACAGCCTCTTAACATCATTCAAAAATCTATATTAAAAGTGGGATTTAACAAAGGTTTTTGATATCCAACTGACGCTCTGTTTTTTTAAACTGGTATTTTAAGTGTGCGTCATCTATACATAAAAGCCCTTTTAATTCATATATTTAAAAACCACAACATAATCTTTTCTAGAATTTCCCACTCGCACAATACAAGATATTCACGTAATGTTGGAATTTCAGCTGTTCCCTTAACTAAAACCTATCAATCAACAAATCCATTCTATACATGTCATACATTGCTTAGAAATCTGTCCAACTATCGTCAAAATGTGGGCCTGGTATTGTTCTCTTCTCCATCATTAGCTTCTCTAAAGACAAATGCTAACCAGTGGTTGTCTCTTATCAGTACACAAGAGGCAGAGGCTCTTATCACTGCCGAATACAGACATGGCCACAACCTGAACATCCTTTACCACGCAACTACAGATTGATTCTATACTACTACTATAGTTTTTCAGCCACAGCGTTCTCTCTGCCTCCCTCTTTGACTCATGTAGGCATATACTAACCTTTTTTTTTCATTCCTTTTTTTTCTCTTGTGCTTGTGCTGTAATAAAGCATTTTTGAATATAGCAGAGTTACTTAACATTGCCAAATTTTCAAAACAAATAGTTAAAAAAGAAAATGAGATGGTATACTGAACTAGTTATAAAAAAAATACATAAATAACATTTTCTTACAATTTTAAATACACTGGATTAATTAGTGAAAATATTATTCTACTGACAAGCAACTCAAGCCTACGCACAGGCAGCATTGCCTATGTAGGCTTATTTCCATATACTTTTTTTCTACTAAATTTAAACTAGCAATACTCTAACAATTTCAGCAATACAGCAAAACCCACGCATAACGGTCCTAGTTTCCACCTTTTTTCTTTTCTTTAACAGTATTAGTAGACCAGTTGTAAATCTAAATTCTAAAGTTAATCTTTCAGGAGTTGTGTGTTTTAGTTGTATTGGTATTTCACATGTTTAATGGTTAATTTAAGAGTATTTTTTCCTATGTATACAGTTTAATTTTTGTAACATTGTACATTTGCATAAAAGGAAATAAAGTTATTTTGAATTTTATATATTTTATATATTCATAAAATTATTATTTTTTATGAAAAACTAATAATGGCGCACAAATTGCAATTAAAATAAAAAAGTTGCATTAAAGCTTAGTAAAAGTGAATTTCTGACAAAACAGGGTTTTATAAGTAAACTAAATTTAAAATTAATTGTATTAGTTTGTATATTTGTTACCTCTGTTAGTCCTTTCTCGTGCCCTACCTATTACTTCCTCTGTCTACAGATTTTGTGGCCATTGTAATATTTGTATACCAATTAATTAAAAGTATAGGAAGGGCTAATATTTATAACTGACCTTTTGCAGGTGGCAGAGCGAGCTCTGTACTTATGGAACAACGAGTACATAATGAGTCTGATGGAAGAAAACAACCAAGTGATAATGCCAATTATGTTCCCCGCTCTCTACCGCATCAGCAAGGAGCACTGGAACCAGACCATAGTAGCATTGGTCTACAATGTCCTCAAGACCTTCATGGAAATGAACAGTAAACTCTTTGATGACCTCACTGCTTCGTACAAAGCTGAACGACAGAAGTAAGTATCTCTAGAGGAACTAGAACGTATTCAGTTAATAACAAGATTAGGTGATATGAAGAAGTGAGTAACAAAGACTGTAATAGAACAATATTATAAATTGAATTCAATCAAGTTTGGATGCATTTAACATGTATCATCTTTATTGTATGTCATTTGCAGATGAAACTCTTTTTGTTTTAAAGCACAACCAAGTACACATTATATTTTATAAGATTCAAACTTCATCATTTATCAACAATTGCTGAACATTTAATTCAAGAAAACCATAATATTTCATCAGTTGAAGAAAATTTAGAAATTATCCATTTTAGACCTAAAAGTAAAAAAAACTAGATGCTATTGAAAAATTGTACATATACAAAAACATAAAACGAGACAGAAATAGATCTTGATTATCAAAAACATCACAAAAGATTACTAAGTTGACTTTATATATATTAGGGATGTGCGAGTAGTGATTTTTGAGTTCAAGTCGAGTAGTTGACACTTTTTTCGAGTATCGAGTATTTTCGAGCAAGTATTTTACAGAAAGATTTCCTGTTTACCCAAGGCAACTGTAAAAGGCAGTTACCATCCTAAGCCTATGTTAAGTTTTGCCAGATTCGTAAATATATACATCTAAACTGAACAACAATAAATTTTGATTTGGTTGTTTGTAACAGTAACATTGATAATAAAACTTTACTTCCTGCCTTCCGATCTTTTTTTGTGGCATTGTTTTAAATTAGACCTTTTTTCTGTCTAACTAGTCAGGAAACCGTTCAACAAATTGACAGGAAAAAATATCGTATGCGCAAATTTTACATACAGTTTTGGCGATCTAAGGTGTTTACGGAATAATAACTAAAAGACGTTCGCCACGGCTATATACACACATATATATTTATTTATTTATTTAACGGAAAATAAATCAATAATGTTGTGTCATACGCTGCTAGAACGCCATTACCATATTTTATATGATACTATACGGTATTTTCTTAGGTCAAATCATTTGACGATTCCCTGCTCAGATTAAAAACAAAACAGACCTCAATCGACTCGCAAGAAATATACAATAATTTCAGTTCCGAAAAGGAGCTGAACGGTTCTTTGCTTGTACGTATACTACAACTGAGATGAACTTTCGCCAAGAACAGGTGGGAAGTTCGATTTTTGGCATCTAAAGTTACCCGTTCTCCGTACCCTTTTGATTGAGCGGTATTATTGATATGAACGAAAATATGCATAATTTCCATGGCGTACAGACCATTAGATTTGTATCGGTAACAGGTCTTTTTGAGCATCTTGAACCGGATCTCTCGTCCCCTTTCTTGGGTTATAAAGACAATAACCCGCACTTCTGTTTTATTCACGCTATTTTAGGTTAGGTTACAAGTGACTAGTAGACTCGGAACAACCAACATGTGTGATCGCTTTCTTCCCAGCTCTGTTGTTCACTTTGAATTGATCTAGTTCACATCATAATGAACGAACTGGTTCACCACGTCGAATTCATTTGACTGTCGTCGTGTACTACCTATTCTTAGGCGTACTGTTTAGTTCATAATTACATGTACCAAACTGTTAACGTATGATTAAGGGTAAAATAAAACACAAGGAAGCGGACAGTTATTATTCATAACTTATAAAACTGTTTACTCTTAAAACTAAATTAAGATGTAAATCTGATATTTTGTGAAACTCGATCGAACATCGAGTAGTTTTGGAAGCTTCGAGCCGAGTTCGAGTAATAAAATACTCTATGAAATACTCGACGTTTCGAGTACTCGCACACCCCTAATATATATATATATATATATATATATATACATAAAAATTAAGCAATCTAATGGCTACAAACGTCAAACATACTTAATCCTTCTACTTTGTGTCTAGCCTGTGCTGGTCTAACTGTAAAAATGTTTCTTAATTCAATACTAGTTTTCAGTCATCCTGATCAGATAACTTAAAAATTACAAGATTTTTCAGTCATCTAATTTAAGTTTTGCCTTTTTTTAAGTTTTTAATAATCAGGTATGGTTAAGGTTACGACATTTAAAAAATAGATCTGGAACTTTTCACTTTTTTTCTTATAACAGTTGTATAGAAAAATAATGAATGCTTTCTATACTATTACTTTTATGATATTCATTTCTTTTGTTTAGTGAAATTGTAATATATTTTTCAGGGAGAAGAAGAAAGAAAAGGAAAGGGATGAACTATGGAAAAAACTCTCAGAACTGGAAATTTCTTCAAATAAGGTGAAACAAAACAAAGATTTATCGGTACAAAAAAAGTGATACGAAACTGTGTATATATAATTGGCTGCCACTGAGTGAGGAAACCGAAGCACAAAGTTGACAGTTCTCTGTGCGCTACAAGTATGAAATAACGTATATTTATAAATATATATATATATTGCCATAATCAGGTGGGACTGACGGAGACCGTCCGACTTTCATTTCTTTGTACCTGTGGACGAGTGCAAGTATTATTTGTTACAATGTGTTAAACCCAAATCGCTTGCTTTTAACTGACCGGTTCGCTTTTCTTTTACTTCACAATATTTTAGTCTGATTGGTTGTTAGCAGATCAAAAAGTCAAAGACAATGGTGGGTCTGCATCGAGTAATGTTATATTTTTATAAAAATAATAAACGATGTTCGCGGTTGAAACACTTGTTGACTGATGATTGATGACTATCTAATCAAAGCGTATTGTTAACTAGTCTTGTAGCTGGAGAAAGGTTGTGGTGTTTCACGTGTTCGTCATAATAAATCAGTTTTCCAGACACTTGCATCTTATAGTTGATAAAAGTAAATCGCTAGATAATTATCAAACTGCTCTTCTTTTTTCATGGACATTTTGTTATAAAATAGTGCATAATAAATTGAGTGTGAAAGTGTTACCTATCTCGTCATAGGAAAAAGGATTTTATATGAACAATAATGTCGAGTAATAGCTATTGCTGCATAAAAATTAAAATAATTTATATAAGCCAAATAAATTTCTGTGGTAAAATCAAAAGATATTTATTGTACCTAAGGTGCTGATTGCAAATCTTATCTAGCTGTTGAAGATTTGTGTTACTTTATTTTATGTGCTATTGAAATTATAGAGATTATATTTTGAATTAGAAAGTGATCACAGTTCACCTTTTCCAATTGACATACATAAACTACTTGACTACTTTAGGTTATTTTCACTTTGTTACTGTCATTGCAACTATGTGATAAAACTCACATTAAAAAAAATCTTCCTATATAATTTATGTTGTTTGTATTTCCTTTTGTGTCCACTACGGTGAACTTATCATGTATGTACTCTTTGTAAATGGTATTGTTTAAAGTGTAGATAGTATTATCGCTCATGTTCAACAAGTTGTTGCTAATAAATAGTTGTATTTTATCAGTGCCAACTTAAAAAAGAAAAATGTTATTAAAAGAATTTAAAACCGTTAAAACCAGGAATAATGTAAAATTAAAACACTTATTGGAAGGAGATTTGTTATTATTTATTATTTTATATTTTCAAAAACCCATATACATATATGAGCAGTACCCTTATTATATTTAGTTGGTGTAAATATTAAAACCGTCTGATTTTCCCTGCAGATGATAAATTATAAATACATTCATATTTGTTTGTCAGTTGTTACTTCTTATTAAGCATCCCCTGCTTAGCCTTCTTGTAAAGACCTGGATTTAGTCATTCCAGAAATGGATCTTAAACTATAATTACAGTTTTTCATAAAAGTCATGGAAATGTAGTTTATCTTTATTCACAAAATTACTATGGTAGAATCTCGGTTATCCGAGTCCCGATCAGCCGAGCTTCTGGGTTAACCAAGGTAGTTATCAGAATATGGAACATAAACATAAAGCTATTAATAAAAGGAAAACTACAGCATAACATATCATATAATCGTTTGACAAGCTATCGTTGTCTCTATCAGCTGTTGGTGCTAGGTTAAGGGGCTGCAAGGGCGTCACGTCACGTGTATTTATGATACTGTACTCTACTACAAATTCTAGGAATAATTTTCCCACCCAAATACATTCACTAATGACACCATCGGCTTAGTAGACTCTGCATTCATATTAAATGTGGTTGTTTTAGAGTGTTGACCTTCGTGATTTTACAATACAGTATTAGATATATTGCCGTAATTTATTGTTACTGTTATTGTTCAATATTTTATTCCAATGTTATGATATGAATGGTAAATGGCTGACAGTTGTTTATCTAATAATGAAATTGAAATGATGAACCCATTATTGTTTTCATCACCGATATGTTAGAGAAATGTCATATTGATACAATAATTTTGTTCCGTTAAAATGTTGAATGGTTTCCTGCACTATTAAGGGGTAATGCAGAATGCGTTAAGCTGGCAGGATAAATATGATAATTTCATTCGGTAAATGGACTGTACATGGATCAAATACGAAAGGTAGGATGAAACGATGATACTGGAGATTGGTTAACATGAAGGAAGGAATCCTCCACTTTCGTTGTCAACAAATATAACATTAGAGGTATCAACTGTTGTAGAGTTTTAAAATGCAATACTTATTCCCAACTTCTTGTCATCCTGCGGTGGTAATACAAATTAAAAAAAAAAAAAAAAAGAAGGTGCTCTTACTTTCCTACAGGACTTTAACTATATTTAGTATAACGCAACAGTATTTTGTGTCTTTTCTTATAATAAATTAGTTTTGTACTTTTTTGTGGCTTTTACATAGTTTTTACCATAATCGTATTATCCAAGTTCTTACGTATTCGAGGTGGACTCGGTCCCAATTACCTCGGATAACCGAGACTCTACTGTACTTCTTAAATCTCATCGCTAAGTTTAATGCCAACTTATTTTTATATGATTTCATGTTTTCATGAATTCGATTTTTTTTACTAATTTGAAAATATTTTTCTCTACACCTGCTTCGCTCCATTGGTCTACAATGTCCTCAAGACCTTCATGGAAATGAACAGTAAAGTCTCTGATGACCTCACTGCTTCATACAAAGCTGAACGGCAGAAGTAAGTATTTCTAGAGGAACTAGAACGTATTCAGTTAATAACAAGATTAGGTGATATGAAGAAGTGAGTAACAAAGACTGTCATAGAACAATATTATAAATTGAATTCAGTCAAGTTTGGATGCATTTAACACGTTCACTGCAGATGAGGCAAAAGTGTATCATCTTTATTGTATGTCACTTGCAGATGACACACTTTTGTGTCACGTCCAATACACGTGTACTGCTTCTTATTTTGTTATTTCCTGCCCACACACAATCAGTTCCTGCTCTGTGAGTGTTCGTATTAACAGTTATAGCTATCGTGTATTTACTCTGTTTTGTGCCTTACCCTTTTTTCGTATCGTAATAAATGATACAAATTTAAATATCAACATTAGTTATTATCTCATAAGACTCACACATTGGGGTGTACGATGAATTTTTTTTACACATTCACTGACGAATAACATGTCTCATAAATCAACCGTTGTATTTTATAAGAATCATACATCCTTCCACTTTGAAATGTGTCTTTGTTGATAGCTGGTGTGACAGTAAAATTTCTTTTTTTTTTTGGATTGCGTGTTGGTTGGCAATGTATCATATTTTTCTTAATTCAATACTAGCATTGATTTTACTATACATAGAAGATAAATCCATCCAATGTTAAATTTTGAGGCACGGAAAAAGGGAGCGACCGTGCTGCAACCTGTCGTCAATCAAGTTAAAGAGGTCGAAATTGCCTCCAGTTTCGACTGTTCGGTTGCACAACCTGGGAGCAGTAAAGGAAACTAATCACTCCCTCCCATTCTCTCTTGTTTCTTTTAAGACGCTCGTCCGGACTGTCGCCACTGCATCTGTCTAGGCGATTGGCCTTGATAGTGGGTCAAAGTGGGATATTATTCCTTGCTGTGCTATGTCTTGCACGGAAAGAAATCGCGATCTTTTATTTAGGCCTTAGGGGGTTGTGAATATGAAAAATGTTAGGGGAATTTTTTTGTTATTTTGTCAATGTAAATAACAGTGTGTTACAGATGTTTAGTTAAAACATTATGCATTATCTAAAATGATGTAAATACTGTTTGTATTATAAGTTTATTGATATTTTAAGTAATTGTATATTTAGAAGTAGCAAGAAAAATGGTGGTAGTTCTAAATTGTTAAAGGCTAAATTATTAAGTCCCTGGATAGCACCAAACATTTTATATAAATTTGAGAGACGTAAAAAATTATATAAAATTTCTACGAAAAGACCATATGACAGTTTTTCAAAATTATTTTGCAAAATGTACTAATGAATTAAATAATGTGATCAATTTTACAAAAAAAAAAACAATTATTATTCAACATTATTAGAAAACTGTAAAGGTGATGTATCTGAGCAGTGGAAGGTAATAAATAACTTAACAAGTGGTTCCTCAAAGAAAATAGTTGAGCTAATTGAATTGCCAAATGGCGAAGTTACGCGTGAGCCTTCCGTCATTGCTGATAATATAAACAATCAATCACCTTATCACAATCCAGTCTAGCCGTCCAGACGTTGTGCATTCCAATGCCCTTCCACCTTTACGTACTTAATGTCAACATTCATTATTTATAACTCCAACAGATTTAGATGAAATTAAGAGTATTGTTAAGCTTTTAAAAAATAAAAAAATAACTGGCTCTGACCAAATTAATATACATTTACTGAAAAATATAATTAATGAGATTGCACCAGTTTTAGTTCACTTAATAAACAGTAGTTTTATCAAAGGCATTTTTCCTGAGAGCCTGAAGTTAAGTTCAGTGGTACCTATTTTGAAGGACAATAACTCTATAAACTAGATAACATAATAACTATCAGCTTGTTATCTGTATTCTCTAAGGGTTTTGAAAAAAAACAATGATTAAATGACTCCATAGTTATTTATCTAAGTTAAATTTTTTTAATCCACGTCAATTCAGTTTTATCAAAGGAAAGTCATCTGAGGATACGTTATTAGAAGTATCAGAAATAATTTATAACAATTTAATTATTCATTAACTTATCATCTGTCATATAGTTCACATTTAATACTAGAATTAACCCTTTATATTATTGAAATCATTATTCATTTTTTATCAAGTAATTAAAGCTTCTTGTCATTATTGCATTTTATAATTATTGTTGTATTTTTAACTATAAATGAATATTCCTTTTTGTTTAAAAGTAAATTGAACTATTTGTCATAAATATCACAATATAAAAATCTGCTTCCGGGTCACACCGTGGACAGTGAAATGTGTGTGGTAGGCCTACCGAAAGTTTTAATATTCGTTGTTTTCCTCGTGTGTGAAGTGTGTTTGCTAAGTTTTAATTAATTTGTGACGCGTCCCACTTGGACTTATTTGTTTTCTTTAACCTGAAGATGCCGTACGCATTCACGGCGAAACATGTAGTTGTTATCACCATCACACGCTGTGAACTGTTTGACGGAAGGTAAAGTAAACCTATTTTAGTCTATACCAGGATTGGCATTTTTTCTTTTTATTTGATATAAAGAGATGGAGATAAAGAGAAAATATTTGCTGTATTGATGATTTCATAAATAGTGGCGGAGTCATAAAATGAAAAAGAAAAAAAAACATACTTGCACACAATTCAGTTCTTCAGTCGCGTTGCCGAAAATCGTGTAATAGGCCTACCTCACTCTCTGGCCGTTAACGAGTTGCGCGCAATCCTAGCTGCGTTAATTGCGATGTCCCAAGAAGGCCCCAAACCAGTACTCGAGTTGCGCGCAATACCGATCTCAGGTAGTCTGTCCAGTCTTGGTCGCTCAAAAAAGTAACTTAGACCTCAAGCTGTGCTATAGAAATATTTCGGTAAATATCAAAATCCGCCAAAAATAACTTGAATTTTCACTGGTCTGATTCCGAATAGCACCAAACTTATACTACAAAATAAGCACATATCTGCTTATATTCTGTGCTTATATTTTCTTGGTTATTGGTAAAATATAATAATTATCTATATCAGCTGAACTTGTTTCCAAGATGACAAAACCAGGATTTCATTTTTCTATAACAACTAAAGTGTGACAATATCTGAATTGATTTTGGGATTGAGTTGGATAAAAAAAAAAACCAATAAAATGGAAATATTTTTATTAATATTTATTATTTTGGTGTACGGTACTAGACTAACAATCATCACATATCCTTTGTTTTTCCTGTAACGAACGTTTTAAGTACAGCTCGCACGTTTTGTTATTGGACCCTCGCCTAGCTCTCATTAGTGATTTAAGTTAAGTGATCACCGTAATACTATATCCTAATTAATCTAATGTGTAGATAAATAAGTGTAAATAATATAAGTTGTTTGACTTTTAGTCATCTTTTTAACCGAAGATGTTTAATATAATTATGTTTGCCATTCATTTAAATGTTACTATTAAATTACAATAATTTTTAAACATGTATAGCCTATATTACTCCCCACGGCCCACAGTTCTATAGTTGAAGTGTTTGGTTATTAAAAAAAGGTCCCTCTTCTTCTACTTAGGATTAATTTATCTAGTTTGAAAGTGTATGCTTATCATTAATACGATATATATATATATATATATATATATATATAATTGTTTCAATTTGAAACCATACTATTACAGTTCAGAATATGCGCAAAACCCAAATTTACGTATTATTTTTTAACTATATTATTGTTTATTTGTAATATTCATTTGTTTATATAGTTTTGTTAGTTCTTGGCATTGTTTGTTCTGTTCATTCTCAGTTGTGTAAATAAGTCATATTCGAATTGTTATAATTAAAAACACCACAGAGTGCGGTTATAGTTAATTTTGTTATTATTTAGACTGTGGTTACTTAAAATTAGTTATTTCTTATGTTATTGCTGGTCACGCTACTTGTGAAGTGTTACCAGTGTAATTCCAGAGTGTCTTTTCCAGAGAAATTGAAAATATAAATAAATTGCAGTTTATCCATACTTTCACATCTAGTAAAATAATAGTATGAAAAACAGATGTGTTAACTTTAATTATATTCGCCTTAAACACACGTTTTACAATAGTCTGATTCAATCAATGTTATAAATCGGTATTTTTTAAAGGGGGACATAAACAAAATTTACAATAATTTCACAACCTGATTAAAATAATGAAAATTGAATCTAAATAATCAGAAGTCTAGTTATATTCTATCGCGATAATATTTCCTAACCAATTGCAATTGACATCGAGATTGTTTTTCTCAAGAAGTAATAATAGAGTCACAACTCTTCATGATTCCGAAAAAAAGTAAAAACTGACCATTCACCAAACAATGAAATATTTTACAAACAATCATGCAATTACTTGGAACCAAATAATATGTTAATGTTACAGTCAGTAATAATAAAACATATGTATATAATAAGATTAAAAATAATGCTATTTTAAATTAAATGCCTATACACAGATTGTCTGAATCAGGCCATAAGATGAAAGCTATTTTTATCTTGTATAGAAGTAAATTAGTGGTTTTGTTATGATTTGTTCTAACCCTATCATTCAATTTGAATCTCATTTGGGTTTTATATTTTGCCCAGTATTATTCTATATAAATATCATAGGCCTATTTCAATATTTATTTTGTCAAAGAAATAAATAATGCCACATTTTTTAATATTTTACTATAGGCTATTCCTGGAATATTTGCAGATTAATTTCATAATTGAAAGGAGAGTCATTGATTGGATTTGAAAACAATTTATTTTTTAATCAATTACCGCATATGAAAAACTAATGATTGAGTACAACAGTCGATTTAATCACCTAATCGATGGTTAAAATGCAATAAATAAAGATTTTTCAGATGGGCTATATAATATGAAAATGTTTACTTAAATTAGCATTTTACTTAAAATGGCCAGCATTGCCGATAACTTAGCGGTCTATTAAAGTGTGTCTATTTACAAATACATGGTGTGTTAATCATATAAATCAATATGGTGTTTTAATTTATTCAGTTATAAATATTTCTTTATTCAATATGAATGTCACACTGAGTTTTACTGTAATAGTATCAACACAGTATTCTTTATTATTCGAAAGAGATGCAAGCAAATATAAAAACAGAGAACCCGGATAAACGTTGGCCATATGGAAAAACGTAAACAATTATCTAAGCAGGACGTTGTTTGTGTGCGTGACCTGAGGAAGGAGAGGGCGTGGCGGCTGTCTGGAGAATGGGAGAGTGGGTTAAGAGGAGGGAAGTGAGACAGAGACGGAAGAGCGTGCGAGAGAGAGAGGAAATAGGGCTATGCGCAGCGCAGCGTGGGGCCTCAAAACAGTTTAGGGGCCTCGCCACAACTCTCCCATATGGATGGAGTATCTCTTTATATAGTAAAATCAATGATACTAGTTTTCAGTCATCCTGTCAGTCTAGCTTGATATTTGACACATAAATACTTCCTTCTCTCTTTGTATGAAGTATCTACTTGCCACATTTCATGGCGATCAGTTTTAACAAGTTTGGTTGTAGTTGAAGGACAAATAAATATACATGTTAGGTAAAATGCCAAATGTGCAAGTTCATGATTCTGTTTTGCTGCATACAATTATTAACTAAGTAAAGTTCTTTAATTTTACTTGCACTTTAGAAATAATTATTATTAGTTATTTTGTCTTTTCTTATATTTACTTGAGAACCAAGTAAAGGAATGAATCCCAGAAATTTGTTATCATCTTTTTAACCTTATTTTGTTCATTCCCCATAGTTGATCTGTACGGAATTAATTATCTATAACCATTTTGGTGCCAGGTAAATTTCACATTTCCTTTGTAAAAAATGCAAAGCCATTTTTGGTGAAATTGCAAGGATTCAAACAAACTTAAGCAGAATCTATGTTTTTTGTCATGTTTATACAAATCTTATTTTAACTGAAGAAAAAGAAGTGCTCTTTCTAATGAAATATAGTTTACCCTCCTAATTAAACATTTTTTGTATACAAGAAAATATTTGGTACCAAAAATTTCTTTTTAATTTTTTTTATAATTTGAAGGTGCATAACATATTTATACATTTTATAAAGAATTTTTCTCATTACCATTTTATAGAGAATTTTAAATTGAACAAAGTCAAATAATTTCATTAACCATACTTTAAAAAAAAGTGCTGCATTTTGGATACCTTAGTAACATGCAGATTAATTATTGAAATCTGTAAAGCAGTTTTTCTGAAATAAAACTGGAATTGTTGATTTGCCTCTGTAATGTTCTAATAGTTACAAACTATAAATATATAGCTCACTGTCGGATAATATGAGTTTTCGTCAGCCACATCAACATTGTTTTGGCCTAACCTACTAGTGCTAGGAACTGAAGTATCAGGATCACTTACGTTTTCTAATAACATTAGCAAAAGTCTTTTGTCTTCTGCTGGAATAAGTGTATCGTCACTCATTGTAATAAACTTCTAAATAGGTAGAAAATAATTATTATTCACAAACTAGATAAACAAAACACAAACAAACATTATAGCAATACACTACATTGGTGCAAAAGTCGAACTCAGCTGAACTGACTATTGACGTAATCTAATATTAACTGCAATCAGCTGCACAATTTTATGAAAGAAAAGTACAACAGTGACTATTGTCAATCTGTCTGCTATGACTTCAGCGGCAGATTGATGAAAATTAGTGATGTATTATAAGAAATACGGCGCATCTCTCAAAGCGACGCTGGCATTTTTACCACTAGCATGGCGCGTCGCTCACAGCGACTCCCGGTACTATAAGGGTTAACTCTTGAACCGGAACGTTAACATTCTCTAACCTACAGGCTGTTTTTGGTTTTTTTCAGTTTTTTTGATAAAATGTTATAAAATATTTGTCATTGTTTAGTTACCTTAATTTGGTATCATTTTGCTCACAAAAGACAGGAGAACACTGTGGTGTATGGATAGCTTTGTATTATATGGATATATAACAGAGATTCTATATGTTGTATGTCTAGTTTATTAATTTGAAATTATAAAAATGTAGATCTAGATAAAAACTCCAAATCTCTGCTATCTTTATTGCTCTTTTTTCTAAGTAACCAAAATGTTTTAAACTGCCAATATTTAATGAATACTGAATTTTTATCTCATAATAGTAAAATATATAAACAGTTGTGCTCATAATAGCTCATAACAGTTGTGATCATATATATAGTGCTATTATGAGAAATAAATGTATATATATATATATATATATATATATATATATATATATTTAGGATGTAATAAAATTAAAAACTGAGTAACCTTTAACATTTTTTATTAAATGTTAAATGACATTTGAAAATGACCATAAAGTTGAAACATGTTGTGTTTAATAAATTTTAATAAAAAATTTAAAGGGTACACAGTTTTTAATTTTATTACATCCTAAAAATATGTAAGTATCCCTAATTTTTAACTTTATATTATATACATATATTTATTTTTTTTTTTTTTTTTATTTATTCATAAGACGCCGATCGTCATGATATGGGCGAATATGGATTTCGAATGAGTGTAGATGAGCGAATGTAGTCATTGTTACAAACTAAGGCCGACTATTCCTTAGAAAGTGTCATTAACACTTTGAAGCCTGGGCCCTTAATACCGTTTGGCATGGAATCCTGGGGGTTTTATGTTCACATTAAAAAAATTGTAAATGCCTTATAAATTTCATAAAAAGGTTATATTATATATCTTTGTAAAGGGGAGAAAATTCTCTTTTAATGATGGGCAAAACTTTAGGTGTTGTACATTTTTTTATTTTTTACAGAAGCTACAAATAAGTACAAAAATATGTAAAACAAAAAATAGCTAAATATAATAACATATAATAATATAAAATATAATAACATATAAGCTAAATATAATATAAGCTAATATAAGCTAAATATAAATAATATAAGCTAAATGTAATAACATATAATAGCAAAATATAACAACATAAACAATGCTGACATAAACAATACCGCTCGGCGCGCGCTCAGCTGTCTCACGTCAGCTGTTACGATAATTATTTATCCAAGACCAGATGTAGATAAAAAAAAATTAATAGACCGATAAAATATAATAGCAGATAACTAAAAGACATATTCAGATGACCTAAACCCGATTATATGCCGATAATAAAGATATAATGAATTAAATATGGGCGCCCGAGCTATTCTCGGGCATCGGCGAGTACGCCAGTTTGCGTCGCCCGATCTATCTTCGGGCTTAGGCTTCAAAGTGTTAATTAATAGCCCAATGACAAATGAACAGCCGGTGGTTATCAGCTGATCCTTCTCAAAATGTATTGACTCTGATTGGAATCGAACTGACAACCTTTAATATATATATATATATATATATATATATATATATATATATATATATATATATATATATATAAACAATTGTAAAAAGATAAATTTTACTGGCCATTTTATCCAATAGTCATTTTGCTTAGTAATAAGTTTTATCTTATGTGTTTTATTTTAACTCTGTTACTTTTGAATAACTTAATTTCATAGATAAGTTTTAAATTAGATAACAAACCTCTTTTTTTATGTTGGCAGAATATTTTCCTAATCAAAAATTAAAAACTGGAATTACTAAAAATGTTTCATTTAAATCCATCGAAATTCCACCAAGTACCAAATAAAGAAACTAATCAAGATAACTTAAAAATTAATTTTATCAGGTATCCTAGAGTCTATTTTAAACTTTGTAAAAGTAGTTTAACTAGTTTTAGTTTGATTTAGTTTGTAAAAGTAGTAGTTTATAAAGTCCCACTCAGCGTACTCTGGCTGAGGCGGACACTGTATGAGTGGGCCTTTGCTTGGTAGGTTTTGTGTTGAAACAGAATGACGAGAAGTATTCACAAGACGTCCTATATGCACTTGTTTCTCTCGCCCTTCCTAAATTGAAATACAATCAATAATTACTTTTTGGATATGATTGCCTCACCTCCGAGTTGCAATCATTGAAGTGTCTATTATTTATTTATTGTATGGTAGCATTAAATAAATAATAATAATGAACTTTTCCACATTTCATAGTTCAGTATTATTATTTTCTATTATTATTATCATCTATTCTTTCTTTCTTTTAAAATGCCTCTTTACTTTCGGTTCTTATTAGTGTATATTTAGTTAGTATAGACATAAATTTAAGAAATTTTCTCCTTTTGCAAGAGTTTTTGATAGAACAATTCATTTTGGTCCTTTTTTAATATAATACTTGCAACTCAGCCTAAGCACAGACAGTATGCCCGCCCATGTAGGCTTTTCCCATACAAAAGGATTTACTGAATGATTTTTATTATTTTTTTTGTTCTTAGACAATTTTGTTTAGTGTTTACTCGTATTATTATTTGATGTATTATTGTATTGAACATTTTCATTCAATTTACTGATGTATGCATTTGAATGTTTGGGGAATAAAGTTTACTTTCATTTCATTTCAAAAAATCTTTACTGTCAATTTAAGATTTAACTTTTATTAAGTTTTTAATAATCAGGTATGGTTAAGGTTACGACATTTAAAAAAATAGATCTGGAACTTTTTTTCTTATAACAGTTTTATAAAAAAAATAATGATTGCTTTCTATACTATTACTTTTATGATATTCATTTCTTTTGTTTAGTGAAATTGTAATAATTTTTTCAGGGAGAAGAGAAAAGGAAAGGGATGAACTATGGAAAAAATTATCAAAACTGGAAATTCCTTCAAATAAAATGAAACAAAACAAAGATTTATCGGTACAAAAAAAGTGATACGAAACTGTGTATATATAATTGGCTGCCACTCAGTGAGGAAACCGAAGCACAAAGTTGAAGGTCAACTTAATGCTTTGGTCATACTTGTAGCACAGAGAGAACTGTCAGACAGTTTTTTGTGTGCTACAAGTATGAAATAACGTATATTTATATGTAAATAAATATATATACATATTGCTATAATGAGGTGGAACTGACGGAGACCTGATTCTTTAGGGGTGTGAGAGTAATGATTTTTGAGTTCGAGTCGAGTAGTTGGCATTTTTTCGAGTATCGAGTATTTTTGAGCCAGTATTTACAGAAGGATTTCCTGTTAACCCAAGACAACTGTAAAAGGCTGATACCATCCTAAGCCTACGTTAAGTTTTCCAGATTCGTAAATATATACATCTAAACTGAACACAATAATTTTGATTTGTTGTTTGTAACTGTAACATTTGATAAATAAAACTTTTTACTTCCTGCCTTCCGATATTTTATTAATTGTATATTATTAAAAGTATATTATTAACACGTTCACTGCTATAGTAAAAACACTCTAACCGACCCGGGAAACTAAGTACTATAAAATTTAATTTTACTTTTCATAACGTATAGACAGCCCAAAAACAGCAAAACGAAGTTGGTTGTAGCATGGGAAAAAGTTATTTATGACGTCATAAGTTGTGGTCTGGATACGGTCCATCAGCCCCTTGGGATGCTGGAAGACCAATCAATAGGTGAGCCATCACCAGGTATGGCCACCAATAGCTTAATTGGTGAACAATGAATAGCTTATTGTCCTTCAAAAAGTTAATTTTTTGAGTCCAGCAGTGTTGTTACACCAAATAGGGTTCAAAACTGCATCGTCATCATCACTTTCATCACTTTCGGTGTCGGAATCTTCACTTGTAATAATGTCGTCACTTAAGTCAAGGTCATCAACAGTGTTGTCAGCCATGTTTTAACAATAAAAATTACACTAAATACTATAATAATATACACTAAACACACTTATTTACATAAATAACAAACTATTTACATGAAGAAATCACTAAATTACATCAATTGTAAAACTCCGCTCGAAAAAACGATAGATAAAAACGGAAAATGCAAAAATATAGAACGGTTCACATTCGTATAGCGGCCGACGTAAGGTCTACCTCGCGCAAGTAAATGTTACTTATTTACATAAATAACAAACATATTTACATGAATAAATCACTAAATTACATCAATTGTAAAACTCCGCTCGAAAAAACGATAGATAAAAACGGAAAACGCAAAAATATAGAACGGTTCACATTCCTATATCGGCCGACGTAAGGTCTTCCTCGCGCAAGAGCTGAGCTCACACTGACTGCATAGCAACAACAGTGTAGAGTGGTATAGGCCCGGTCCACGCGCCACCAGCGCCCGGCCGGCGGTGGATCGTATACGGTCCACCCGCATTGAACGTGTTAAAAAGTATATTATTAATTGAAACAACGTGGATTATAAAGATTTAATCTGTTCACTCTATCACAGATCAGATTTTCTATGCAAGCCAATTATACTGTTTCACAGCAGGCTGATATGTTTATCTGGTGGTTCAGTTCAAAGTATACCGCGAAAACGTAGCAATGCTTGTTGGCAAAAGCTGCATCCAACCAAACTGATGCTTATATTCAGGCGTCATCGCCAAATGCAGTCATTTGCTTTCAGAATTGCCTCCTCTCAACAAAAAATTGATTGTGTACACGCCAAGAAGAGTGGATCTGTATTCTGTGGGTATTTAATTCAGTAATAACAAACACAAGGTAACAACTAACTGCAAATAAGCTGTGAATTATATAATCAAATTTGAAAATCTTGATGAAAAAGACTGTAGTTCAATCTATTGATAATAATAACCAAGCAGGTTCAATGAAAATAAATTTTAAAGTCGCTAAGGATGAATTAGTTTTTTTAATTATGATCGTTAATGAAATGTGTGAAACTTGAAACTACTTATATTCATGAGGCTACATTGAACAACAGATAAATATAATTATTTCATAACGAGAAATTCATGAAAACCTGGTGTAATCGAAAGAAAACCATAGACGTAGATGGCTAATATAATAGGTCTGACCGATATTGGCGCGACATGTAGTCTGAAATATCACTGAAGTACCAACTAGTGATACAGTGAAGATTTTGGGCAGCTAAATTATAAACTTATGAATAAAAAACGAGACGTTTGATAAGGATTCAGTTCAATACAAATTATTTTCCGAATCTCTAAATTCGTCATATTTTGTTTAGAAAAAGTCTTCCAACATGTTTCTCCCTCATTTTGGTTGATTCGTGAATGTTTTACAGTTTACATCGACATCGACGTCAATATCAACAGGGAAACCGATCAGTGAGTTTACGTATCAAAACTATCGTACTTTACCATCTTTTACACTCCAACTGTTTTATTGTCTAACCTAGTCAGAGAACCGTTGAACAATTTAATAGGAAAAAAAATACCCATACAAGTACAGTGGTAATTTCCCACCCGCCCACCCATACACGTACAGTGGTAATTTCCCACCCACCCACCCATACACGTACAGTGGTAATGTTTATCGTACAGGCGCATGTTTATCGTATGCGCAAATATTACACACAGTTTTGGCGATCTAAGTTGTTTTCGGAATAATAATTAATAGACGTTCACCACGGATGTTTACATCATTTTTTTATGTGATGGAAAATAAATCAAAAATGTTGTTTCACACGCTGCTAGGCCGATTACCGAATAGGCCGATTACCATATTTTATATGATATGATATGGTATTTTCTTACGTCAAATCATTGGACGATTAAAAATCACTCGGATTAAAAAACAAAATAGACCTCAATCGACTCACAAGAAATATACGATAATTTCAGTTCTGAAAAGGAGCTAAACGGTCCCTTGCACCACGTATAGTACAACCGAGATGAACTTTCGCCTAGAAAAGATGGGAAGTTAGATTCTAAGGAAGTAAAGTGAACCGTTCTCGGGACCCATTTGATTGAACGGTATTATTGATATGAACGAAAATATGCATAATTTCCACGGCGCACAGACCATTAGATTTGTATCTGTAACAGGTCTTTTTGAGCATCTTGAACCGGATCTCTCGTTCCCTTTCTTGGGTTATAAAGACAATAAACCGCACTTCTGTTTTATTCACGCTATTTTAGGTTAGGTTACAAGTGACTAGTAGACTCGACAACCAACATGTGTGATCGCTACCTTCCCAGCTCTATTGTTCACTTTGAATTGAACTAGTTCAAATCATAATGAACGAACTTGTTCACTATGTCGACTAGTTCATTTGACTGTCGTCGTGTACTACCTATTCTTAGGCGTATTGTTTAGTTCATAATTACGTGTACTAAATTGATAACGTATGATTAAGGGTAAAATAAAACACAAGGAAGTGCAAATTTTTTATTCATAACTTATAAATCAGTTTACTCTTAAAACTAAATTAAGATGTAAATATGATATTTAATTAAATACAACTACTCGATCGAACTTTTAATAGTTTCGGAAGCTTCGAGCCGAGTTCTAGTAGCAAAATACTCGATCAAACACTCAAAGATTCCAGTACTCGCACACCCCTACTTTTATTTGTACCTGTGGACTAGTGCAAGTATTATTTGTTACAATGTGTTAAACCCAAATCGCTTGCTTTTAACTGACCTTTTCGATTTTCTTTTTTTTTCACAATATTTTAGTCTGATTGGTTGTTAGCGGATCAAAAGGTCAATGACAATGATGGGTCTGCATCGAATAATTTTTATTTTTTTGGAAATAAACGATGTTCGCGGTTGAAAGACTTGTTGACTGATGATTGTTGACTATCTAATCAAAGCGTATTGTTAACTAGTCTTGTAGCTGGAGAAAGGTTGTGGTGTTTCATGTGTTTGTCGTAAAAATCAGTTTTCCAGACATCTTATAGTTGATAAAAGTAAATCGCTAGGTAATTATCAAAATGCTCTTCTTTTTTCATGAATATTTTGTTATAAAATAGTGCGTAATAAATTGAGTGTGAGAGTGTTTATTTCGTCTTAGGAAAAAGGATTTTATACAAACAATAATGTTGAGTATTACCTATTGCTACATAATAATCAAAATAATTAATATAAGCCAAATAAATTCCTATGGTAAAATCAAAAGATATTTATTGTACCTAAGGTGCTGATTGCAAATCTAGAGTGTTTACCTGGTACGGATTCATGGAAAACCCCCATTTTCCTGATACGGATGTCAAGGAAAAGTACAAATTTTATTATAAAGGGCTTGATTTTGATTTTTTGTGTCCTGTAAAGCTGATATATTTTTCCTATAATTGGAAAAAATTAATATGTTGAATTACCCTCACTTATCATTATCAGCTGAGCGAATAAAGTATCATGGTGGGTGGTAAAGTTATCAAATCTGAGACCAGAAGCCAGAAGGAATGTGGTGTTTTTGCAATTGTTTTGGTTCATAATCTTGTTATGTTATCGTAGCCATTCTTCTCTCACCCCGCCTCGTTTCACTACGTGAAGTCTCTGTCCTGCCCGAGACACTATCTTACAATATCAGTCAGTCAGCTTGTCATTAGTTTGGGTTTAGCTACAATCTTTATTTTTCAATTAAATGAATTGTAAAGTAAATCTAAAAAAATACTGTAATTGGTAATAGTGATTCCATATTTAGTTGAAATATATTAATGAAAGTGTCATAAAACAATTATTAATTTTATGAATTTTTCAAACTTAAGGAAATTACAGTGACATCTGGGTATTGTTTTTAGCATTAACGTATGTAATTCGAAAAAAGTTATTTTCTACACATCGCTTGTTAATATAGGCCTAGACGTGATTGAAAATTAAACTAACAACTGTGTGCAGTTGGTGAAAGTTAAATGATATGGATATAATTGATTACTTAAGTACTGAACACTGTAATTAATTCTATTTTAAATTAAAGTTCGCTTATATTAATTAAATCCACTATTAAAAACCCAAGTCAGTGAAATTATTTGACTTGTGTAAATGTTTAGAATATGTGTAGAGATAAATATTGTTTGGTTCAAATCGTTATGAAACAAATATCGTACTAGAAGCTGGAATGCCGAAAACCATTGCTAAAAGAAGGTCGACGGTTGTAGAATCAATTCAACTCAGTCTTTCAGCGAAGCACATTTTTACCGAAAGCTGTGAATTATTTTAAGAAATTCATTTTACATTTCAAAAACTATTAGTAAGACAATAGTTGTCAGTCATTAACGAAATTCATGCTATCATAGTTGAAATCATAAATTATTACAATAAGATCTGATCGGAGGTAAACAATTTTGGATTACTAATGTACTTATTAGGACTAAAACGGCCGTAAATGTGTGTTTGTATCAGAAAATAACAGCGTAAAAACCATTGTAACAACTAAGATTTTTTAACTAATTGCATTTGGAAGTCAATTTAATAAAACTGTTAACAGAGAGCTAACTCTGGCTGTCATTGGTTAGCCTTCAGCTTAACATACGAAATGAAAATATTCCTATGCAATTCAATTTTTGACTGATACTAGCGATCTCGTAAGACGAAAGAGTGGGCGTGGAGGATGTTTGATGTTTGTTTACTGCCATTTAGTTGAACTTCTTTTAAGTGTTTTTTCGGTTCCTTTCCTTATAGTGGCTGCTTGTTGTCCACCCATAGATGCTGATCACTGAGGATAAAATGTTTTTGATATCAGCCAAGCTATTAAAATAAGTAATTAATTTTATTTTCATATTCTTATCGTCATTACAGCTAATCTCCTATACTGTGTTCAGACTGAATAAAGTTCTCTGAAATGGTTTGATCTACATGGGGTTTTATATCTTAAAAAATATATACAGTAGTCCCTCTATAATCCGGCCCTGCGCCAGTCCGGCCCCCCCAGTAATCCGGCCGGTTCTATCGTATTGATAAAAGAACCAAAACCAGTTCTGGTTCCAGAAAACCAAAAGGGGAGATAGCTTTCATATCAGGAAGGTTTCAGGAGTGAAAAGTGCTGATAAACAGAACAATGAAACGACAAATTCTGATCAAAAGATAAACGAAATAACTTTTTCAAACCGTAAGATAAATAAAATAACTTTCTCAGAAAATATCTGCCCACAGTCGGCCTTTTCCTTATCAGTATTATTAGCACTTGAAAGCACAGATAACATTAGAATTCCAAATGCAGTAAAGAGGAAGATCGTCCTGAGCCCCACACTTGTTTATCCTGACCCTTTCTTATCACTTCCTGCCCGATAAAAACACCGATGGCAACATTCCATTCTGTTTACAATTCATATCTCATGACAATTATTATGCTTCTAGTTTTATAGTGTATAATAGTTGAAAGGTTTTTATAGTGAGGTAAATATATTAGTTTCTTTGTTTAGACATGTTATTAATATAATGCAAAACTTGCATTAAAAAATGATAGGAAATATAATTGAAAAATACATTTTTATGATAATTTTCTGTTAGCACAAGACAACTCTTAATAATGTTACTATTTTTTATTTTTATCAATATTTACATTTTATTTTAACTATTTTTTTCTTTTTTGCAAAGTTTTAAAGGATTAATTTTTTCAATTGTTGTAAGCTTTTTAACTTGTTTTTGATTCATATGCAAGAGTGTTACGTAACACGTTTCAACTGGTGTACCATACTTTTCTTACTTTGAAACTATTGTACATCTGTATTGTAAAAATTGACTTTTTTAATTACAATATACATTCTATTATGTAATTTAAGCATGTTTTACAATTAAACTCCAGTAATCCGGCTTTTTCACTAATCCAACACATACCTGGTCTGAATTGTGTCGGATTAATGAGGGACTACTGTACATTCAACAAATTTTCGTTGTTATAGTTTTTAAAGGACCAATGAAACACTAACATTATTTTATGGGTAAGTCCTTTAAATGGAAAGCAATTTGTATGCATCAAAATCAATGAAATGGAAGCACTATATTGGGTCGTTAACTGTTATGCTATTACGACAATCTTCCTTTTCCTTTACAACTACTGCGATATCGCTGTGCAGTAATGTTATATCTTATGTATATATTTTGGCTTAAGTAGGGACATTTTAGCTGACCGCTCGTGTTCCCCAGATACCCAGCGTAGTAGTCATTTTGCAATACTGTAACCAAAATAAATGGTTGAGGGTATTTTATATCGGAGAAAAATAACAGTACTCTGAGTCAATAGTCAATTTTTTATTCACATAACGTTTACAATACAGCAATAGCTGAAAAAAACAGGTGAATAGTCAAAAATAATAATAACAAAGTTATATTCAAGTTCTCTTAAAACTACAATAAATGACACAAATTACTAATTTTAAAGTATGATACTGTAATGTAATATTACAACAATTTTCCAAGAACTCTTTTACACTATAATAAGCTTTACTGACAAGCAGTTTAGTAACTTCTTTTTTAAATAAACTTTTTCAATAGACTTAATTTTTTGTGGGATTTTATTATATAATTTTCTTCCAAAATAATGAGGTAGTTTTTCTAGAGAAGTAAGCCTGTGAATTGGCAGCTGAAAATCATGTTTGTTTCTAGTCAAATAATTAATTATGGAGGTTATTTTCATTCATAAAATTTTCAAAATTATTTTTGACAAATAGTAAACATTTTAAACTGTATAAAGAAGGTAGTGTTAAAATTTTAAGTTCATTAAATATTGTTCTAAAGATTTTTATTGTCAGAGAAGGTCATAATTCTAAGAATTTTTTTGAATTTTGAAAGTGGTTTCAGTATTTGAGCTGCTACCCCAGAACTCTATTCCATATTGCATGCTTGAAACAAATAACGAAAAATATACTATTAACTTTGTTTTAAGGTCAGTTATATTCTGGAGAAATTGCATCTGAAAACAGATTGTATTGAGACCTTTTGCTAAACTACATATATGCTCATTCCAATTTAAATTATTTTGTATTTTCATTTCTAAAAATGTTGTAGAATTAATGCCCTTTATATCTTTACCCTTAAAACTTATTCGTAAATCATAATTTTCCCTATTTTGGTCCTGATTGGGGGGGGGGGGTTGTTATGGAACAAAGAATTGTATCCTTCCATGGCCGTAGAAAACCGGGAATTTGAAAATCAATCTAGAGTGGCCACCCTCACAATAAATATGTTTAAAATGGCCCAATTTATAATTTTTCCAATAACTAAAGTAAGAAATAATTATGGTATCTAGTAATAGTTAATTTCATTAAAATTTTATAAGTGACATCGACCTTCATCAACTGTCAGATGTTATTTCCTTGTAGTGTCCCAAAATAGATTAATTATCTGAGCATCTCGGCTATTCTCAAATCGATTTTTCAAAAATATCAGTCTCCAATGTGTTGTTTATTTTATTATCATCTACCAATTGTTGTATAAAAAGTCAATTTCGTACAAGAAGCTGATTTTATTTTCTGATCTCTCATTTTTGCAAATATTTAGGGTCATAATCTGATTACAGCATTAATGATTAAAGAATTTTTTTCAATGAAATAATTTTCTGTTTTTATCTATATGCTCAGCTAAATTCATTTACTAATTTTTTTCTATGACTAATTCTAAAAAATTAGTTGAAAGGTGTAATTGAAGCAACTGCATTACAATTATAAGAACTTATAACATTAAACAATGCAGCATTTAAAATTACTTTAAATATTTACAACCACTATGTTTTTTTAACAAATACTGATGGATACTGCAAAATATATTTTAATTGAGATTTATGTGAAATTATCTGAACAAAATATTCATGCTGCCCTAAAGATATGTTTAGGTACTTACATAGTGACAGTCTTTAGTGTGCTTCCAGTGTTCTTTGGTGAGACCATAGGACAGTTTCTATTGTCTCTCCTTTACCCAAGAAATCACTCTTGACTTCACGCCCTTCCTGTCCAATCTGATTCATCTTCATTAAATAGTTATATATAATAAATATATGCTTATCAGCATAAAAATGGGATTGTGCAAGCTACCAACTGTCCTATACATATTTTATAGATTTTCGTGCTAGTTGCACTTTGTTAAAATAGGGCCCCAATTTTTTATAGAATAAAGCTCCTAAAATACCCAAAATGGCCTCTATTTTTGTTTCAAAGTTCGTGTAGACACCCTGAAATCTTAACGACTTGTGTTGCTTTATTTTATGTGCTATTGAAATTATAGAGATTATATTTTCAGTAGTAATGAAAGTAAAGGAAAGTAGCATACTTGATAAACTTGGTAGACTGGTACACTGTAGTTAGACACAATCACTTATCAAAGAATTGAATAGTGAAATATTTTGGGGCTACTAGCCTCTTCTTCAGTCACTAAATAACTGGATACAGTCACATTTGGGGTAGGTGGACGAGATGTTGCCAGCTGTAGAGCACTTAAACACTAAAATGTCACTTCTGCTTCTATTATGTGATAAAATGGTATAATAATGTTTATTATTCTGTTGCTTAGGTGGAGGAAGGAGAAACAGGGTTTATCTTATATTTAGATTAGGTTGGTCTCTAGATTTTGTGATCCATTGATGTGCAATTTCCGTTCTTCTAAGTTGAGAGCTATTGTAGTTTGTAGAGAGTGATCTGATAAATTTAACAGTGAAACATTGATCAAAGTTCTGATTGTGATGCTATGGGATGAAACAGGTTTTTCAGGGTTATTTATCTTGCAATCAGACAATAGAATAGATCTTAAAAACTATTGTTACAGTTTTTCATAAAAGTGACTGTGTTTTACGGTCTTTTAGCATTAAACCCTTATCAAGCATGAAAGATTGTCTACTTTGCTGTAAGGTACTTATCATTTTTTATTAAGTTTTACACTGAAAGACAGTTTAATTACACTGTCTTTTTATTCAGCAATGAGGTGTAAGTATAATTATTTTCTAAGCCTTCTAGCGGACCACTTAAGACTGTACTGTTCCAGAAATGGTCAAAATCTATACTTTTTATAAATATGGACTGAATTAGATACAGATCTGCAGCTAAACCATATAAATGACTAGCAGATTTTAATATTAATTTAATAAAAATGTCCATTAGATTCATAAAAGAACTACCAATCATGTTCATCACTTTAGTCTAGTTAATGTACAACAAAGTGCTGTTTGGTGGAGGAAGGGTTCGACAAAGTATTGTTGTAAGGCTCCTTTGTTTGTCCTTAAGGATGTCTTTGTTTAACCCTGAAAACGGAACACGGCTAAATTTTAGCCATTTTGCACTCTCGGGTACAATGACTCATTAAAATACAACCAATAACGATATCCTCATACTTTAAACTTTGTTCTAGTTTACATTGTAATGCCTGATTAGTGTCTTAGACGAAAGACACAGTGAAATAGAATAAGAAAATCAACTTCTCAATGTAAAAGCATCTTCCAGTCTCTCTTAACCATTTTGATGGCGTCTCTTTGGTATATAAGTCTCAGTTCTCATTTATAAGTGTACTATTCATTTATTTCAGTGTAAATAGGTATATTTGTTATCATCTATGAAGTGAATTATTAGTGAAATTTGTATATTATATTGTATATGTTATAAAAAATAAAAGTGATGCATTTATAAGCTATGTGTACATTTATAAGCATAAATATTGCTTGTAAATGTATATTTATATTATTATTATTTTACAGAATCCATAAGATGTCTTTGCAACTTTTTCAAACGATCATCTGATCTTGGAGGATTTTAAAAACAGCAAATTCAGTCTGTGATAGGGATGAACAACATAGTGATGTGGACGGATTGCTGGATTTTTCAAAAATTTATTTCTCAACAAATTATGGACTAATTTTTACCAAACTATCTCTATCACTTCTAATATTTTGTTATTATTAGATTGTCTGGTTTATTTTGAGTAAAATAATACTGAAAACAAGTACTTTATATAATTTTACTATTTTTCATGATTTTTTGAAAAAATGTCTGCAAAGGCGAAAAAAATGACCTGGCAGTATAGAAAAATCTAATGCCAGGATCCAGGGTTAATGGTGTTAACTGGTGGTGGTAACTGGATCGAAGCGCCCAGTTGAGCGGTCCAAGGAATTTAGTTGTAGATTTTGTTGCAACTGTCATCAGGAGTAACAAAAAGACTGCCTCACTAACCACAGACAAGGAGTTTCCCACCCCGTAAATTGTACAAAAGTATTTAACTCTCTCATTTATCGTTAACGTTAGCAATAACGATTTCATATATTACTAATCTGCTCTTTCGGCCAAAGATAATTTAAAAGTCGAAATGTTCAAACTTTATATACAGAAAAATAAATGGTTAATTAAAAAAAAATTTGTTATCAGTTTTACTTTAGGCCTACACTAAGTTGGTCAGTACCTTTTGTCCACTATATTCTTAACATTTTAATAAAATATATCACGCGGTTTCTTATTGGAGTTATATATAACTAGAAAGACCAAATTAGCCACTTAAGGTAACCATATCTTCATAAAGAACATTTTAAAAAGTTTTTCCCACAGCCCATGTGTTAATTTTCAAAAATAATTTCCCATCAAACACTGTTAAGTTTCTTGAAATATTAATGTCTAGTGAACATATGGCAAGATGCCTAAGATATGTTTGCATTAGTCCCTTGCCACTTTTTACAAAAATATTAACAAGTAAATGTATAAAAGATACTAAAAGTGTTTTTTAACTTTTCAACATGTTTATTTTATTTTATGTTGATATGAGCGAATGTAGACAGGACTGGCCGAGTCTGCTTGCTACTGCACAGTTCCGGGTCATAAGCTGACTGTAGAGTTTTAATTTTCACTGTTGTTCTTTTGACAACAAGTATTAAGAAACATAGATATATGTATTTGATGAAGATATTCATAGTTTTACAATGATGTAATATACAATGTTGAATCTTATTTGATTACAAATAAATGAAAACTCAATATCCTATGACGTATTTAGGTTGTCAAAAGACTTCTTAAGAGCAAAGTGCAACTGCATCAGTTACATCAAATGTGTTGAAGGGTAAACCCCTTATGTTCTAATGCAACAAGTTGGAACATGCAGTCAAATGTGTCTGTCATAAGTGTTTGAGAAAATTATGAAATACCAGTTGCCTCCATCAGTGAATTTCAACAATCAGGACTGCAATACTGATATTAAACCAGTACCAAAGCACTTTTTTATTACATCTTACAGTGCATAATCGTATTGTATATTTGTATTGCTTATTATAACTGTAACATTTTAATTTTATTAATTTAAAGTCCTAAAAATAACTATAAGAAATGATACAGTGAACTAGGCGAGAAATTAATATATTAGGAGATATAGGACATCAAGAAACTTACCTAAGAGATCAAGTCTGCTATTACTTTATAGTGGTAAAAAACACAGAACCATCAAATTTTCAGTGCCTCTGGCACTTACCTCAAGTGAGTTTCTTCTCACATTTGTGGAAAATGTGATGTTTCTGTGTTTGTTTACTACTGTAAAGTATAAGTGGACTTGGTCTTTGTAGGTGAGTTTTCTGATGTTCTATCTCTCCTAATTTATTTCAATCATCAAGGTTTTACAGTATTTACTTAAAAAATTTCTTCTAAGACCAAAGTGTCATTTTATACAATTGACAATAACACAACAAAAATATAATAGCAAATATTTTGTCTACTAGGAACAAAATGATACAACAAATTCATAAGAAGCAAATGTAACAGCATTGACGGGTATTGCCCGAAGTACGGCCAACCAGAAGCCTCGAAAGAAGACTGGAAGGCCATCATGCTTGTAGCTCTTGACA
Source organism: Stictocephala bisonia (assembly GCA_035578905.1). Classification (NCBI taxonomy): domain Eukaryota; kingdom Metazoa; phylum Arthropoda; class Insecta; order Hemiptera; family Membracidae; genus Stictocephala; species Stictocephala bisonia. The sequence continues at coordinate 509,250 of JAQJVL010000335.1, read as the reverse complement.
ATACAGTCTGTCATGCCTCTGTACATGGGTTTGGTCTTGCTGTCTGCTTGTATGCGGTTCTTGATCACATCTACTGGTAAACTTACAATCCATGACACCGCACCTGTTTCACAGCATTTATTTTCCAACGATTAACACGGCAGTGTGTGACATAAAAAGAAAATGAGTAAACTATTAACTACATTTCTTTGGAACACAGTGTTTAAAATAGGAGAAAATAAAATTCTTGTACAGACGTATTGCTTGAATGTAAAATTACTTTTCAATGTGCCCCAAACCCTAATAGCAAAACTCATACATGTGTGGAGCTTGATGTGCCACTTTATGTTTTAAAATTGTGTTTCCTGATGATAATTCATTATAGAAAGTCTTTACTAACTATTAGAACACTAACCGATATTACTTCAACATATTCACACCATGTATAATGAAAAAGATACTTTTCTGTAACTGTTGGATTTTGTGTTATATTGGTGTTTATTTTCACTCCATCATTTTAACAAAAGAATTATACAGTATTCTAAAATATGTACTTTATTGATTGTAAAATATCTCACAGAATCTTTGATAGGTGAACTAATCCTTATAAACATTGAAAGACAGTTGAGACTTCAAATTAAAGAAAGGTCGTCACACCAAATGTGGAATGGTGTCTGTCCATCCACCCAATGGATGGGCACTAGGCATGTGACAATGCATTGGGTCCATATATCATCAGCTAAGATGTAAGATTTATGAAAATTTTTGCATTGGACGTCTAAATACAATTGACCTAAAAGTAGATTGTGTGCATGCGCAAGTGTAGGCATGCCAGCCACGTGTGGCCAGTGTTGCAGATTTGGCTTTTGGAAGTGTACTAGACTTATTTGATGGTATGGAGTAATTTTTTTTAATCCATCAAAGGTGTGGCATGGCCTTTTTAAACTGATCTAGAGACAAAATGTCATTATGTGTACCCGAGTTTGAGGGTTGTTTACTGAAAAACTAACAGGCATATCAAAAATCCAATCACACCATTGTTTTCCTTATTTAATTGTACAATATAATATATTCATTTTTCTTTATTATTTAAGCTTTAGTAATTTTTACTCTAGTGGGAACAAAAAAGTACCGTAATTTTCACTGTGCATCAACTTTACTTTTTTATCACTCAAACCCCTTTAAACGTAACGTATATATATTTTCATAGCTGGTTGACAGGAATGTTTTCCATAAGTTTTATAATTTAAGAATTTTAACCTATATGAAAAAAGTTCTTATCAATTTCCTGAAACGATGTTTTCTTGACTTGTAGAGGTTGTTAAATTAATTTCTTGGTCACAGAATCCTTATGAAAAATATAGTTACAATACATTACTTTTATATGCGTAAGTAAATGCAGCGACTTTTAATCAATTTAAAATTACTTTAAATCTATCAACCTAAATTGATTAAAGTCACTGCATTTGCTTACGCATACAAAAGTAATGTATCGACACTATACATTTCATAAGGATTACAACGGGACCAAGTAATTAAGACCTCTAGTAAGGAGCCAAGAAAATATTGCTTCAAGAAATTGATAAGAATATTTTTTTCTTGAAAAGCTAAAATTTTTTAATTTATAAAACTTATAGAAAACATTCCTGTCAACCAACTATGAAAATATAAATGCGATCTATTACCAGGGTTTTGAATAATACAAAAGTAAAGTTTATACATAGTTAAAACTACTACTGCATAGAAAAACTCCGGAACTGTTTTTGTTCCTTCTAGGATACAACATTTATAGTCAAATTTTAAAATGCATATGTCATCACGTAGAATTGAACAAAGAAAAAATTGTGTGATTTGACTTTTCATAGGCTTCTTAGTAAACAACCTTCAAACTCAGGTAAACATAATTTCTATGACGACAGTAAGTTTAACCTGGTAAAAAATGAAGACGCACAATCTCCTCAATCTGCATTATTTTTTATCTACTGGAAAAGTTAGTACATTTTTTTTAAGAGGGTCCTTAACAGATCCTTTTGCTACCAATTTTATAGAATATTAAAATTATAAACTGTAAAATTATTGCCTAGTGTTTTGGGAAATGCAGATGGCATTGATTATACTGTTTTCAGTGGGACAAATGAACTCTCAGCCGTAAACTGTACAAATTAATAGGTTTTGAAAAAGCATCAATGATCTCTATAACCAAAACAGGTAATGCCCTATTTTTACTATCATCCAGAGCAGGAACCACATATTGCTTTACTGTACAAAAATCATTCTCAAGTTAAGCACAGAAGAGAAATTGTGTTTTTAAATTGTCAGTACATTATGGTTTCATGTCAATGTCAGTATACAGTACAAACATGATTTTCTGTTAATTAACGTACTGTCTAACACCAAGCACTAATACCAACTCCTGGTAGTGGAAGAGATGTTTTGGGGAGATATAATGATTCCAATTTACATCTGATCCCTGCAGTTCTTCCAAGCCCAGTTTAAAACAAGCTACGAGGTCATTCTCGCCGAATCCAGTCTCAATGATAACATGGGTAAAAAGTCTGGTGACACCTGAAGCTCTAGATTTTTTTTATAACCGCCGCTTGTTCATTCAATTGAAGAATATCTTATACATGCTGTACAAAAAAAGGTTTTTTAACATGAATAAACAGATATTTTGTTTAGTTTCCAATTCAAGTGTCTAATCAAGTAGACAATAGATCACAGGTGTTCATGTCAACGGTTGGATTTTTTACTTAGCTGATGCAGATGGTATAATTGTTAGAGTTGGCTTAACAATGCGATTAGATAACTGTATTACATGGCAACTAATGCTACATTTAAAACTGAGTATTTAATGAAACCTATAGGAAGCAAACAAGAGAGCAAGTCAATTATAATTAATTAGATCAGAGTTATAAATACTATTGTTATTGAAGATATAAAGTAATTTTAATCTGTTATTGGGAAACAGTCAGTATACCTGCAAATCCTCCCGCCAGCATGATGGAAGAATATGTGTTTTGGCTGTTCCACAATTCCCTGACGTGAACGTAGGCATAGAAATATACACCAGTTGACAGTACCTCGCTAGAACAGCACAACACTGATATTGACCTAAGTGCATCATTTTCAGAAGAATAGTTTGATAAGGTAAAACATACTTGTAAACCCTTACTATCAAATTTTTTACTATAGACTTTGCGGGGATACTGTATTTACAAAAAAAAGTTCTAAAAAATATCTAATCACATATTCATGCTCAGTGTTTAATTTATTTTTAACAGCACCAAAAGTTTTTAGTTTGCGTGTTGAATTTTATGCAAGTTGCAACTAAAAAAACAAGGGTTTCACGCAACTTTTTGAAACTAATGACTTTAAATTGTCATTTTAAAAAAAACGTGTTATTCTTTTTCTTTTTCATTAATTGTAACTAGTGCTATTAGGTGTAGTATACTGAAATTTCATGATGAAATAATTAACCGTTACTACGTTATTAATTTTTTCCAAGCTCCTTGTATTTCCTTAATAATATGTTTGATTACAGAAATGAGTTTTTCACTGAAATAAAGAGACCTACTGACTAAACTCAATACACTATCAGAATAGTCATAATAAACCTTTGAAGTATTTGTATTTACAGTTTTAAGTTTAAAATTTTACGGCTCGCCGACTGGTGGTGAACAGTTTGTAGTGGTTCCATTTTTGACGAGCGTCAAATCTGTTCTATATTGTTGAATGGACAGGAGTGCACCATTGCTTTTTATCTTATTGATTATAGATATCAATTTTTGTAACTTTCCTTTATTAATAACTGAACCTGTAATACCAGATAGCTTTTATTCTTGCAGTTTCAGTATTGAATTAAGTAGTCCTCGTTTGAGCGTATGGTTCAAAATTACAATTATTTTTAATACTTAACATTTTCTTTCAAATGTGCATTTCAATTTTAAATTCTGTGGCTGCTTTAAAAATTCCTTAACAAGGTAATAAATGAATCAAGGAAAGATTTTAATTAATCTGGTTAACGTTGCATATTGCAAACTGAATGTAATGAAACTGTTGTGGGCATATATTGAAAATGAGGTCACAAAATGTAATAGGGCGTTTAAAGTTAATTAAGTCTGTCAAATTGCATCAGATATAATGGACAACTTTTTTTTTTATTTCTTTGGTAACCTTGCATGAATTATGTCATGAAAATAGAAGACTAGTACCGTAAAAATTAAAATACAGTGGATATGATAATAATGATTTATTTCCATCCATTTTTACAAATATAAAACAATAATACGGCTCGGAAAAAACTGACCACACTTACAAGTATTTGTGGCCAGTACAAAATGATTTACAAAATACTAAAAAACAAAATACAACTTAATAAAAACATTATAAACATGGAACATGAGTCCATGTAGCAAACGGACTTAAGTAATTAATCCAAACTACTCTAAATCAGATTCAAGTCATGATGGTGACACCGACAGTGACATACGTGATAGTTCTGATCAAGAACTGTAATTTAATAACCGAACTGAAGTCTGTTAATGCCCTTTGTTGCAAGCAACGTTAAACTAAAAATTCATGCAATTTAAGTCGTATGTACACTGTACACACACAGTTTATATACATACAGTGTATTCCAAAAGTCCAGGAACAGTTGAATAATGTTTAGACTGTTATAGATGCAGTTACAACACTTTGCAAATTGCTGCTGGATATAAAAAGCTATTTTACTATGTATTCAGTGATCTACTACCTTCGTAGGGGGACGGCCCGCTAGGAATCGGAATAAAATCTTAAATGTAAGGATAGGTCGATGTGCATACTATTTTAACCTCTTAATAATGCCTAAAGTTGCGATTTTGCAACAAACCTATTTTTATTTTATGTTGGCATGGAAACATCACTCCAGCCTTTTTCACCTGTTGTTTCGTATTTGCAACATCCCGTGGGTCAATTTTATGTGGGAATGGTGGCAAAACTGGTTAAATTAAGTTGCCTGGAAGCCATTTTGTTAGTTGATATCAGAACGTTTTCAGTGGAGCAACTTATTGAGTATCAAAAAGAGTATTTTCATAAAACAAGGTAAGTCATAGTGCAATAAAAAATATCAGCTGTTTCTTTGATTACTAAGCTTCTTTTAGTATAGTTTTGAATGCTTTTATTTAAAACATATTGGTATTATGACGTAAAATCAGTTTACTTTTTTGCAACAACAGGCACTAATAGAAGGTAGTGTAACAACCGGCAACTATGGAATACTCAATCTATTAGAACATAATTTATAAATTATTCCATTTGGCTTATTATTTTATCCTAAATTAGTTTTATAGAATAATATTTATGCACTAGATTAACTCGTATTTTTCAGATGTGGTGGTCAAGTAGAGCTCTCAAATGTGCCGGAATCCCTGAGAAAGAGCTCTTGTTTCCGGAATCCCTGAGAAAGAGTTGTTGTTTTCAGAATCCCTGATAGAGCTGTTGTTTCCGGAATTCCTGAGAAAGAGCTGTTGTTTCCAAACTCCAGTGAAGGGAGCCAGGCAAATGACAGTGACAATGATCCAGACTTTAATCCTGCAACAGTGGAAATACGTAGGCTGGAGAGATTCCAGCAAACAGCATTTATAAAGCATCTAACAAATCTTATTGTATTTCCTTACTCTTCTAAATATTAAAATAAGATACTTTTCATAAATACTTGTGTATTTATTTAAATAATCCTAAATATTCATTAATGCCATTGTTGCAATTTTGCAACAAACCCCCAAAAATTTTATTATTACAGCAAAAAATAAAAAAAATATGTGTAATATGCTATCTGAGGTGCAAACAGAATATTTTAATGTAACAAACCCTTTTTTTTAGTTCAGGCATCAAGAGGTTAAAGGTCTTAACTAGTAGAACACCATGCCGCAAATTAGACCTCAAAAGGTTACTCCTAAACAAAATGGCAGAGTTCGAAAGTTTCAATACTGATCTTATGTGTAAGTTGAAGATTGGCTTAATTTTATTGAAACCATATCAGATGAAGCTACAAAACTTCACAAGTGATTACTGTACACAAACACCTACTTTAAGATGTATTCAGTGACCTGCTATTCTATTTTTCCTATGCTATACATCCCACTGTGGTTATAATACCCAATGATTATTTTATTTAATTATATCTTTTATGTTGGTGTGTCCAACGATTACCAGACTTGGCAAAGAGCCGCAAAAATGACTTTGTCAATGCTTGTTCAAATAGTCTTATGGCAAATAAAACATTCATTATTATTATTATTATGGGAACGGTTCACGAGGAGTCAGTAGGAAAGTTTTAATGAAAGCATAGATTGATATGCACATCATTTTAACGAGCTAGTCAAGCATAGAAGAATGCCGTAAACCGCACTTCAAAAGATTTATCCGTCACAAAATGGTGGAAGTTTGAAATCTCGCACATAACATTAGTATTGAAACTTTCAAGCGCCGCCATTTTATTTAGAATTAACCTTTTGAGATCTAATTTGCAGCATGTTGTTCTACTAGTTAAGACCTTTAAAATTGTATGCACATTGACCTATGCTTACATTTAAGATTTTCTTCTGACTCCTAGTGGGCCATCCTCCTACAAAGGTGGATCACTGAACACATGGTAAAATTGCTTTTTTAAGTCCAGCAGCAATGTGCAAAGTTTTGTAGCTTCATCTGTAACGGTTCAAATAATATTCAACCGTTCCAGGACTTTTGGGACACACTGTATAATAGGTTTTGCATCTGATTTTATTTTGTAGGCTCCAAAGCTGAATAATTTAATTTATTACTTGCCATCTTAGCGACAATGTAGCACAGTGCTCCATTGTTCTTGGAAACAGACTGTCCAGCGCCTGATAATACATCCAAAACATTTAAAATTATTTTTGTAATTTAATATTTGTTTCAGTTCTATTATAATTGACAACGGGATCTTCACTTTGCTAGTGAGAAATAGAATCCATAAAAACAAATCAGATTTAAAAATTCATTTTCAGTACAAAAATAACAACACCTATGAAAAGAATTAATAACATAGTAACGATTTATTATTTCATCATGAAATTTCAGTATTCTACACCTAGTCATATTAGTTATAATTGGTGAATAAGAAAAAATCTCTAAAACTTTTTTTTTAAATGACAATTCAAAGTCACTAATGTCAAAAAGTTACGTAAAAAACAGTGTTTTTTTTTAGTTATAACTCACATACATATTAACACGTAGAATAACAATTAAAAACCTTTGATACTGTTATAAAGTAGATTAAACACTGAACATAAAAATATGATTAGATATTTATTAGCGTTTGTTTTGAAAATACAGTAGCGTCGCAAAGTCAGGGGTCTATAATAAAAAGTCTGATAATAGTATAATAAATATGTTCCTGTATGTTGCAATAGAGTTCCAAACCTGTGTTAAAAAGGATATTTCTTCTTATGAATTGTATCATCAAAACTGATAATTGGGCAGTAACATAACTCAGTTTCATAATAATTCAGGAACAATTTAAACATTAAACCTTTGAGGTTGACTGGATTTTTGAACGATATTGATAGTATTCCCTCCACTTGTTAGGGGCAACCCCTAAATTACGTAATGCCTGAGGTGGAAAGGGGTTTTTTGGCAGTGTTATCACCGTTAAGGGGGAGGGAGGAGGGGTTCTATGCAGCATTACGTAATTGCTCGTACAACCACTGAACGTGTGTGAAATGAATGCCACTGTACGTGTATGGGCGGGCGGGTGAGTCAATACCACTGTACGTGTATGGGTGGGCAGGTGGGTCATTACCACTGTACGTGTATGGGTGGGTCCAGGCTAAATTGTAGTGTTAGCTAAGTAGTATTTTTAGTTACTCCAAGTTGGATACCCACCCGCCCTTACACAATTTTAGGATAGTTATCATAAACATATGTTTTGTACAGATGTTACATTTCAATGTAAATATTATTCATTCATTACTATTATTCATCTCTAAGACGCCGATCGTAGAGATATGGGCGAATATGAGGAGTGTGATGAGTGTAGATGAACGAGTGTAGTCATTGTTACTATCTGAGTTCGACTTAGCTCAGAAAGTAATCTATTAAAACTAAGCAATTTGTTTGAATTGATTCGCAAAATCAGTCGTTTTTCCCAAAATACTAGATTGTTTAAAAATAATATAAAGTTAGTAATATATTCACACACCCATTAGAAAACAAACAGAACAAAGTCTAAACAGCAACTTTATCATAAATCAAAATATGCATGAAAGTCAATGACAAAAAAATTGAGGGGGGTTGGGGACAGAGTTGCATATTTTTTAGGGATTTAGTATTATCATTGATTTTATACACAAATAGATCTCCCATCCAATGTAAAATTTTGAGTCTCAAAATATCAGCTGTTTTTGTGGTCCATTGTGGAGCGCTAGTGTAGTTCCATGTAAATGTAATGCAGTTTAAACCAGCTGTGGTTGCGGGCCACACAAACTAACAAAATTACTGCCACAAATATTCCTATTAGATGGTTTATCTATTGTAGGTTTATATAATCAATGGTATTATCTTTACAAGGGGTAGTATTAAAAATTTGATTCTATACAGTTTGCATGTTTAAGTTAGTGTCCATCACTTATGCCTATAGTTTTATTTTATTTATTTATGAAAGCACTATTAAAGAACAAATTCTCGTGTGGATCATGGAAGGCGATACTCTGTTTAGACAAACAGGCTAAATTCTTACATGCACACGTGGTGGTGCTGGTTACATTGTTGTCCTCGAGACTGTATAGTGTGTGAGGCGGTAAGACACTTCATATTTAGATAGTATTGTTCAGTGATGTTAAAGCCCGAGCTTATTCAACAATGGTAGCTACCCATGATCAAATTGGTTAGTAACCATAATCAACTTGGGTAGCAATCGTGATCAACCTGAGTAGCCAACAATAATTATGTGGGTAGCCAATTGTGGACAAACTTGGGTAAGCCACTCATGATCAACCTTGGTAGCCCCTAATCAGCTTGCCTAGAAAACATCATCTACTTGAGTAACGTCCGTGATTAGCTTGGATAGACAGACACCCAAGATATTTCTGGGTAGCATCCGTGATAAATTTGGGTAGAAGCTGTGGTCAACCTGGGTAGCACCATTATTATCTTGGGTGGTATCAATACCACTACTTTTAGGTTGGGCATGTACATCAATACCACGTTACATAAAGGACGGGTGGGTGCGTCAATACCAGTGTATGTGATCGGTAGGCGAGTGAGTCAATACCACTGTACGTGATCGGTGGGTGGATGGGTCAATACCACTGTCTGTTTAGGGTGGGCGTGTAGGTCAATACTACTTGACGTGTGGATCAATACCACTGTACGTTTAGGATGGGCATGTAAGTCAATACCGAATCAGATTTGGTACTAAACGTGAACAGCTTAGGTACCGCAAATGATCAACTTGGGTAGCATCCGTGGTCAACATGAATAGCAACCGAGACCAACTTGGGTAGCATCCGTGATCAACTTGGATAGCAAACGTGATAAGGTTGGGTATCCTGACAATTACACAATATTCCTATAAAGAATCGAATGACAGGTTTTTTTTTATCAAACAGCAAAGTATTTGACAAAACGTTATTAACTCATTAGTGACCTGGCTTCCCAATATCTACAATATAAATTATTTTTGTTAATTTTGAACAATTCATAATGTGGTCCTTGTCCATAAGATCAGATGAATTACATAAAATACAATTTGGATTTTCATATATTCTGAAGCGATGAAGATACTTTCCAAGGCAGTCATGTTCTGTTTTCAGACGAAAATCAGCATTTTTTTCTTGGGAAATCTAGAATATCATTTCAATCTTTCCAAGATTTGTTTTTATTTCGTTTTTTAAAGTAATTTGGAAATTATTTTTTATAGAATTTTTAATTTTGTTATTTGCTTAGTAGAAAGTAGTTGTGTTGTTTTGATGGGGTGGATTTTTTGTTGCTCCTTGTTTAGCTAGTTTGTCAGCTAATTCATTTCCTTTGATTTTACAATGTGAAGGAATCCATTGGAAAATAAAATTTCTCTTTTGATCATTTAAGTTTTTAATAAATTTTCTGCATTCCATTAGATTTTTTGATTCCATTTTTTATGATTACAAATCGCTTCAATTGCTGGTTTAGTCACAAAATAAGACAATGTTTTTATGTTGTATATATTCATGTACTAATTTATTTACAACTAGTTTTATTGCTGATATTTTACCATCAAAGGCAGTTTTAGACGATTCAAGTGTTTGATAGTGTGAAAATAGTTTAGAAAAAACTTCAGCACCAACCGAAGATTGCTGGGTTAGTTTTGAACCATCTGTATAAATATGAGTCCATAAAGGTTTTGGATAATTTTGATCTATTGTCTCTATACTTAGTTGTTTTTGTATTTCAGGGTTTAGGTCAGATTTTTTGGTAATTTTTGTTAAGTTTAAGTTGAATTTATCTTATTAATTTCAATTGGGTTTTCAGGAATCAAAAAGCATTCTGCTAGAAAATATAAATTATAAGTAATTTGGCATTGATGTATTTTTTTAATAAAACCGTCTTGAGTTTTGAGCTTTTCAACTGAGTTTGAAGGATTTTATCAAAATGTATTATTAGGTAGTCTGAACAAATTGTCATATAAAATAAGTGTTTTTTCTTGAATAATCATTTCTATTGGCATGTGCTTTGTTAAAGCAAGCAGTGGATTAATGGGTGTAATTTTAATTGCTCTTGTTATTAGGCTTAATGCTTGGTTTTGAATACATTCCAGCTTATTTAATTGAGTTTGATTAGCAGTTATAAGTACTTCACAGCAATATGTTAAATTAGGTTGTATGTATAGTTTGTATGTTTTATTTAATGTTGATGTGTTACTTCCCCATAATCTTTTCAAAATATTGAAAAGATATTGAAAAACTAGTAAAAATATTCAAAATATGTTTACTAGTTTTTGCTGTTACATTTTCAATTTGACTTTTCCAACTTAATTTATTATCAAATACTACACCAAAATATTTACTGTTTTCTTTCTGATCAAGGATTTTATCTTTAAATTTTAGTTGTGGATGTATTGGTTCATGACAAAGGGAAAAAGATTGGAAGTGAGTTTTGTCAATATTGACTGCCATACCATTTTCATAGCTCCATTTATACAATTGTAAAAGTGCTTAATTGAGGATAGTTTCAGTTTTATCTTTTGCATTATATTTAGGTGTTTCTATCCACATAACTACATTATCTGCGTACATGAGAATGTTAATGCCCTTAACTGATTTCAGTGAGTTTCCCAAGTCATTTATATGTATATATGTGTGTCTGTGTGTGTGTGTGTGTGTGTATATATATATATATATATATATATATATATATATATATATATATATATATATATATATATATATATATATATATATTGAATAATATACAACTAGTTACAGTACCTTGGGGAAAACCTGTTCGTAATATTTTTGATATTGATAAAGCTTGACCATACTTAACACGAATTCATCATTGTGATAAGAATTGTTGGAACCATCGTAACATACGATCTTTTACACCGATATTTACTATCTTTTTTAGTAAGTGTTCTCTCCATATAGAGTCATAAGCACATTTGAAATAACAAAAACTGCAGTTAGTATATTACTTCTGTTAATGCTGTTCTTGATGTGCTGACTGAGTGTTACTACATGTTGGTTTGTAGATCTGTGATAGCGGAAACCAGCTTGTGAGTGAGATAGTATGGAGTGTTCTTCAAGGAACCAACTAAGTCTTTTATTGACAATTCTGTCCATTATCTTGGCTGAAACACTTGTTAAAGAAATAGGTCTATAACTTGATGTGTTTTTCCATTTTTAATGTTGGGATTATTATTGCTTGTTTCCATCTTGTTGGTATTATTTCCAGGTTCCAAATCTGATTGTAAAATTTGAGTATTGTGGATTTTGCTTGTGGCCAAAATGGATGAAAAATTCAGCATGTAACCCATCAGCACATGACAGGTAGATGACCTAAATCGTTTCATTTGTTAATGAGATATCATGATCTATTATTTCACAATACAAGTTTTATTCCCTAGTCTTCGTCTTCTATATCGGTTTTTGTTCAACATTCGGGCAAGATCGGAAATTTCAGCCATAGGTAACAGCTGGCAAAAGTTTAATAATAATAACAACAACCTATATGCACCAACACACGGTATCTAGAAAAGACAGTAGGTATCAAGACGAGGCTGCGCAGTAGACTGTGATGTTACATGGGCGAAATCAGCTGGTCTGATTTTTCTATAATATACTGGTAACTAAATCTGAATGCATGTAAGCATTCAGCTAAATAGTAGGCAAGCTATTTACCACTAATCAGCTGAAACTTTAACGTGAATTAGAACAGTATTTTTGTCTTTGTGGTTGCAATTTCGCCCATGTTACATCATAACAGTTTTTGGCTTGATAGTTTTCAATCCATTTATCTGCAGTGTGGTGAGTATAAAAAGAAACCAGTATATGCTCTACATTTCATAGATTTTATGAATCCCGATAGGCGAATGAGTTTCAAGATTTGGAGTGCATCCATTTGAAACCTCAGCACAAAATATTCCTCCTGGATTTGGGATAAAGTGGAAAGTGATTCCTCACGTCTGGATTCAATTCAAATCAGTATTTCCCTGGTAAATATACAGAGTACAAAACAGCGGTCATTCAACATGCCAACAGCCTCAGGTACTCAGACAGAGTGTGCTTGCATGTTTTTAATTTCATTGTTTATACGCACGCCTTTTCACATTTTTTGAGAATAGCTCATCAACTATAATAGTGGCAGACTGCATTTTTAAGCACAACAGTGAATCCTTGATTTGAATTTGTAATTTTGTGAATCTGATTTGTTTCCTTTGTGGTTTATTAATTTTAAATGTTTATGAAGAACAAAAAAATCAGTGTTTTCAGTTGTATAAATACACTCCATTGAGATATGAATTTATTATTTGGCTAATTTGACAACCTTTTTACCTTATAAGAGAATATTTTTTCCCACAAATTTATTGGCATTATTTCCACTGTTGTTCCTGTATTCCAGTGATTTTAGAAGCTTTCGTATATGTGTCCTGGGAAATGATTTCATTACAATATAGACTACAAAAGTAAAATCTCATCACCTTAAAATAAGACTTCTTAGTAATAATAATAATGATAATAATAATTTTTATTTGCCACACAAATTTTACATCATTGACAATGTCATAGCAGCAGCTATTGCAATAGCTTGTGTCATACATACTAATTACTAAAATTAGACTATTTATGAATCTCTACCAGTAGACTTTAAAGTCAAATTAGTAATAAAAAATGTGTACTTTAAAAATTAAGGTCAATTGCGTTAAAAAATTCATCTAAATTGTAAAATGGGTTGATCTTACTATTGATTGATTTACTCTTGTAAATTGATCTTACTAATGATTTCTTCACAATAAATTCAGAGAGATCTGTACATTTGAAATCAAAGTATCTACAGTTCAGTAATTCTGAACAATCCATATTCTTTAATACAGTACTATTATGTCTAAGGCAAAACAAGTTCTTAACATCACTCTTTAAAACTTTAGAGAAGAATAACACAAAAGGAAGTGAAAATAAATTGCACGGATTTAAGCATCTTCCAGAACAGTGGTTTCCCAACCTTATAAATCCGAGAAAATATCTGTAGACCACAAGATATTCTAGATAAATAAAATAAACCGTTTCTTATTATAAGTTGTATTGACATGGTAGCGTAGTTGGCTTAAAGCCCAGCTTCATAAGCTATAACATTCTCAGTTCAATCCCAATCATAACAAATGTTGAAAGGAATCAGCTGATATACACCAGATGTTCATTTGTCATTGGGCTATTAATTAATGACACTTTCTAAGGAATAGTCGGACTGTATCAATGACTACATACGCTCATTCGAAATCTTATTTGACCATATCTTGTCGATCAGAATCTTAAAAATAAATAAAATAAAAAATGTAGAACATCTTGAAAAACTGGCCTGTAGTAGTTTAAAATCATGCAAAACCAATAAAAGGCCTATATTAGAGCACTCAGTGACTTCTTTATGCCTTGCAGTTTATTAGCAAGTATGTCAATTTATAGATTCAAAGAAGTCATATTGATTAGGCAAACATTTCACCTATATCACTGTTACCAGAATAAACATTCATGGTTACTGCCTGCTAATATTTTGACAGCGTTTTACGGTCTTTTAGCATTAAACCCTCATCAGACATGAAAGATGTTCTACTTTGCTCTAAGGTACTTATCTTTTTTCAAGGAAGTTTTACATTCTAGCTGACCACTTAAGACTGTAGGCTACTGTTCCAGAAATGTTCAAAATCTATACTTTTTATAAATATGAACTGAGTAAGATACAGATCGGCAGTTCACACCATATAAACAACAGACAGATTTCAATATTAATTTAATGTAATTTTCCATTGAATTAAAGAAAGACCTACCAATTACGTTCATGGCATAAGTCTACGGTTAATGCCCAGCAAAGTGCTGTTTGTTGGAGGAAGGGCTTAAAAAAGTATTGTTGCAAGATTCTATTACTGTCTTCGGACCCAATAAATAAAATTGTTTAATGGTTTTCATCCGTGAGCGGTCCAAGGAATTTAGTTCTAGATTTTATCTCAACTGTCATCAGGAATAACAATGCTTGCCTCACTAACCCACCCCGCAAATTGTACAAAAGTAAGTTACTTAACTCTCTCATTTATAGTAAACATAAGCAATGAAACTTTTATACATTATTAGTCTGCTCTTTCGGCCAAAGACAATTTCAAGTCAAAATGTACAGATTTCATTTACAGAAAGAAAAATAATTGATAAATTAAAAAAAATGTATTAGTTTTACTTTACACTAGGTTGATTTAGTACCCTTTGTCCACTATATACTTAAAACTTTAATAAAATATATTGCATGGTTTCTTATTGGAGTTATATGTAACTAGAAAGGCCAAATTAGCCACTTTAGGTATAATTCATAAAGAACATTTTTTGAATTTTTTTTCCCACGGCACATGTGTTAATTTTCAAAAATAATTTCCCATCAAACACTCTTAAGTTTCTTGAAATATTAATGTGTAGTGAACATATGGTATGGTGCCTAAGATATGTTTGCGTTAGTCCCTTGCCACTTTTTACAAAAATATTAACAAGTAAATGTATAAAAGGTACTAAAAGTGTTTTTTAACTTTTCAACATGTTTATTTTATGTTGATACGAGCGAATGTAGACAGGACTGGCTGAGTCTGCTTGCTACTGTACAGTTCCGGTTCATAAGCTGATTGTAGAGTTTCAATTTTCACTGTTGGCATCTCAAAAACAAAGTAAAACAGTACCATTTACATCTAAATGTGTTGAAGGGTAAACACCTTATGTTTACGTGCAGCAAGTTGGAACATGCAATCAAATGTGTCCTGTTTGAGAAAATTATGGAACACCAGTTTCCTCCACGTTAATTTCAGCACTCAGTACTGCAATACTGATATGAATAAGTGAATTTATTTCCTTTATATATGTTTACATAACAACAAGTTTTACCAAGTAAAACATGGTGGCTACTAGAAAACAATAAACTTAATTTAACTAAAAAAGAAAATTGAGTCTAGCTCGTTTGATAGTACAAATAAACAACTGATTATAATAGAACATAAATATGGACAGAATCATAATTAATTAACTGCTAACCTGAAGCACCAGTTTTAAAATAACATTTTCTTGATTAACTTAAGTGTTGGAATAGATTTAATGTAAAGTAATAAGAAAAAACAGTTTTAAAAGGATTATAATGTGGAAGAGGCAAGATTAACTATTTAACTGTTTTCATATTAAGTTGAAGTTAACCCTTTGGGAACCGAATGTATATTTCGTCATTTATGTTTTTCCCTTGAGGAGTAATATGATCATTACTAAAATTCACATTGAGGACTGAATGACGATATCCTGTTATTCGAAGTTTGTTACATGTAACATCCAATTTACCGCTTACGATAACTTGTACGTCTTTGGGATGATACGGAGACGTTCGAGAAAGCTTTTTTTAACGTCTGGAGCCAGCTGTTGGAATATAATATAAATGAAAAGAACTAACAATAATAGACAGAGGTTAATTTTAACAGACAAATCTGACAGTATTATCAAAATATTTCATGTTATATTTTTTTTAATGTTTAATCCGGTTTTATAATTTTTTTCTGTGTTTGTAGGTGATTAAGTTTAGACTTCAATAAAACAGTTTCCTATGTGTAAAGTTTTTGTTGTTTACAAGCTGTAAGCGTACAAAAAAGGTTTTTTTTAACAAAATACACTTTTTATCGACAAAATATAAAATATTTAAAAATCATGAGATGACTTTTTGGACATTTATTCTGCCTCAATTACAAATATTCTGGTGAAAGAAGTACCCTTGTATCTTTATTAGAACAGATTTTATAAGTAAATGTATAAAGACTTGCGTTTCTCCAAATTTTCAGCCTAAATATTTTAGGCACTTGAAAAGTGAGGATTAAAGTTCACACTTTTTTTTGTCGGTCCTCAAAGGGTTAAGAAAATCAATATCTTGATTTGTTAATAACCAGTTAGAAATAGAGATGGGAAATATCGTCATATTCTGGTATTAGGTTATATTGTTATCGAGCACGTCGGAATTAGTAATACTCACCCTGTTATTTTGGTAACTGTTACTGGAGTGCAATGCCGTTGCTTGCAGGCGATATTGGAGATCGATATTAGTGTAGTGTAAATATTAGAAGGTTAGTTTTTCGTTACCAGATAGCTTACATATTAACTTAAACAATCGGTAGCCTAAGCCTATTATAGCCTGTTAGACACATATATTATTCGTGTAAACTAGCGTATTATAAAGATGAGTAGTATTTAACAATATTTTATTTTAATGATAATATTCTGTAGTTTATTTAAGAATATCCTATAAGAATACTCGAAGGATAATAAACACAGTGTCACAATATAAGAACAAAATTTTATTATAATGTTGCTTATGGTTATAATAGGCCTAAACAATATTTAAAATAGTAACAAAGTTATGAATTATAATAATAATAACACATTTAAAACAAATTTAAAATTAAATGTTAAAACAACAAAATAAAAATGCAATAAGCGTAATATCATACCTAAACAGTATTTAAAAATAGTAAAAAAGGTACAAATCATTATCATGTAATATTGGTTTAATATTACATTTTAAAACAATTAAAAAATATTAAATAATAGCACAAAAATTTAAAAATTCAATAAGCATAATATCATGCCTAAACAATGTTTAAAATATTAAGAAGTTATGAATCATTATTATTGATGTGACATTTTAAAGCAATATAAAAATATTAAATGATAATATAAAAATTTTTACTATCATTTAATGTAGTTTTTTAATAAGTTTCATGTCACAAAACATGAATACAACAATATTTTCCTACCCATTTTATTCATCATGAGAATTGAGAACATTTGCTGACTAATATCTCCAGCGGATATTACTCGCCATTCCAGTATTTGCTTCCAAATCCTAATACCAAACCAATATTTTGGCAATTAGTTTTAATGCCGTTATCAGTCTGGTTTACGTTCCGCGCCATCCAGTTGGATTACATTAGCCGTGTTACCAAAATATTAGGGTGATCTCGGTAACAGTTACCGTGGTATTAGTTTACTTCTCAGTATTAGTAATACTGATCCTTATACGATATTTAACGCCCATCTCTAGTTAGAAAGAGTTTTGCAAAAAAGTTTCAAGGAAGTAGTTCTCTTTGCCATAAAAAGAACTAAAACAACCAATACTCCTGAAGCAACTAGGACAGCATACTATGCATTGTTTGAAAGTCATGTACGATATGGAATTTCTATCTGGGGTGGGTCCTCTGAGGGTAATTTCTATTGCATCCAGATAATGCAGAAGAGAGCGGTTAGAATTATGGCAGGCTTAGGACCGAGACTGAGCTGTAGAGATGTCTTCAAAAACCTGAAAATTCTCACTGTTACCTCAATGTATATCATGGAAACTGCCATGTACTGTATGAGGAAAGATCCACCTAAACAAAGCGACATACATGAATACAGTACCAGACATGCAAGAAACTATGTCCTGCCTAGTCACAGAACAGCTATGTATGCAAGAAAACCTTCATATGAAGGAGTTAAGATTCTAAACAACCTGCCGGACTACTTAAAAATGGAGACCCTCTGAAAATGAAGAGAATGCTGCGAAGATGGCTGCTGGACAAGGCATTCTACGCCCGTAACGAGTTCTACTCATGGAGAGACCATGAAGAACATATTTAATTTTTGACTGTAACATTTCTTTGATTTGACACTGTAACATTTCTTGAAGAAATTGTAATAGAGTATTGTCTATTGTGATATTTTTTATATCATCAGGAATTTTATTAAAAAAGTAAAGGTCCCAAATACTAAAAAGAACCTTTGAAAATTTATTTACTCACTTTGGGCAACCTTAAGAGACCACTTATGACAAATCTTGTACAATAAAACATACTTAAAGGTGTGTCTCGATTACTATTCATAATGTAAAACAACCTTAAAACCTTGAAAATGAAAAGGTGTTGGATAGGAAGGACATTTAAAGATTTATAAAGGAGAAAAGAGCTCTCACATCTACTCTTCTTAAGGGTAATAATGTTGTGTTACACTCAACCTGTTAATTTTAGTTTTATAAGAGCCACCCCAACAAATCAAACCATATTGTATCTTTGAATTGATCAGAGCGAAATAATGAGTGCGCAATAATTGAGTATCACAAAAATTTCTCAAGAAATAAAATTTCCTAAAAGATTTTCGTATTTCAAAATGGAGCTAAGTACATGATTTTCAAAAGTAAATTTGTCATCAAGAATGATGTCCAAATATTTGAAATGTTGAACCTGCTTCAGAGGCTCATAGTTACATGTAACTAGGTGACACAAAGGCAACTGGTATGTCAGTGAGAAGGGAATGTTGAAACAAATAAAATCAAATTTGACGAAATTAGACTTGTAGCTATTTACTTGCATTTTGTTAATTATACACCACTCTCTCAATAAAATAAGGTCAAAGTTAATGAAATTACCAATTGATTCAGAATAAAATAATGCAACATCATCCACAAAAGCACTAACACACCAATGAAATGGAAGTTCTAGCAAGTCATTTATGAAAATGAGAACTAATTTAGCAGATATCACAGATCCTTGTGGATTCCAGATTGTACTGACAGAGGGTCACTTAGCACATTATTGATTTTTACTATTTGTTTTCTTCCTATTAAGAAGCTTCTAAACCAAGAGCTCAAGTTTATATGGAAGTATTTTGTGATCAACCAGACCAAAAGCTTTTTTGAAATCAATAAACAAACCAGTGGATTTTAATTTATTATTGAAACTATCATATATTCTCTCAGTTACTGAAAGTAATGCGTCTTTGGTAGATTTACATTTAGCAAACCTATATTATTTACTACTAAAATAATTCAAAGAGTTCAAATATCTATAAAGTATTATGAGAATTAATTTCTCAAATAACTTAGATAATAGGCTGATTGGTCATAGATTGTCCAATTTAAGAGAAGTTTTTTTTTTTTTTTTTTTTTTTTTTTTAATAGGTGTCATAACACTAAGTTTTAACTTTTCAGGAAAGACGCCTTTAATAAAACTTGTATTTATTTAAAAACTAGAATTGGAGAAATTACATGTTTCAGAATGGCCACATTAATACTGTTAAAACCAGTAGATTTTTATATTTTAGAGACTTTACACTTATTTCAACTCATCATCGGAAAAGAGTTAACTGAAGAGTGCAAAACACTAGCCAAGAGGTTGTCTGTGAGACTGTACTGGGACTGTTTGACTGTACAGAGATAAGATGGTTATTGATAATATTTGCCACGTCAGCTGCCTCGGAAATACAGGTTCCGTTATCTAGTTCAATTTTACTTATTCTATTGCCTTTTCCACTTCCAGTGAGTTCATTAATAAGCTTCCATTGTTAGGAAACATCACATTTGCAACTTTGAAATTTATTAGAATAAAAGAGGTTTTTGTACATTTAATTTCACTTTTTACATTGCTACAATACATATTAAAATAATTGAAAAAGTGTACATCATAAGGCTTTCTTTTTAAAATGTTGTATAACTTTTTTTCTCTTTAATTTTATTTAGTAAATTAGCATTTATCCAGGGACTGCGTAACTTAGCTTTACATAAATTATTACTAATTAACTTTTTACTACATTGCAAAGTGTGCTGCAACAATTCAAGAAATTTATTAAAACAAACATTAACATCGTAAATTTATTTCAAATCAACTATAGCTAATTTATCTTTAAACAGATTATAATCTAAAATAAACTTATTATTTTCATGGCCGTAATCAATATTACTTAACTTATTTACATTACAATGAAACTTTAGGCCTAGGAAACAATGATCAGTGATGCCTTCATAAAAAAATGGCAGTATCAAAACAATCTTTTAATCTACTAAAAACAATCTAATAAAAATATACTATATACAACTTTTTGATACATTTGTTATTCAAGTATTATAGTTGATAAAAGATGAAAAACCACTATTACTAAGAATATTTAAACAATTGTCTGTGGTATCACTGAGGTTTAATAAATTAATATTGATGTCACCAATTATAAACACATTATTTTTTATATTTGATATAATAGTTTTCAGTTTTTGTAAAAATTCATTAATACTTTGCAACCTGTTTGTTATAGGGTACATGAAATGAAGGACCACCTGACATTAATCAGGAATGAGAAAAAGAAAGTCCTTTTTGAATGAAGGAACTCGATGACCAGCGGTTATTTCTTGCTTTGGTGCTGCTTTAGTATAGCAACTATATTAAACCAACACCAAAGCACTTTTTTTTATTTCATTTTACATTGCATAATAGTATTGTATATTTATATTGCTTACTATAATTGTTACATTTTTATTTTATTCATTTACATCTAAAAAAATAACAATAAGATATATCAACGTGGACACTACTAGAGAAGTCTGGAGTGTCTATGTTGGATTATAGTCATGGTTCAGATGTTGTGTAGGGAAGATAACTTAGTGTTAGGTTTGTCAGTTAACTAAAATTCAGACCAACACTACATGGTTCGAATTCCATGTAAATCTTTAGGTCTCTTTGGTGCTTTGGCTATTGGGCTATTAATAAATAGCTCTTTCTGAGAAAAAGTTGACATTAGTTGGTAACAATGACTACACTAGTTCATCTATACTCATTCATCCCTCATATTCGCCCATATCTTGACGATCGGTCAAGATTCATTATACTCACTGTATTACAGTGAGTATGTCAATGCTCAAAATACATTACATATACAGGTTAAAAATATATTTACCCAATATACAAAATATTTTCATTCAATCACAGGTAAGTGCAATACAGTTAGCACCTGCAGATAAGGGATCGTAAATATAGTTGAACTGTAAATGAACACTGCAGAAAGCAAGGAAGGAACTATTCGGTTATGTATCCACACTGGGGGGGGATGGCCAAAGCGATTTAATTTATTACAAATTAACCTCTGGTTTTTATAAATCATTATTTAATTCAATATAGGCTAGGTTTAAGGGAACTAGGCAAGAAATTAGTATATTAGGAGAGATAGGACATCAGGAAACTTACCTTAGAGGTCCAATTTTCAGTGCCACTGACACTTGCCTCAAGTGAGTTTCTTCTCACATTTGTGGAAAATGCTTTGTTTCTGTGTTTCATTACTATTGTAAAGTAGTAGTGGACTTGTCTTTTTAGGTAAGTTTCCTTATGTCCTGTCTCTTCTAATTTATTTCAATTATTAAGGTTTTATTTACATAAAAATGTTCTTCTAAAACCAAAGCGTCATTTAATACAATTAACAATAACAAAATAAAAATAAAACAGCAAATATTTCGTCTACAAGGTACAAAATGATGTAACAAATTCATAAGAAGTAAATGCAATAGCATTGACAGGTAATGCCCGAAGAATGACCAACCACATGCCTCGAAAGAAGACTGGAAGGCCATCATGCTTGTAGCTCTTGACAGCACAGTCAATAATGCCTCTGTACATGGGCTTGGTCTTGCTGTCTGCTTGTATGCGGTTCTTGATCACATCTACTGGTAAAATTACAATCCATGACACCGCACCTGTTTCACAGCATTTATTTTCCAAGGATTAACACGGCAGTGTGTGACATATAAATAAAATGAGTAAACTATTAACTACATTTCTTTGGAACACAGTGTTTAAGAGGAAAAAAGAAAACTCCTGTACAGACTTCTGCTTAAATGTAAAATTACTTCTCAATGCGCCCCGAAACTTAACTGCAACATGTGTGTGAAGCTTGATGTACCACTTGATGTATTGAAGTTGTGTTACCTGGTGGCAAAGCATTCCAGAATATTTACAGTCTATTAGAACAATAACCGATCTTACTTCAAAACATACACAACATCTAATGAGTTTATTTCATTATATCATTTACACATAAGAGTAATATATTCTAGAATATCTACTATATTGATCTTAAAAGGTCTAACGGAATGTTTGGTAAGAGAACTAATTCTTATAAACGTTGAAAAAGATATTTAAGACTGTACGTTTAAGGTGATACCACAAATGTGGCATGGCACCTATCCATCCAACCAATAGATGGACACTAGCCACATGCTGAAGCACACTGCTATCCACACATCATCAGCTAAGATGAGATTTATCAGAATTTTGCATTGGATAAATCTCCAAATGTCCTGAAAGTTGCTTGTGTGCATGTGCAAGGGTAAACATGCCAGCCACGAGTGGCCAGTGTTGCAGGTGTGGCTTCTGGGATTATACTTGATAGTACGGAGTAATTTTTAAAAAATCCATGAATGATGGGCGCCATGCTACGTTTGGCGTAGCAATCACATGACTGATCTACTGTCAATCCCCATTTGTATTTCCATTAGTTACATCTGTCCACTCCAGTTAGGAACCAATTCAATAATGTCCACTCCCTACGAGGGAGGTTCATCCCACCTACAGGTATTGATGGATCGTTAATAAACAACTTATTTCGTCCATCAAAACTTTTCCATGCTATGGCCCAGCTAGTATTGGGCGAGAAATTTGATCTGCTCAACTGGAAAGCAGTACGTAGAGGTGGGTTTCGAGATTTTAAGTGACCCTTCTGATGTGGGAAATCCTGGGTAATGGGGAGGGGAAATCTTGAAAGGAGGCATTCAAGATCTTATTGAATTTTTTACGTAGTGCCTCCTGACGTCTGGAGGAGCTATATTGCATAGCACCGAGAGCCAAGGTAGTGGAGTTGTCATGAGAGTACCACTAATAATAGCTCTCATGGCTCTTTTAAGTTGGACATCAATCGCTTTTATATGTGGGCTTTTTAGCCAACGGGAGCACTGTATTCAGCAGCTAAATAAACCAGTGACAAAGCAGTAGTATGCAGGACGTATGCGTTGGCTCCCAAGATGTTCCAGAAATACGATGTAGTACATTTGTCCTGGTTTAATTTTAGCTGCTTTTTTTAAATATGGCTTTTAAACATCAGCGATCAATCTAACGTTACTCCCAGGTACTGTGGATAATCTGTGTGGAGTTTTACTCCATTTAGAAAGATGTATAATTTTCGATTGGCTAGTCGATTACTTAGGTGGAAGCAGGCTACTTTGGTTTTTGATGAGTTAGGATTCAGCTTCCAGGTTCTAAAATATTCTTCAAGGGTTGCAAGATCGTTTGTGTTTCTTCAGTAGTTGTGAAGTCCTTATGTTCATAAGCTAAAGCAATATCGTCTGCATATATAAACTTTCTTGACTTGATTGGGATATCAGCAGTATACACATTAAATAAAATTGGACCAAGTATGGGCCCCTGTGGCAGACCATCCTTCAGATGTCTATATGAGCTTTCTTTACGGCCTATATAAACTGTTATTAGCCTGGCACTAAGCATTGACTTTAGAAGTCACAAAAGAAAAGGACAGGGAAGGAGGCTGTAGAACTTTAATAACAATCCTTTGCTCCATACTGTTAAGACGGCCTATTGTTATAAGCCGCTGTGAGATCAACAAAAGCTGCAGATGTTTTTAGCTTGTTTTCATACCCATTATCACTCAATGGTGTCAGAGCCAGAATCTGGTCGCAACAACTTCAGCCAGGGCGAAAACCAGCCTGCTTAACTGGAACATTAGCATCAAGAATGGGTAATATTCTGTTGTATAACAGTCTTTCTTACAACTTATAATAAACACTAAGAAGAGATATAGGGCGGTAACTTTCCACTCGTTCAGGGTCTTTGCTAGGCTTCAGAACAGCTACTACTTTTGAACGCTTAAGTGCTTTTGGCAAATTGCTTGTAGCTAGTATCTTTTTGTAGACAGTTTGAAGCCATTGTTTCACTTTACTACCAGCGTTCATCTGAAATTCTGGAAAGATAACGTCAAGACCAGCTGCTTTCCCTGTTGGTACAGCGGAAATCGCCCTATCTCTTCCTCTGTGAAATTTATGGAGACTTTCAGGGGTGCCAATTGGCTCTTTTTAATTTCATTTAACTTGTAAAGCACATGTTTGTCAGAAGGATGGCGGGCTGACTTTGATAAGCTGACTATCCGTTTAGCTATATTAGCACTAGCAGCCTTCGGGTGGAGCACTTTTCTCTGATTTGGAGATTTACCAGTAGAGTGTTTCCTTAAAAGTGACCACGCTTTTCTACTGCTGTGGTTAAAGTTTATATCTTCAACAGTTTTAACCTATTTTTCTCTCCTGGCACTGTCTAGAGAGTGCAGCAGCAGATTAGCTGTGTTGTAGTTTTCGGTGGCATTAAACTTTTTGTAAAGGACATCGGATTCCTTACTCCATCCTGGTATATACTCCTTTCTGTATCCTCTCAGTATGCAAGCTTCAGCATTAGACAAGACGAGACTTGTGAAACGATCGTATTTTCTTACTGTAGGAGGAATTAACCTGATGCTATCATCAAGCCTGGTGATAAAGGCCTCCCAGTGTGCTTTATTGAAGTTCCATCTAGGCCTTGGAAAAGATCGAATTATAGGAATTTGGATTCCCAATGAAACCAGCACTGGCCTATGTTGAGAGTGGGGAAAAGCATCAAGAACTTTCCTAATTGGTTTTGGGCTTGATGATCGTTCACATGAGCAGAAGCTTGAAGCTTAAGTCGGGAGAGTAACCTTGACGCCAACAAGCTGAATGAAAAGTGGATGAATCTTTAGCATCAAAGATCAGGAAAAGATTGTTTATTTCAGCCCAATCAGTAAGCTTTCTGCCAGTCTCATCGTCGGTGTTATAGCCCCATTGGCTATGGGGACTGTTGAAGTCCCCCACATAGAGGACAGGGTTTTCAAAACTTGGCAAAATCCTATTGTCAAGCCACTGGATGTTGGGAGGCTTATAAACATTTACTATTATAGTTTCTACACTTGGATTGCCAAAACAAAGATGTCACCATCAGAGCTCTTATGGGTAATTAACACATTGTCCATGTCATTCTTTACATAAGTTACAATACCCACAACCTATGCCCAATGGAATCAACAAGTCTGTATCCAGGAATATTGTCTTTTGCACTATTTTTATCTTCTATATGTATCTCTTGAAGTGCAAGGATATCTATATTGTTTTCTAGAAGGACCCTCTCTTCGCCTTGCTTAAACCCTCAGCGTTAAAATGGACTACATATAAAACAGAACCTATTAGTTTGGTCCTCAAAAGGGCCTTTTTTATTTTATGTGGTAGCTGCCATACCTGGGAGATCACAAATTCGGAACAGTCCAGCTACCAGGTTTGTTGCTCGTTTAGAACTACCCAGGGGATACGAACAACTTTAAAGATTTGCTGTGGACGCGAACAACATCATACCCCCTTTCCGTTACTTAATAACTTGAAACGATTGTCAAGACTTAATTTGAAACTATCTTTGGTAACGCTATCCACCAACTTATCACAGTCAAAAGTGGTAACTTTATTTAAATTCTTAAACATTTTTGGTTTCCACCGTATTTTTAAAGATACTCTAACCAGAAAGTAGTCTGAATTACATTCTGCCCCTCTCGCTGTTTTCACATTTTGTACCCAATTTTTACACGCTTTTCTACTGCTACGTGGTCTATCTGATTCACAGTTCTGCCATCTGGCAACACCTATGTGCCTTTGTAGATGTCTTTAACATCAAAGTTTGTACTACTAATAAAAAATCGTTTGAAGTACAGAAATTTATAAATCGTACTCCACTGTCATTACTATTATTGTGTTCAACCATGTTTTCCAATTGTTCCACCAAAAAATCTATCCCCAATTTTGCATTAAGGTCTCATAAAATAATTTTGTAGCAGTCTGGTGATATTCCATCTACCAATGTCTCCAATTCTTCATAAAAAAAGGTCTTTTATTTCATCATCACTATCCTCAGTTGGCGCATGGATAGTGATGCTACCTTCTTTTCTTGAAATTCCATGATTAATACTGACATTTTCGAGTTTAGAGACTTAAAGTCCTTGATGTTATTTGCTAAACTTTTCCTTACTATGAACCCTGTCCCTAATGTGTGATTCTCATTCGATGTTTCATAAAGTAAAACTGAATTTTCCACTTCTATTGAGCCAGTTTCTGCCCACCTAATTTCCTGTAATGCTACTATATCATGACCATAATTTTCTATTTCTCTGGTCATACTCAGCAGGACACCAGGTAGATTTAAACTTCTAACATTCCAAAATCCCAATTGTAATCCAAATCGTTGTCTATTGGGTTGCTGGAGTCTACTTCCAAAATTCTGTCCATTCCGAGGCCTAGTAGTAACGCTTATACCTTTCCTTATTTTTTAGAATAGGTTGGTAGCCTGTTGCCAAACCCCAACCTGGAGGACCAGGAGTTCATTTTCAGAGTCCTCTTCTCTTAGATTAATTGCTTCCACCGCAGCTCAGAACTTGATCTATCCTTGGTGTTATCTCAGAGTTTCCTTCTCCTAGTCTTCCAGGAACCAACCTTATCGTAAAAGACAGTACGGGCAGTGCTTATTTTATGGCGGCACTTACTGGCCATGACATAGAATCATCATCAGAATCTGGTTTTTAATGAGTGTGACCTTGCCACTAGTCACTCTCGCCACTCCCTCTTGATACAGCCGCCTCGGTCCGGGACTGTTTATTCGGGCTGCCTCTTTGCAGCTGTCCACCGTGTCTGATGGATCATTCATTATCCGCCACCTGTGACCCGTCCAATTCCTGAGGCTCGGATCCCCTCTCCTGAGTAGGGGTGAACTCAATGATAACACGGGTGATAATATAAATACCATAGAATTGCAACTTGCTATGACTGACCCAGAAATTCTACATTTTCTTTAAAACGTCAGTGGCTTGGTCAAACAATTGAAAAATATATTATACATGCTGTACCAAAAATTTTTGACACGAATAAACAGATAATTTGTTTAGTTTCAAATCCATCGGGTTAATAGGGTTAGAACTAGCTCAACATGATTAGAGAAATATGACAACTAATGCCATTTAATGAAACCCTGCAACTCCTAGTTCCTTTAGGAAAATAATAACGATCTCAAAAAAGACAGCTAGTCAATAAAAATTAGATTAGTATTACAAAACAATTGTTATTGAAGGTATAGACATGTTAATCTGTTATTGGGAAGCAGTCAGTATACCTGCAAATCCTCCCGCCAACATGATGGAATATGTGTGTTGGCTATTTAACAATTCCCTGACGTGAACGTAGGCAGAGAAATATAAGCCTGATGAGAGTACATCGCTAGAACAGCACAACACTGATACCTTAGTGAACTTTTTTTAAGAAAAAATTTGATAAGGTAATACATACTAGTGCAATAAATTATGTTCTTCTTTCGTTCCATTTCAATTTGATATAGTTCCAACTTGTGTTAAAAATGAAGTATTTTTACAATTATTTTATTACGAATTTTATCATCAAAAGTGATAATGAGAGCCAATAACATAAGCAATCAGGAACAATATTAACATTAAACCTTTGAAGTTTAATGGATTGTAAAACAATATTGATAGTACTCACTCCGCTCGTGAGGTAATCCCCCTTAAGCTTCGGGCCAATTTGTTGAATTTAGATGGTTAAATATAATTTAAATTGTATTGTTTAGATGTAACATACAGTATAACCTTGATAGCATGAAATCCTAAATAGCACAAATTATTTCAAATCCCCCTTGAACCTTCCATAACACTCCATGTTATAATAACCTTTATAACACGAATTGTAAGGACCAACTACCTCAATAACACAAATTTTATTCCATTTTCAAGACGACGAAAGCACAAAATAAAAACCCCGATAGCACGAATATCAATAGTACACCTCTATAGCACAAATTTGACCTCTATAAGACGAATTCCCATGGTCAAAACCTCAGTAAGACGAAGGAATATTTCCATTTTATTTATGTTGAAACAGGAAGCCTGACTTCCGTTTGGCGCTGCTACTGGTACAGTACAACACCGAACTGGAATTAGATGGTACCTAAGAGTGTAGATTTGTATCTGAGTTTACGTACAGAAGTTTGGTTTGTTGTGCAGTGCCGTAATGAAACTATCAATAAACAATTTGTTTCATATGAAAACCAACCTCTATACGACGTGTTTTGCCCGTTTTAACCTTGCTATCACGAATACCTTCAGAACATGAATATTTTTCAATCCCCTTCAGATTCATGGTATTGAGGTTCCACTGTATTTTGTTTAGTAATAATTCGTTAAGGTGACATAGTCGCTGTCTGGAAAAAAGCTTCAAGGTGTAGACAAAATAATTTTAATTTATTATCAACAATGTACGAAAATGGGTTTGGTTGTATGGGTTCATTTTGCATCATTATAAAGGATGCTTAGAGTAGTGCATCCTTTTTAACTAACTGTATGATATTTTACTGAACATAAATATTACAACTTCGTATGTTAGACATCCATCTTAATATTTTAGAGCTATCAGAATTTGCCTTAGATAATCACGGGTGGCTAACCAAGTAGATCAAAGACTGCCAAAGTTTATCGCAGTTGTATTCTCAGGCATTGATTTTATAAACAATAACTAATCAAGGATCCAAATAAGTCAATGTCTACTGAAATTTATTGCTGCCTACCCAAACTGATCATGTGTGTTTGTCCAAGTAAGCCAATGACTAAAGTTGATCAAGGGTGGTTAACAAAATTGATCCCTAAGAGTTTAAAAGACTCTGGATATGCTGTTCACTGAGGAGGCTATCCATGTGAGGTGCAACAAAAAAGAGGGTCGTGTTTCAGTTTTGAAGTCTGAGATGGAACAGTCACGAATGACTACCCAAGATGATAAGTGCTTATGCATATTGATCACGGTGTGGCTATTTAAGTTAATCAAGAGGTGGCTAGGCAGTTGTCAAAGATGATTCCTAAATAATTAAGGGCTACCAAAGTAGGTTAGTGGCAACCCGAGGTTGATCAAGGCTGCTCAAATTGATAACTGCCTTTCGGTGGCTACTGAAGTTAATATGTTTTACCCAAATTAATCATGAGTGTTTATCCAAGAAGGTCATTGACTATCAAGGGTGGCTACCCAAATTTATCACTAAGAGTTTAAAAGAGACTGGATATGCTATAATCTGTCATGTCTACTAAAATTGATCACAGGAGTCATCTCACATATGCATTATAATCTACCCAAGTAGTTCAGTGACTAAGTTGATCATAGTTGAATATGATATAAATAGAGGATGTCTGTTATTTAACGAAAAAAATAAGGGTTGCTGATGGCTTTAGGTCTGAGATGAGCGATCAGGAATGACTATCTAAATAGGCCATTGAATATTTAAGTTGAATAGTGTGTACCCATATTTATCAAATTGACTAAAGCTTATCAGGGTGGCTAACATGGACTGGTGGATCACCTACCTCATACTTAAGTTTCTATCAAAGTTGATCACTGGCTACTGAATTGCCATACTAAGACAGTAGCTGCCCCAATTGATTATAAGTGACTACCAAGTTAATACATGTTGGTCATAAGCAACCACGTTAGTCATGTCTACCAAAATTGATCACGGGTCTAAACTGAACATTTTTTACCATGAAAACAATAATATTAACCTTAGAATAAATAGTTTTTTAATTAGCATAATACGTGTTGGTATACATACAGTACATAACACAAATTTATTACAATATAAGCACAAAATGCATAAATATATTTCAATACAAGTACAAAATGCACGAATATTATGGTGATCGATTTCTGTGAACCACGCTCACCTTCCTCAGACCAGAGGGATTCACAAAAGAATCTAGAACCTAGAATACTAGCGTTATTTATAACTCCTTATTACTATTACGTAGCTCTAGTTCTACTATCTGACACAGTTCTCATAAAACAGGTTTGTGTTGTGTTTTTATTTGTATTTAAATATCTTGCCATCTGAGCCACAGCCCAATAACATTTTCACCTCATGAACCTGATCAGGACCCAGTAAAAGAGTGGCGACTCCAGTTCGCGTACCCTAGAGTTGATCCCACACAACTATTACATATTATTTTATAATTATTTATTGTTTATTAATGATTATTTTCTATTAAATAGCAAAACAAAAACAGGAATGAAACAATACAGAAATTAACATGATAAAAAATGTAATGTACTTTAAAGTTTTTTTTTTTTTTTTTTTTTTTTTTTTTTTTTTTTTTTTTTTTTTGAAATTTGTTAATGATGGAGTATGTTACTTTAAAGCATATACAAACTGTAGAGCTATATTATAAACTATTGCGTACATTTTTTATAATCAAGATTACTTGTCAAATTATAATTACCTGCTACAAATGTTTAACAAGAGAACAAATTTGTCTGTTGCAATGTCTAATTGTACAGTAGCATTTTCGATATACTTGGCTATCCCAATTGGCAATAAAATCACTAATCAAAATTTAATTTAAATATCTTGCCATCTGAGCCACAGCCCAATAACATTTTCACCTCATAAACCTGATCAGGACCCAGTAAGAGAGTGGCATCACCAGTTTGCGTACCCTAGGGTTGATCCCACACAACGATTACATAATACGGCTTTTTGTCCCATCTAGATATACGATAAGTTGATAGTTCGGTAGTTTTCAATGTTCTTTTTATGTAAATTTAAAACTATATTCTTATTCTTAGTTATGAGACGCCGACAACTTTGCACATATTATTGGTGAATATGAATGATTTACATGAGTGTGGATGACTTGTGTAGTCTGGTTACTAACTGAGTTTGACTGTTCCTCAGATAGGGCTATTTATTAATAGCACAAAAGTCAAATTAACTAAGGGACCCACAACTTTACGTGGAATCCTAACCACACAGTATTGTTCTGATTTCATCTTATTGACAAGCATGATATCATTTATCTCTCCCCTACTCAACATCCGAACACTGACTACCACCCAACATGGGCACCCCAGACTTCTCGAGTAGTGTCCACACCGATAGCAACATTGAGCGGACGCCATGTCAGTATTAAGAGAACAGATCATAAAAGCTATTACCGAAAAAGCTTTGAAAAGACACTGTAGGAAGTATCAATTATTAAATAATTGGAAACTAGGCAAGTTATCTCGCTTAGTAGATAGCTAGGTTATCAAATGTCAATTAATTGTAACCATAACAATGTACAGAATCAACTTGGTTATTTTAAGCTAAAACTTATAATTCACTTCATTTATTTTGGAATTCATCTTTACCGTTTCACTTGAAATTAGAGCTAAATACAGTATACACATTCACATATGAAAATTAAAAAGTCAGCATGAAAGCTAAATATATTTATTGTAATAACAATTTAGTTGCTTTGCTCCAAACAAAATCACATATTATTGCGATGAAGTGTTTTTTTATTCCTCAAATCAAGCCATAATAATAAAATTGAGAATAGGCAATAATTGACTGATTGTCTGAATTTATTTAGATTATTGAAATATTTACAACTTATTATACCAGTATTATTATTATTTTTTTTTTAACTTAATCAATTATACTAGATTGATTAATAGTAAAGTAAAAACAAGTAAACATCTAATAATACTATAAGAAATGCTTAAACTACAGTGATACAAGCCAAAAATTACTGATTACACAAAACATCAAAATTGGTAGCATCAATGGTACAACACACGTTTGTTTAAATGTTATAAAGTATCTTTCCTACGTGTGAGAAAGATAAGACCTTGCAACATTTTATTTTTATTCATTGTTAATTATTTATATATAATTTTTATTGTTATTAAACTATTATATAATGTTAGCATATCCTTCATAATTTATTCTTAAAATTATAGTCATAAGTTACGCCAACAAATTAATGAGTGCATGGACTTAAATACTATACACCTATTTAATATATATATATAAATATTTCAATGCTACGTTGTAATTAGAATCTGCTGTAATGCAGCATCATTAAACAAATAGATTTATCTTCAGAATACAATCCAAATAAAATCTCCATGGCATGGTTGGCTGAAAATATTAATTTTGTAATACTTGTGCCATTATTATTAGTAAAGCTCTCAAGGTGGAAGACGGTAGTAAAGCCGGTTTATTTTTGGGACTTCTCCTTTTTATTTCCTACCAACTTTGCATTTTTGCGAAAATTCAGCTTTTATTTCTTCGCTCCATTTTATTCCGACTCTCAGAACTTTTCTCTCTGGTTTAACCTCTCGTTTTCAACTTTTTTAAAAACTATTTCTTCTGTAAAATTATACTTCACTGATTTTACAATTTTCTTATCACTTCTAACATTCTATATTCATACTCTTCCATTAACAAGTGATGCTGAGTATTTTACAATTTTCTTATCTCTTCTAACATTCTATATTCATACTCTTCCATTAACAAGTGATGCTGAGTATTTTACAATTTTCTTATCTCTTCTAACATTCTATATTCATACTCTTCCATTAACAAGTGATGCTGAGTATTTTACAATTTTCTTATCTCTTCTAACATTCTATATTCATACTCTTCCATTAACAAGTGATGCTGAGTATTTTTACAATTATCTTATCTCTTCTAACATTCTATATTCATACTCTTCCATTAACAAGTGATCCTGAGTATTTTACAATTTTCTTATCTCTTCTAACATTCTAGATTCATACTCTTCCATTAACAAGTGATGCTGAGTATTTTACAATTTTCTTATCTCTTCTAACATTCTATATTCATACTCTTCCATTAACAAGTGATGCTGAGTATTTTACAATTTTCTTATCTCTTCTAACATTCTATATTCATACTCTTCCATTAACAAGTGATGCTGAGTATTTTACAATTTTCTTATCTCTTCTAACATTCTATATTCATACTCTTCCATTAACAAGTGATGCTGAGTATTTTACAATTTTCTTATCTCTTCTAACATTCTATATTCATACTCTTCCATTAACAAGTGATGCTGAGTATTTTACAATTTTCTTATCTCTTCTAACATTCTATATTCATACTCTTCCATTAACAAGTGATGCTAAGTATTTTACAATTTTCTTATCTCTTCTAACATTCTATATTCATACTCTTCCATTAACAAGTGATGCTAAGTATTTTACAATTTTCTTATCTCTTCTAACATTCTATATTCATACTCTTCCATTAACAAGTGATGCTGAGTATTTTACAATTTTCTTATCTCTTCTAACATTCTATATTCATACTCTTCCATTAACAAGTGATGCTGAGTATTTTACAATTTTCTTATCTCTTCTAACATTCTATATTCATACTCTGCCATTAACAAGTGATGCTGAGTATTTTACAATTTTCTTATCTCTTCTAACATTCTATATTCATACTCTTCCATTAACAAGTGATGCTGAGTATTTTTACAATTATCTTATCTCTTCTAACATTCTATATTCATACTCTTCCATTAACAAGTGATCCTGAGTATTTTACAATTTTCTTATCTCTTCTAACATTCTATATTCATACTCTTCCATTAACAAGTGATGCTGAGTATTTTACAATTTTCTTATCTCTTCTAACATTCTATATTCATACTCTTCCATTAACAAGTGATGCTGAGTATTTTACAATTTTCTTATCTCTTCTAACATTCTATATTCATACTCTTCCATTAACAAGTGATGCTGAGTATTTTACAATTTTCTTATCTCTTCTAACATTCTATATTCATACTCTTCCATTAACAAGTGATGCTGAGTATTTTACAATTTTCTTATCTCTTCTAACATTCTACATTCATACTCTTCCATTAACAAGTGATGCTGAGTATTTTACAATTTTCTTATCTCTTCTAACATTCTATATTCATACTCTTCCATTAACAAGTGATGCTGAGTATTTTACAATTTTCTTATCTCTTCTAACATTCTATATTCATACTCTTCCATTAACAAGTAATAATGAGTATTTTACAATTTTCTTATCTCTTCTAACATTCTATATTCATACTCTTCCATTAACAAGTGATGCTGAGTATTTTACAATTTTCTTATCTCTTCTAACATTCTATATTCATACTCTTCCATTAACAAGTGATGCTGAGTATTTTACAATTTTCTTATCTCTTCTAACATTCTATATTCATACTCTTCCATTAACAAGTGATGCTGAGTATTTTACAATTTTCTTATCTCTTCTAACATTCTATATTCATACTCTTCCATTAACAAGTGATGCTAAGTATTTTACAATTTTCTTATCTCTTCTAACATTCTATATTCATACTCTTCCATTAACAAGTGATGCTAAGTATTTTACAATTTTCTTATCTCTTCTAACATTCTATATTCATACTCTTCCATTAACAAGTGATGCTGAGTATTTTACAATTTTCTTATCTCTTCTAACATTCTATATTCATACTCTTCCATTAACAAGTGATGCTAAGTATTTTACAATTTTCTTATCTCTTCTAACATTCTATATTCATACTCTTCCATTAACAAGTGATGCTGAGTATTTTACAATTTTCTTATCTCTTCTAACATTCTATATTCATACTCTTCCATTAACAAGTGATGCTGAGTATTTTTACAATTTCTCTTCTAACATTCTATATTCATACTCTTCCATTAACAAGTGATGCTGAGTATTTTACAATTTTCTTATCTCTTCTAACATTCTATATTCATACTCTTCCATTAACAAGTGATGCTGAGTATTTTACAATTTTCTTATCTCTTCTAACATTCTATATTCATACTCTGCCATTAACAAGTGATGCTGAGTATTTTACAATTTTCTTATCTCTTCTAACATTCTATATTCATACTCTTCCATTAACAAGTGATGCTGAGTATTTTTACAATTATCTTATCTCTTCTAACATTCTATATTCATACTCTTCCATTAACAAGTGATCCTGAGTATTTTACAATTTTCTTATCTCTTCTAACATTCTATATTCATACTCTTCCATTAACAAGTGATGCTGAGTATTTTACAATTTTCTTATCTCTTCTAACATTCTATATTCATACTCTTCCATTAACAAGTGATGCTGAGTATTTTACAATTTTCTTATCTCTTCTAACATTCTATATTCATACTCTTCCATTAACAAGTGATGCTGAGTATTTTACAATTTTCTTATCTCTTCTAACATTCTATATTCATACTCTTCCATTAACAAGTGATGCTGAGTATTTTACAATTTTCTTATCTCTTCTAACATTCTATATTCATACTCTTCCATTAACAAGTGATGCTGAGTATTTTACAATTTTCTTATCTCTTCTAACATTCTATATTCATACTCTTCCATTAACAAGTGATGCTAAGTATTTTACAATTTTCTTATCTCTTCTAACATTCTATATTCATACTCTTCCATTAACAAGTGATGCTGAGTATTTTACAATTTTCTTATCTCTTCTAACATTCTATATTCATACTCTTCCATTAACAAGTGATGCTGAGTATTTTACAATTTTCTTATCTCTTCTAACATTCTATATTCATACTCTTCCATTAACAAGTGATGCTGAGTATTTTACAATTTTCTTATCTTTTCTAACATTCTATATTCATACTCTTCCATTAAGAAGTGATGCTGAGTATTTTTACAATTTTCTTATCTCTTCTAACATTCTATATTCATACTCTTCCATTAACAAGTGATGCTGAGTATTTTACAATTTTCTTATCTCTTCTAACATTCTATATTCATACTCTTCCATTAACAAGTGATGCTGAGTATTTTACAATTTTCTTATCTCTTCTAACATTCTATATTCATACTCTTCCATTAACAAGTGATGCTGAGTATTTTACAATTTTCTTATCTCTTCTAACATTCTATATTCATACTCTTCCATTAACAAGTGATGCTGAGTATTTTACAATTTTCTTATCTCTTCTAACATTCTATATTCATACTCTTCCATCAACAAGTGATGCTGAGTATTTTACAATTTTCTTATCTCTTCTAACATTCTACATTCATACTCTTCCATTAACAAGTGATGCTGAGTATTTTACAATTTTCTTATCTCTTCTAACATTCTATATTCATACTCTTCCATTAACAAGTGATGCTGAGTATTTTACAATTTTCTTATCTCTTCTAACATTCTATATTCATACTCTTCCATTAACAAGTGATAATGAGTATTTTACAATTTTCTTATCTCTTCTAACATTCTATATTCATACTCTTCCATTAACAAGTGATGCTGAGTATTTTACAATTTTCTTATCTCTTCTAACATTCTATATTCATACTCTTCCATTAACAAGTGATGCTGAGTATTTTACAATTTTCTTATCTCTTCTAACATTCTATATTCATACTCTTCCATTAACGAGTGATGCTGAGTATTTTACAATTTTCTTATCTCTTCTAACATTCTATATTCATACTCTTCCATTAACAAGTGATGCTGAGTATTTTACAATTTTCTTATCTCTTCTAACATTCTATATTCATACTCTTCCATTAACAAGTGATGCTGAGTATTTTACAATTTTCTTATCTCTTCTAACATTCTATATTCATACTCTTCCATTAACAAGTGATGCTGAGTATTTTACAATTTTCTTATCTCTTCTAACATTCTATATTCATACTCTTCCATTAACAAGTGATGCTGAGTATTTTACAATTTTCTTATCTCTTCTAACATTCTATATTCATACTCTTCCATTAACAAGTGATGCTGAGTATTTTTACAATTATCTTATCTCTTCTAACATTCTATATTCATACTCTTCCATTAACAAGTGATGCTGAGTATTTTACAATTTTCTTATCTCTTCTAACATTCTATATTCATACTCTTCCATTAACAAGTGATGCTGAGTTTTTTTACAATTTTCTTATCTCTTCTAACATTCTATATTCATACTCTTCTATTAACAAGTGATGCTGAGTATTTTACAATTTTCTTATCTCTTCTAACATTCTATATTCATACTCTTCCATTAACAAGTGATGCTGAGTATTTTACAATTTTCTTATCTCTTCTAACATTCTATATTCATACTCTTCCATTAACAAGTGATGCTGAGTATTTTACAATTTTCTTATCTCTTCTAACATTCTATATTCATACTCTTCCATTAACAAGTGATGCTGAGTATTTTACAATTTTCTTATCTCTTCTAACATTCTATATTCATACTCTTCCATTAACAAGTGATGCTGAGTATTTTACAATTTTCTTATCTCTTCTAACATTCTATATTCATACTCTTCCATTAACAAGTGATGCTGAGTATTTTACAATTTTCTTATCTCTTCTAACATTCTATATTCATACTCTTCCATTAACAAGTGATGCTGAGTATTTTACAATTTTCTTATCTCTTCTAACATTCTATATTCATACTCTTCCATTAACAAGTGATGCTGAGTATTTTACAATTTTCTTATCTCTTCTAACATTCTATATTCATACTCTTCCATTAACAAGTGATGCTGAGTATTTTACAATTTTCTTATCTCTTCTAACATTCTATATTCATACTCTTCCATTAACAAGTGATGCTGAGTATTTTACAATTTTCTTATCTCTTCTAACATTCTATATTCATACTCTTCCATTAACAAGTGATGCTGAGTATTTTACAATTTTCTTATCTCTTCTAACATTCTATATTCATACTCTTCCATTAACAAGTGATGCTGAGTATTTTACAATTTTCTTATCTCTTCTAACATTCTATATTCATACTCTTCCATTAACAAGTGATGCTGAGTATTTTACAATTTTCTTATCTCTTCTAACATTCTATATTCATACTCTTCCATTAACAAGTGATGCTAAGTATTTTACAATTTTCTTATCTCTTCTAACATTCTATATTCATACTCTTCCATTAACAAGTGATGCTAAGTATTTTACAATTTTCTTATCTCTTCTAACATTCTATATTCATACTCTTCCATTAACAAGTGATGCTGAGTATTTTACAATTTTCTTATCTCTTCTAACATTCTATATTCATACTCTTCCATTAACAAGTGATGCTGAGTATTTTACAATTTTCTTATCTCTTCTAACATTCTATATTCATACTCTTCCATTAACAAGTGATGCTGAGTATTTTACAATTTTCTTATCTCTTCTAACATTCTATATTCATACTCTTCCA
Source organism: Stictocephala bisonia (assembly GCA_035578905.1). Taxonomy (NCBI): domain Eukaryota; kingdom Metazoa; phylum Arthropoda; class Insecta; order Hemiptera; family Membracidae; genus Stictocephala; species Stictocephala bisonia. The sequence continues at coordinate 470,567 of JAQJVL010000335.1, read as the reverse complement.
TTAACAAGTGATGCTGAGTATTTTACAATTTTCTTATCTCTTCTAACATTCTATATTCATACTCTTCCATTAACAAGTGATGCTGAGTATTTTACAATTTTCTTATCTCTTCTAACATTCTATATTCATACCCTTCCATTAACAAGTGATGCTGAGTATTTTACAATTTTCTTATCTCTTCTAACATTCTATATTCATACCCTTCCATTAACAAGTGATGCTGAGTATTTTACAATTTTCTTATCTCTTCTAACATTCTATATTCATACTCTTCCATTAATAAGTGATGCTGAGTATTTTACAATTTTCTTATCTCTTCTAACATTCTATATTCATACTCTTCCATTAACAAGTGATGCTGAGTATTTTACAATTTTCTTATCTCTTCTAACATTCTATATTCATACTCTTCCATTAACAAGTGATGCTGAGTATTTTACAATTTTCTTATCTCTTCTAACATTCTATATTCATACTCTTCCATTAACAAGTGATGCTGAGTATTTTACAATTTTCTTATCTCTTCTAACATTCTATATTCATACTCTTCCATTAACAAGTGATGCTGAGTATTTTACAATTTTCTTATCTCTTCTAACATTCTATATTCATAATCTTCTATTAACAAGTGATGCTGAGTATTTTACAATTTTCTGATCTCTTCTGACATTCTATATTCATACTCTTCCATTAACAAGTGATGCTGAGTATTTTACAATTTTCTTATCTCTTCTAACATTCTATATTCATACTCTTCCATTAACAAGTGATGCTGAGTATTTTACAATTTTCTTATCTCTTCTAACATTCTATATTCATACTCTTCCATTAACAAGTGATGCTGAGTATTTTACAATTTTCTTATCTCTTCTAACATTCTATATTCATAATCTTCCATTAACAAGTGATGCTGAGTATTTTACAATTTTCGTATCTCTTCTGACATTCTATATTCATACTCTTCCATTAACAAGAGATGCTAAGTATTTTACAATTCTTTTTTTAAGTTTATGATTAGGAAGCCTCATTATGTGGCCAACGTTGGGGCGCCTTTAACTCATGTCTGTCACTATGTCAGAATATTCTTCAACTTTGGACGTTTTCTGTAATCTGTATCCATTTTCAGTCCATTTTGGCCCTAGAATTTTCCTAATTATTTTTGTTTCTCTAGAATTTCCATATCTGGTTTCCTGTTTAGTGTCAAGGTCTCACTGGCATATGACTTTGTAGGTTTGATTGCTTATAATTTTTTGGTGGGTATAGTTTTGGCCAGAAATACAAAGAGAATGGAACATATTACAATATATGAGATTGTTTATTCTACTCTCAGATTGTTAGTAATTATAGACCAAGTTGGTTAGGTATGCTACCATTAGGTCTGCTACACCTGCTGTCATATTCAATTTGATTCTTCATAAGGCCAATGATAATTTCAAAAAAAGATTACAGCTTTATTTATGATCAAACATTTTTAAACTTGACTTTTTTTTAAAGAGGGCATGATTGCTAGTGTTCTCTGAGATTAGATTTCAGTTTTATTACTTGATTTACTTTTTTAATACAAATAACTATATTTCTAATTGAACTTTTTTGTTAAATCAAGTTTTCCAGAACCAGTTGGGAAAATGTAATATGAGGGGGCACTAGTCAACTTAAGAAATGGATTATTGTAATAATATGTTACTAAGCCCATTCTCCGCTACGGAGTGTTCTCTAAGCTTTCTTATCTTACCCACCCAGCCACCCCTACATGTACAGTGGTATTGAGCCAGTTGGAGAAATTGCAATACCAAGGAGCACTAGTCACACTTATCCCATAAAACATGATAACATTTGAAATGCATATGTTAAAGACTTTAAGCATGAAACATGCTGGTAGTTATAAAATTCAACATTAAAATACAAACCAAGTTGACTAAGGTTATCTATTTTTGAATAAAAGTTATCAAAATGTAACTGATAAATACTAATGAGTGGCTAAACGAATGTCTTTCTGATTTAGGCAATTCTACAAACTATGTAATACTTGTAATAGGTTATTATCATTGTAGGTTATTATCTTTATATCAGGATAGTTATTTGCAAAATAATTATTATCATTATTCATCCAAAAAAAGTATTTTTTTTTATTATTATAAAAGGTTAAAATACTTGTAAAAATTCATCTTCAGTTCTGTTTGCATAAAATCTTACAGGTATTTTAACCTTTTGTAATATTTAAATTCAGTTCGGAGGCTGTAATAGATACATTTTTTTTAACACATGACCAATGAACATTCTACATTCACAAGATATACAAATGTTATATCAGTTGGTCATTGTTGTTGTTACTAATTCAGAATCCAGGAATCGATGTCCAGAGACATACAGTGTGGTTGCCAATGGGGATTTTGTTGTGTAGCATCTGGTGGTACTCCTAGAGATGGGATATTTATAGCGCAAATATCGCTCAGCCACCATTGTTCCCCTATGGAGAGCACTTTTTATGTATTTACGTGATTATATTCTTGTTTTTGAAAATTGATTTAATAAACAGAAAAAAATTATAAAATATTATAAAATATAACGTTTTTTTTTGTTACTTTTTATTATTATTTTTATATTATAAAATATAAAGTTTTGCTTCATAAGTTAATTCAAGTGTGCAGATTTGAGGCCATGAAAAATGCCAAGTTTAGGAATGGCACATATGTTATCGTGAAGGTCACATAAACATTGATGATGACTCTCTTAGTCCATGCCCTTCAACTGCAACCACAGATGACAATGTTGAGCGAGTTTTGCAAATTTTCCATGCAAGCAGAAAAATAATAACAGATGAAATCGCATGTGAGTTATAGTATATTTCATAACAAGAGTGGAAAGTGGGGTTTTGCATGTTCGAGACCATATGTTTGAAGTGCGAGACTTGTCGAGCACTTCGAATGGTCGAGAATATACAAAACACTTTCACTCGAGTTTTGAACGATACTTTTCACTACACTACGGAATAAAAACAGGTGTTGTTGACTGTGGAAAATTTTCGGTTATAAACGATGTTACTTTTGGTAGTAAACAATAGACAGCTGTTGAAAATATGTTGTTTCGCAGGTTGTAAACACATAACGAAAACAGCTAAACTCATAGTAGTGTAGTGAAAAATATATTACATGGCAGTGTGCACACACGATGTAGGTGCTTACAAGATGCCATATGGAGGAAAATGTGCAGAAAACAATAGGATTTTCCTGCATGACAATACCCCTGCACATCGATCCCTGTTATTACATAACTACCTATTCAAGCTCCGTGTTAACACCCTCCTTACTCGCCTGACCTCATGCTGGCTGATTGCTTCCTGTTCACCCAGTGAAAAACAATAAGATGAATGTACTGCTGCTGAAACTGTCAGGAAAATGTGACAAAAACATTGAAATACGATGTTTTCAAGTATTCAAGTGGTATTGACCAACCCGCCCGCCCATGCAAGTACAGTGGTATTTACCCATCCGCCCGCCCATAAACGTACAGTGGTATTGATCCACCCGCCCACCCATACATGTACAGTGGTAGAGACAAGTATGTTGTTGGAGGAGGAGAGTATTTTAAGGGAATATAGGTTTGTAAGTTTTTATCTTTGCTCAATAAATATATTTTAACCAATACCTGGAACTTTTTAACTATAACTCATATACCTTGTGAATGTAGCAAGTGATTACTGTATTTGGAAGCTATATATATATATATTCATCTCCGACTAGAATGCCAGTCAGAGCGCTAGTAATTTACTCTGAGTGGCAGTCATCCGCCCGAAAGCCAGTCACGCATCTCAGAAGGCAGTCAGTGAATGGCTTGCCGTGCTAGCTTTACATACGGTAATGTCTTGACGGTGCTGCAGTACTGTGGCAGTTTTTGTAACTACCTTCTCCTTCAGTAGGCCTATTGTCATTTCTATTTCTGTGCATATTGACATGGAGAATTCTTTTATAATTCGACAGGATTTACTGTTTGATAATATTGGGTTTTATTACTGTATTTTTTATAAGTATGATATTAATACGAGATAATATTTATTTAATACGAGATTATATAATGTATAAGATATTGCAATATCAAATATAGCAGTGCACTTGGTCACTATTTCATTAACTTTACATTGTGATTTTATCATGTATTTTCTTACAGTCCATAACTGTTATTGGTTTGTGATTGTACACTTATTATTTTAATAATAGATCCATGACTAAATGCTCTCATCAATGAAATAGTTCAATTTAGTGACTTATTTATTTTAAAACAACAAGAAAGGGTGGTGATCGATTTGGTTTGCCTCCTTAATCAACTTGAGTAAACTCCAAGATCAACTTGGCAGCCCTTGTGATTAATATGGGTAGCATTCGTGATCAGATTTAATTTTATTTTTTAATATTTGTAAAGTATTAGGCTGGCTTGATTTTTAATCTTAGGTCATAACAATGATAATCCAAGACCTAGCACCCAAAAACTAACTTTTTTAGAGGCATGTAATATTTTACCTCAAAAATGTTCGCCCCTAATTGAAGAAAAAATGGCTTCTGGTTTGCTGGGGGCCATTAGAGTGTGTGGGCGTTCAAACAGGTGATTTTTTTCAATGAAGAAACAAAGTGCTCAGTAATGCTGATTCTTCTTTTGATGTTTAAGGGAATATAACAGAAAACCAAGTAAAAATTGCCAGAAGCGTAAGGAATGGGGGAGGGGGCAAAAGGCCTTCCAGAAGCTGACAAAATGTTGGAGGAAATTTTCGGATAAATTACAAATTAAGAGGTATTTCTGGCGAATTGTTATTTTGTTATTTACATACAAAATAAATAACTTGTGAATTGCCAGAAATCAAAGTGGAAGCATTAATGAGTTATTAGTGTATATAGTACTGGGTAGGTGGAATTAGCTCAGGGCGTACTTCGTTCTGGCCAGCCAACTACTGTACCTGTAAACTAAATGACCCTCCACCAATGCACACACATAGTAATATTGTTTCTTAAATATCGTCATTATGAAGACTGATGATTTTTAATGAACTTTCCTTATGGTAAAACTCTTCACAGCTCGCAAATATAGTTATCTGTTGTTATTCATAGCATTTTAGTTAACAGCTATTTTCTTTTATTTTCAAATTGTTACTTATTTTTGACAATATGAGTGGTTTTATTGTTCTAGATATTGCACTTTGCTCATCGTTTATGGTCATATTATTGAGGCCTATCTACTATATATGCTGCTATATGTGACACCATCCATAACTACTACTGTAACCAACAGTTAAGATTTCAATGATCCAATAGAAAAACAATGAGATTTTAATTTAGTCTTGCCTACTGTCTGTAATATATTATAATCATAAAGTGATACAGTTTTAGAGAAATTATTGATACATTTTTGTATGAACATGGTAACGTTAATAAATGTTGAATAATTTAAGCTGCATTTACATTATGAAACAAAACACTATATACAAAATTATAATACTAAACAACTTTTCATTAAGAAAAGCAGTTTCATAAAATCAAATGTTGTATACATTGTTTATAAAACAATGTTTTATAACTTTTGTTAAGGAATTTGGCTATACAAAATGAAACTTTTATAAACTTTACTATAAAACAGCTACAATCTGTTTTAAAACTGTATTTTATGTTTCCCATCCAGATACAGTAAAGTTCAAAGGAAGTTGTATAACTTTGTTATAAAACACTGTTACAGAAAATCTGTGCACACTAAACAATGTTTTGTAACTTCCAAATTTCAATTCTACGCCTGTCGTTGAGAAGAGTGGATGTTTAACAGTAGCTGGCGCAAATAGTGTTTCAGTTTTTGGTTATGTGTAGGTTTTTCTGTGTATGATGGAGTGTTTGTCTTCTTATTGACATATGTAAAGAAAGAAGAGTTTTTTTTGGATCCACTAAAGCAGAATAAGAATCTTTTACGGAAACTCAAACTGACCACATTCTGATGGACTGTTAGATATTTATAATTTAGTAATTATAAAATGGGTTTTCTATTATTTACTTTCGCTTGCATACATTTAGTTATACCTATAACAGATAGTAAAAATAAATTATGTTAAATAAAAAAATAGTCTAAACAAAACTTCCACTGAATCAAAATAAAGATCTTTAACCTTCTCAATATTATAAAAATCATTATTTAAATTCCAACAGCTATTAAAATTAGACCTCTTGCTAGCTTGAAGGTTAGCACTTCTGTTTCATATGCAGAGGGGCACGGGTTCAAATCACGAGAGGTCCACTGCAAATTTGCTTGATGGATTTAGACTGTTGTCCCGTGACAACGTTTTTGTACACTAAGTTAAAAATTACAATGGCGTAAATAGGCTAATAGAGAAAAAATTTCATTATCATCTTTATTTACATTTTAACAGTTGTTATTTTTCTTGCACAACTCCAAAGAGGGGAGCATTTTTTGTTGTTTCAATCATTAAAATTTACTAAGAAATAAGGAAGGAGTTGCACTAACAAAAAAACAGCTTCACATATTATATAAGGATATATCACTTAAACTACTCTTATTGTTTGTTCTAGAAAAATTGTTTCTACTATAAAAAAAGCTGAGGAAGTCGTATAAACTTGTGCTATATCAGTTTTTCCAAAGAAATTCAAAATCTGTATTGAATAAAAGTTAGTTAAACTATAGATTTATTAAGCTTAAAAGTCTAATATACCTGCTGCAATATCAGATTTGGTTCTCTATAAGACCAATGTTATATTCAAATAGTTTACATCTTTGTTTATGAACATTACATTTTTAACTTTATCGTTTAGTAAAATATATCTTTACGGTTTGTTTATTAATATACATATATATATAAAACTACTGTTCTAATACAATATTTTTTAAACTCATCTAAAACCAGTTGAAAAAATGTAATCTTAAAATCAACTCACCGGTACAACACTGGGACCATCCCCCTGTACAAACTTGTTAAACCCCTATGTTTGTATTGATCACGAAGGCACTCCCAAGGGTTTGAATAGATGTGGGTCCTTGCCTTCTGCAAGCTAGGTTCAACTGAAAATTAAATGTTTGATTATTATCAATTCTTAATTTCCAAACTACAAATACATAAATCAGCAAAGCTGAGAGACAGGTGAAATTGTTAATGATAAAGCTAAAAATTAATGTATGTACAAGTTAACATGTTTAAATGAGTAAAGTTACATGTTAAAAGACTAGAACTTTTTAGTGTCATTTAACATATAATATAAAAACCTATTTACCTTAATTTGATTTAATTTTATATATGAAACAAACACTCCAGTAATTACAATCTTTATTTTGTAAGGCCTTACGGTAACAATGTTACCATCTTCAGACATACACAGACTAAATTATTATTGTTTATGTTTATAGTAACATCGTTACCGAAAGGCCTTACAAAATAAAAAAACTGTATTTACAGGAGTTTTTGATTTATCTATAACATTACATTATAAATCCAGTAAGGAAAGAGCTTGATGAATGATAAATTCTTTAATTTGATTTACAAGGTGAGGATGGTAAGTAAAGACCGTTATGTTATAATGCTTCAGCAGTGTTAGGGGTTGTATACAAATTAAAGAGGGGGGAGGAGGGGTCAACAGAAATCTTATTCAACCTCAACAGGGGTCAGGGAAATCATAATTTTCTTGCAAATTTTTGAACAAGAAATTTTGGTTTTAAGAGCATTGAAAATCAAAGACAACTTTTTTTGATAGTTAATGTTTTGACTACTTATCGCTGTATTAAACAAATTCTGGATATTAGATTAACACTCCCAGCGTCACCTGTCGAAAAATCGACAGCAATCGCGCCGCCGCTGTCGATTAGCAATCGATACCTGTCAATTTTTCGACAGCATGTAAGCGTTTAGAAAATACGATCTCATTTCGTCACTTTATATAGTAAAACATTATATTACATATCAAACGACAGAGGAGATCATACTCTATTTTGTTGTCTTTAGTTTTCTACTGTTCTGTACAAGGAGAAAAAAATCAGCTGATTTATACTAAGCTCTAGTGTTGTTGTCAGTGTTTTGGTGAATGCGACGTAGTAAGTTGGGTTATTGTTTGTTTACTTGTTATGTTTGTACAAAATGGGTGACGATTTACGTGATAAATCCAGTGATATAAGAGATATTAGAAGAAAATGATAGTGACAGTGGTAGTGACATTGTAGCTGAAGACTTTCCTTCCGATAGTTCCCTTCTGGACTTTTCATCGGGTAGTGATGACAACTACGTTCCTGACTTGGACGATTTAGAGACTTCAGATGCTAACGTAAGTCCTACTGATGATAATGATGATACACCCATATACCCTGGGCCCTCTACCTCTACTCATATACCTATACCTAGGCCTAGACAAAATAGACGAAATTTATTGTGTATAAGAGTATACCCTCCTGAACCAGAGCAGGACATAGGCCCAGGACAAAGCAACCTGTATATAGTTCAGTTTTTTAGTGTAATTTTTCTTTTGTAAACAATAAGCCATATAATGTATGTATTTTCTTTTTGTGTATAACATTTTGAACAAAACCTATATCTTGGATTTTCTTTTAATTGATTTTTGGATTCCATCATCATGGTGTCAATATAGAAAAAAATTTCAAATTGTTGATACTTCTGCATATAATCATGGAGAACATACACAATATACAAGTTATGTAAACAAAACTATTTTTCTAAGATTGCCTAGATCTTCTAGTTTCCATTGATATATAACACTTGCTATTTTCAATTGTTTATGTATATGTTATACATTTTTATGTATAACTCTGCGAAGTACCTAAAAAGGGGCCGACATTAAAGGGTGAAGTAATGGACGCTGGGAGGGTTAACTTGGTGAACCCATGTTCCATCACTACTTCAGATTTGGTTTGAAATTATTCTCTTTCATCACTACCAATTAATTAAGATAAGTCTAAACAGGCCAATTTGCTTAATTTGAGCAAATCTATGAGCGTATTTGGATGTAACAAAAACACAGGTTAATTCATTCAGATTTGGGATGCCAACACAGCTTGTGCGTATTTTAAGGCAACTACAAATGATTGATTGAGTGTAGATTGAGTATGAATGACCTGTGTAGTCTTGTTACGTACTAACTGAGATTGAATTAGCTCAGAAAGGACCATTTATAAATAGCCAAATAGCCAGGGCAAACATAGCTTTACGTGGAATCCGAACCACAAAGTGTTGGTCTGACAAGCCTGATAGAGATGGGTAACTCCGGAGTGAACGACAACAAAGGAACTACTCCGGTTAAGGAGTTACAGCTCCAACTCCGAGTGCTAGTGCGGAACTAGTTCATTTCGGAACTAGAATAAATGAGTATTATATGTCATAAATATACACATATAAAATATACAATACTTTACTTTCTGCTGGAAAATTCATAAGACATCCATACTTTTTCTTTGTAAAATAATTAAATAAAATACACAATTCAAATTATTAGCTGGATATAACCTAAACATCATATGTTAGTTTCTATCTTTTTGGAACTATCAACAGAAAGGAGTGAGAACGAGATGCGCGCGCAACCACTGTCAGAGCGGCTGCAGTGTCGACGTATCTCTCCCCACTCCATGGAACTAACATAGTTCCGGAGTTGTTGGAACGATCAAAACAAAGGAGTGAAGTACGTGATGCGCGCGCATCCACTCAGAGCGACTCACTTGAGCTTCGCTCCACGTTGAACTGGAACGACGTTCGGAGTTGGAACTACTCCGCGGAACTAGTTCCGAGTCATTATAACTCCGGAGTGAACTAACTCCGTCTGATGAACTACATTTCCCATCCCTAAAGCCTGATGCTCACTTTTCTTCCTTACACAACATCTGAATCTTGACTACCATCCAACATGGACACCCCAGAATTCTCCAGTAGTGTCCACGTTAATCCTGGACCAGCAACCAGTGAGCGGACGCCATGTCAGTAATAAGAGGGCCGAGCATAGAACCTATCACCTACAATCTCCTCAACACTTTGTCCCCAAGTAGAGTTACAGCACTATTATTGTTATTCATTATTATACCACTAGAGTCAACATATATTATTATTTCTACATAATATATGTAATTAAAATTAATAAGTAAAAATACTCACAAGTCTGCGTCTGCATTTGGGTTTTAATTAGTTCCACTGGACATGTAATTACGGTTGAAAACAGGCCACCGAGACATCCTGCTATGAACACGTCTAAGTGCCAGTCAGGATAAGGAGGCTCTTCGGACCAACTGATAGCATAAGCAACTTGCCGATAATCCTGCATAAGGCGCAAACTGTTCCCATAAATGCCAAAATGCACAGCGTTGAGTGCTCCTGCAGTAATTACTGGAAAAGACATCCCTCGGAAATATCCTTTTATCTGAAAAACATAACTTGGCATAAATTTTAATCTATTGTTGGTAAACAACTCAGCATGTGCACTTTACTAGTTAATAGAGTGTGGACCAAATGCTGTGATGCATTCAGAAACTGCTGTATTTCTTGAGAACATCAATGACATGATTTTGGATGCTCTCAGCAGCATTCTGCATTTGATCATATGTTGTGTTTAAAAAAAATTCTGTAAGGGTTCATGAAGTCCTGATTTCCACTTCATCTGTACACATTAGGTGTTTGTATGTTTTATTTGTGACAATGATAAAACAACTTTGATAATGATGACAAAAAATGTGTTAATTTGATATTCATTCAAAATCAAAGTACTTACATTATACATATAGCTATGTTAAAAAGAAAAAAACTGAGTGAAAAAGTATCTTACGTAAACTGTCTTAGCAATTTATTTAGGCCATTGGGTGTAATTTACTATGGATTTTCATTGACCAAAAGAATATCATGAGGAGTCTCAAAAAGAAAATCAGATTGAACCTTGGGTTAAATTTATGTACAGTAACTGGTGTACATAGAGTACTGAATAATGCTTTAATGTACTGTAATTTCCCCATTTAACAATGCAAGGACGAATATCTGTTATTCCACTACTTATAGCAGAAAAACTCTCCTCTCCTCATAAATCCAAAGTAAAAAAGTTTCTAAAACAGATATTAAATCTAAATTTGACATATTTTAAAAGCAATATATTTGACATAAATTTAATTGAAAGGCAATATAAAGGTCGTTATGACTGATTTTCTGCTACAGTATCTACAATACAGTAAATACAATATTGAATCGCAGAATGTGCAACTAACACCGATACCGTTGTACGTTTAAGGGCATGTAGGTGAGTCAATACCACTGTACATGTATGGATGGGCAGGTGGGTCAATTACTACTACACAGTACCATTTTTACAACCATAGACTTGGCCGTTCACTAATACCTATAACGTTTGCATAACGTAAGAGTATTCAATTACACCAAATATGTGTGTGGTGGGTGGATCAATACCAACCACCATACATTTACAAAATTAAAGAATACCAAACCATTGAAGGAGTATTTAACAGTACCTGTCTAAAGCAAATTCCCAATTTAAAACTAATTCTTAGACATCATAAGATTAAAAATAAAGATACTCACTTACTTCCATGGCCATGGATACCCAAGATGGTATTTGACCTCGTTAACGATCTGCCTCAACTTCTTTCAATCTTCTGCATCTTCTTCATTCACCCTTGACTTATTCCTGCCAATGACTACTTGATCTTTCCACCTCTTCTTTGGGCATCCAGGAGGTCTTCTGCCTTCAGGTTTTTCTTTCCTCACTTACTTGATAAGACCATCATCATCACTTCTTATTGCATATTCAGCGCATCGTAAACGTCAACACTTGGCTTCAGCTACGATGTCTGGTTCTTTGAAAAGGTTTCTAATTTCTTTATTATTCTCCCCCATGCTCAATCTTCTATTGTGGGTCTATCAACTTTTCAGAGTACCTTATTTTCGAAAGTGAAGAGTTTTTCTCCGTGTTTTTGTCAAGAAACCATAATTCAGCTCCATAGAGAATGACTGGACTAATTATTGTTTTGTAAATACTGTTGTTAGCACTGATAATAATACCAAGGTCCTTGGATGAATTCATTGACTCATTCAAAAATGTGCTCTTCAATTCAAAATTTCTGGAGTTGGCCAAAATACATGAATTAAGTTTTTTCATCACTGACTTTGAGTCCAACTTCTGATTTTCTTTAATTAAAATGTCTGTGATGACTCTGAGGTCCTTTTTATTCTCTGAGAACAAAACTAGGTTGTCTGCAAAGGCCAGGACTGATATTTTTTCTCTACTTTTATTCCTAAATTACTTCTCTGTATTTCCTTTAGTGCCCTTTCCAAAGTGATGTTAAAAAGAATAGGGGATAGGCCATCTCCTTGACTGTCTTAAATTCAAAAGTTGTGGTGTGGTCGTTTTCAACTTCCACTTTACATCTGCTATTATTAACACTAAGCCTGGCCAAATTTACAGGTTTTCTTGGTATTCCAAAACCTTCCATTTTCCCCCAGGTCTTCTCTTTGTACAAACTGTCATAACAAAGATTTTGCTTATATACCTATATATATGATTTTGGTTTTAAAGTCAACCGATTACATTGACCACCGACTCACTTCCACAGAACATTAGAAGCAAGAACAAAACTGACATTAATAGAAACCTTAAAACTCTAGGAGATGAATCTTCAACAAATTAATGCTGTTTGGTTACTACTAACCATATGTCATATATCTCCTATCGTATTCTCCTTCAAGTAGAAAAACCACCCTTATGTAATATAAAAATTATGAAATATCTATTGAATAAACAAAAATAATTGTTCTACTGTACTTCATGATTCACTAAATCACATCAGTAACTACAGCTATAGACTGCAGACCCGAGGTTTCAAATCCTTAATTAAGCTAATGATTGGTAATTTACTTGTTTAATAAATTCTCTTGCAGGCTGTGTAAACTGGCGAGAGAAGTTTAGAAACAATTTTTAGTAATTCCTATGTTAATTATTTATTTTGATGTCTTTTTATACCAGAGGCACTTTATGTTTTTAAAGTGGTACTACCTATATTTCCTTCTACTTTCACAGCACTTCCACAAGAAGGCCTCCCAATATGATAGTCTACCTTGCATTTAGAAAAAAATCCTCTTTTATTCTTCTTGGTTCTTTTTCTCAAAATCAAAAGTGTTGCCCATATCCCATATTTACATTTTTTGGACGAATATAAAATGATGTTAGCATATGCTTTAACTTGTTAAATTGTGATATATAAGGTCATAAAAACTAAAAATAAACTCTGTAAACATTTACTTCTAGCAATAGATGATGTTACTGCCAGTAAACAATGAAGTGAACTTCTGCCCTTTATAAGGCTCAAGTCTTCAAAATATATAATAGTATTAAATTAATAAATATTTTAAAATCTAAATGTTGCTAAAAATATTTTTAAATATGGTAAAACAGTTATCGTTTACCACTTACTCCTCCAGTTTGAAAAATATTTATCAAAATGTCTTTAGTATTAGTGTTATTAGGTACTGTTTGTTTCCATACTTTAGCAGTATCTAATGGATGTCCAACTACTAAACCACAAATTCCTGAAACAAGAAATAAACATATTAAAAAAGTTAGTATAGGGAGTACATTTATTCATTTTTCATATATTTTATACATTATACCACATTTTCTGGATTGTACACAGTTAAAAAAAGTATAGTCAGAATGGCACTGAGAAGGTACAGTAACAAGCAATTTTTAACTGATTCACTTTGACAGTTTGATTTTGTTGATCTGCACTGATCAGGCTAATTCATGCATAGTCTGGCAACAGATTAATTTTGCCATGTCACTTCACCATGGCCAATGTCAAAATTATAAGGACTGTCAAAGTATAGAACTATGAAGGTTCTACTGTAATATATATTATTAGACTTGTCTCAAGGCTGGAATGACAGCGAACAGTACATGACATGCCGACCAGTGACATGGTAGTACAGAAAGCCATACCTGCAGCGTAGTAAAATGCACCTCCTTGCAGCCTAACCATTTCATTATATAACCTACTACAGAACTAAAAAAAACCTATCGATTTTAGAATTCACTTGATGATGAACCAGAAAAACCTATAAAAGAGTGAATTAAATAGCTTTGTTTTCCTTGTTTCATTATGTACTCTTTGTTCTGAACAAAATATTTTTTATTATTATTTAATATATTACTGTGTTAAGAAGTATTAACATCCTAAGGTGTGTGTTAATGACTGTTAAATGTTAGAAACAACATTGCATAATGCAAACAAGGGAAAGATTTCCCTTACATAATCCAACCTGACAACAAACTTTATATTGTAACATTCAAAAGTGATTATAAAGGTAACTATATGTTTGTGACACTTTAAAAATACAGTACAAGTAAAGGTCACACAACACAAATTTATTACAATATAAGCACAAAATGCACAAATATTATGCTAATTAAAACACTATTTAAAAAATAGATGAATTATACCCTGTAGTGGTATAATTTATTTATCTACCACCCATAGCTGTCTTCTTTGATCTGAGGAATTGTAGTATCTATTTATTTTCCCCGAAAATTAGCATTTTTAACCCTTTGGCCACTTACAACGATATATTGTTGTTTTTATTTTTACCGAAAACTGCTTCACTACGATATTTCGTTGTACACAGTTTTGCCCAAAACTACTTCGCAATGATATATTGTTGTTGCATAATTGATTCGTAGCAGTGTTATTTTTTGGGTGATCCTTGTGAAATTTGCTTTTTGTATTATTTTTTTTTTTTGTATATTATTTATATATGTATTTTTTAATATACTTTTTGTATTATTATAGTTTCAATACCGAATTTAATATGTTATTTCATACTATACATCTTTGGAAAATGTCAATCTGATCAGCTAGTTGTGAGGTGACTACTACCCTCATTGTGTTGTGCGTTTTTATGTGACGTGAGGTTATTTGTGTGATTTATTATTTCATTCTTGAGTGGACATAAATCACCAGTTAGTGATCCCGCACAGTGTGTGTTGACTTGGGGTCCACCCAGATTACCTCATCCGCTATGTGTGCCAGTGAATTTGCATGAAAACACTTGTAGTATATATAGTGTGAATATTTTTGAAATGTTCTTTATATTACTTAACATAATTATTTTCAATGTTCAATAAATACAATAGCAACTAATGTTTATATAAACTGTACATTGTGCATAAACTAGGATATACTTCAGTAACCAAAAACCATGTAAATGACACTTTGTTACATTTATCAAGCAAAAATCATTATGCAGAGTAGTTTATCAACTAACACAATAAATCACCAATAATATAGTAGTTAACCACATCTTTTGATGAAGAAAAAAAACAATATGTGATTTATCCTGGCCTGTTTTGCATTTAACGAACAAGTAACATGTGCAGATTTAAGGCATAGGGTTGAAAATATGTTTTATGTTTGAGCCATAGGCCTGGTATTTTTTAAATTTGTTGTCACTTTATTTATTGTACTAAAGCTGTTAAGATAAAAACTGATAGCCTATAATTATCTAGGAAACAAATATTTGAAATAAAACTATTTTATCCTCTAACTATAAATAAAGTGAAAAATATATTAAATACTGTTTTATACAGAGCCAAGAAGATTGCGTTAGCTAAGAATAAAACAATGAAGAGCAAACGGATACATATATATGATTAATCAGTAAGAAATATTTTAATTACCAGATATCCATCCTGCAACAAAATCACAACTTGAAAATATAGATGACATTTAACTCAGTATGTGTGTCTCATTAATGATAGAGTCCTAGGATGTATATAATAACTTGAGAAGCTTTTGCTCTAGACTTTGATTTGCTTATCACTTATTTAGATATCTCAACCATTCAAACAGTAGCTGCATACTAATAAATAACAATTGTACTGTATAAATATATGCTGTTTGAGCTTCAAATCTACTTGCATTAAAAAATCAAAATGTTATATTTTGAATGAAAATAAATGCTTTTTAAACAAGTTTTTAGAATACGCAGAATTTCAAACTAAACACATATAAGACAAAGAAAAGATATCAAATCCACAATTCAAAAGCCATACGAGTGGAACGAGATCGGTGTTGTTACATTCTTCTTCTTCCTTTTTGACAAAGTTACAATACGCACATTTCTAACAAGACATCAGCTGATCTAGAATTAAGAACTTTAACAACAGTGGAGCAGTGAACATAGAATCTGGAAAAAAGACTAGTAATATATTTTAACAACATTATAAATAGAAGGTTTTACTACAGACCAAACATATACTTACTTATATAATTGATTTTACGTAATTAAGTAGGGTTAAATATCAGCAAACTAGCAATATAGACTAGATCAGAGTTTGTTATCTTTTTCATTAGATTATGTATTGAATTTTAGTTGTTTTACTTACTTGTTTATCATTATTTTGTCTCATTATATTATTAATTCATTGCTGTACTGCTTAGAGTTCATGTAGATGTTTTCTTATAGTCCATTACTTTTACATTATATTATTGGTATTTTCGTTACTGATATGGTCAAGCTTGTAAATACATATATAATTATGATTAGTCCTTTTGAGTGATATGCCATCATTGTATTACTATTGTAAATTGGTTATTACCGTTGGAATTATTAAATAAAAAAAATCAAGGCTTTTATATACATAAACATATACAGAGATAGTACTTGATCTCTGGTTTTACTAACTTACCAGATTAACCTCACACTGATGTAGTATTTTACAGTAGTTACCTTTAACTGAATAAAGCGTTAATAACCCCGAAATAACAATGACAATAAATCTAAAACTATTTTTGGTTTAGCTTTTCGTGGTTCTTTATTTATTTTCAATGTTCTGTTTATTATTAATCTAATTAGGATGGGAGCAACAACTAAACACTGGCACAAATTCTTGTATCACCAAACCCTCCCACCTAACGGACACACACGAATCATGGTCGCCGTCGTTACACGCCTTGGATACCTTGCAATGGTTAGGACAAGAGTTTACAATTGTAGAAGTGTAGGGTTTGTTAAGATATATGAAATATCATATCATTTATTAAATTATACTTTATACACTTCAACTCAATTTAATTATTATTTTCGACCAGCTGATGTTTTTTTATTTAAATATATTTTAGGAGAATTGTTGTAACAACGATGTAATTTATTATGAGAATAAACAGATATGTCAACTTTTGTTAATAACTTTTGTTTAATGTTTTAAAGGGGCCTGTAACAGAGCGTTTTGGCGAGGCCGTAGGCCGATTGTCAATACCACAGTGCGTATATGGGTGGGCGGGTGGGTCAATACCACAGTACGTGTATGGGTGGGTGGGTGGTTCAATACCACAGTGCGTGTATAAGTGGGCGGGTGGGTCAATACCACTGCATGTGTATGGTTAGGTGGGTGGGTCAATACCACTGCATGTGTATGTGTGGGTGGGTGGGTCAATACCACTGCATGTGTATGGGTGGGTGGGTACTCTGTGTGACAAAAACTTAGTGTAACAGAGTATTACAGAGGTGTAAAATACTGTATAATGATATAATAAATATAATGTAGTAAAATACAGTATATACTGAAGCTGACCACTAGTGCTGCTCATGGTAAACACAGGTCCTACATAAATAAGTTCACCAATAATGCTTAAGAAAGGTAATCCCGGGTACCTACTTAAGTTGACCATGGGTGTTAATCAACGTCATAACTAGTGGCTGCACAAGTTCAGTTCACCAAGTGTGCTAATCATAGTAATGGTGAGTGGCTACCCAACTCTTCTAACCCTGACACAACGGGTTAGCACAATCAACGGGTAACACAACGGGGCTAAAGGTAAACGCAGAAGACCTCCGAAACTAAATTTTATTAATAACCTACAAGGTAGAGCAACAACAAACGATTCGCATTATCCACTGGGAAATAAAGATGCTACATGCACAGTTTAAAAAATTCAATCGAGCGAAGCTCGGTCTCCCGGTACTGAATACAAAAAATACCAGTTTATAAAAATGTTCTAAGGCATTGGCGATAAAGAAGTTTGGTAATTGACTTGAATCAGCTAAATAAGTGATTCTATACTGTACGTACAGATAAATACATGTGTTTTTCAATTAAAAATGTTAGTTAATTACATTGTTTAAGAATGTGGTAATAATATGTGCAGGTTAAAGTGTTGGTTAGTTGGTTTCTTTCCTAATATTAGTTAATAGAGGGTATTTGCTGGCTAAGTGGTTAGTACTTTTTTTAAATTAAACTTCACTCGCCAATTCACATGGGCCTATAGGCCTGTGCGTAAAGTTTATTCAACGAGTGAAGTACCAACCGTTGGCTCAGTGCCTCAGTGGGGATTCGAACCTTGGACAATGCCCTCCACAGTCCGAAGTCACTGAGCCACCACGCCGACAGTATGCTTCATATGCAGTTGGTCAAAGCAAATCAAAATCAAATAAAAAATCCTTTATTGCCATAAAACAATTTCTTGCATTAGCACAAGTCAAATACAAATATTCATATATAAAAGATAACAGGTTCTAGTAATAATAATAATAATAATAATAATAATAATAATAATAATAATAATAATAATAATAATAATAATAATAATAATAATAATAATAATAATAATAATAATGTAAGGAAACACAAAGTCAACACCTGATCTAAAATTATAGTACATGTATCTGCTCTGTAAATTGATGGACACTGTAAAAGGTTTTTTTTCAACTAGAAACTTTTATAATTCTTTTCTAAATGCATTTATGAGGGGCTCTTTTTTATATCAACTGGAAGGGTGTTGAATAATTTAATGGAGTTGTACTTTATATTATTTTTTTAATGAAGTATTATGTTGAGGTAGTTCACACTTGATCTTATTCCAATAGTGTGTATGTGGATGATTTAGGACCAGAGTTAAACAGTTTTATGTTTTTTCTTAAAAATGTCAGACTCGTAGATAAAAATACTTGCAAAAGTTAAGATCCGATTTTCTTTAAAAACATGTTCACACGACTGATGTGTATTCAAACCAAATATGATCCTCAAAGCCTTCTTCTGTATTTTAAAAACATATTTTGTTCTTTAATGTTCATGACCCCAAACTGAAGGGTGAAATTTTACCCCGGTCAAGGGTAAAATTTCCCCGAAGTCCACTACTGATTTGGTTTATGGGTTTGGACCGTTGTCCCACAACAACGTTTGTACAATAAGTTAAAAATGCAATAGGCTTGAAACAAAATACATCATATATAAATAATCATTTTTCACGTTGGCTAAACATAGAAAATTAAGAAGAAGAATACTGAACCATTTGTTTGGATAGCAACATGGGACGTGGATGGAATTGGACCTCAAGCAAGCTCAAGACAAGGAAATGCTGTATTGAACTGAATGAACTACAATTATTGACAGTTTGTAATTTCTGAATCTACTGTGGAAACTCGGTTATATTAACTACGAAATGGGAGTTCCAGCATTTTTTAGGTGGTTAACTAGAAAATATCCGTCAGTCATCGTCAATTGCATTGAAGAAAAGGTATGTTTCAAATTTAGTTTGCCAAAAACCCTTGTGTTTGTTTTCCTAACCTTTTTATACAGATATATGCTATTATATGGCAATATCATAGTAGGCTGTTTGAAAAACAATTTTGGCAATGAGTAATTGTGGTTTTGTTCTTGCATTTATTCAATCTGCTGTATTCAGATTATCATAAGTAAGGATGGGCCAAATGTCCTCCTAACAATAAAAATATCCTATCTCAGCCTTGTTTTAGTTAGTCATAGTCCTGTGGTTTTTAATATGTCAATTTTGTCATCCAAAACAGGAAAGGTGCACTAAGTTATTGTTAACAAATCTCTGTAGACAATACAATAAGATAGGTTTCATCCACCTGAATTCTATCATAGAGTACTCTAAGATATAAAGATAATAAACAGCTACTCTTTTAGAATATATGATTTGGATGTAACTATGCACTTTCTAGTTGCCTCTGAAAATAGGCTACGATCTCTTGTTGAGAAATTGGTGAAATATGAGTCTATAATACTTGAGGAGGTTGATTATACCTTAATGATAGGTAGTAAATAGCCTAGCTTAAAAAATTTTTTATTTAAACTGAACATTTTCAACAATTTTTTTAATTTTAATAAAATTTAATTTAACCCTCCAAGTGGTGGTCAGAAACACTCAGTGGCGTGGTATTTTGAATGATTTTGCATGCCCCGACTAAAAGCTCCATATAGACATCTCAAGTAATCAAAATATGTCATGTAATATATCAAATTATATAACATGCACAATACAATAATAACAGTGGAAGTACTTACCAAACACTGAAATAAATAATTTGTGTTGCATCCAACAAAATTCTTTTTCAAAATTTGTTTTTATTTTAATATGTGAAGAATTACTACATAAAAAATAGATAGCCAGTTTTTAAATGCTATTGTGACTAAAAAAATGTATAGTTTATCTATACTACTAAAAATAATAAAATCACAAAAAAAATAATAAAAGCACTAGCCTATGTACAAAAATGTTTTGGACCGCTTTGTCACTGTGAGACACCTCTACACTTATCTTCTTTCCAGGTCTAAGAGGCCTCCAATAATGCTCTAGACAGGGAAAAGATTCCTGTGCATACCAGTGCACACAAAAGGTGGACACAAAAAATAGCTTTTCCCTCTTTTTTATACCCACAAACAACAATCTCTCACTGTGTCCAAGTAAGTGTGCTATCTTGTTTTCAACATCTCCAGATAGTCCAGAAGCTGTTATAAACTGTCTCTAATATCACTAGATCTTAGTTTGTCATCCATTATAGTAAACTAATAAAAGAAATATGACTAAATAACCTGAAGAAAACATAAACCAAGCTGACTGAGTGTGACTGACTTAGTGACTTGTCGTGTTGTCTAGCGACAGACTCAGTGCACGATACAGTCCAAGAATTTCAAATGACAAATTAAGGAAAAAACAAGTATGAGTACTATATGAAATGATACTTAAGAATCTCATCTTTCATTTAATATAAGCGACAATGCATTTTGGACACCTATAAGTTATTTAAATACATAAACAAAAAAGGCTTTCATTGATAGACGCTGTAACATCTTTGCCACATTACGGAGGAGGGAGATAGACACTACAGTGTCTTTTGCCACTTGGAGGGTTCTTATGCTGAACAAGAATAGGCTAATATAATTGGTTTTTTAATACTGTAACAGTTTTTTTTGGCCTGAAAAATAAATGCTATGTACCTAACGAAACATAACCTAACTTAACCAAATCGTATAGTTACTGAACAAAAATTCGTATTTTGCATTAACCCTTTGTAGAATGCTGGTTGATATTTCAACCACCTCCAATATCTCTCTGTACACAGCCAAGTTTCGTGTCACTTGCCGTCAACGCTTTCTGGTTGAAATATCAACCACCACAAATATATGCACAAAGCTATATTTATGAAATACCCAATGTTTAAGTATTAATTCTTTATGTATACACTTAGTGAAAGATCAGAAAAATGTTTAAAAAAATATTACATGTCTGCATGTGTTTGGAGAGGGTGGTCGATATTTCGACCAGAATGTGTTAGAGCAAGTGCCAATGTAGCTAAAATTAATGGTCGAAATATCAACCACTTAGAAAAGGGATTAATAAGTTGGTCTAATTTGTTAACAAAATGTATTTTGACAATAAAATTGTATTATTAGATTTCCAAACATTGTATAGTGATTAAATAATAAACCCTCAAAATCTCATTTTCATTAGAAAATCTAGGAAAATGTATAACTAATATAAAAATATACACACCTTGAAGTTCATGATAAAAGTTTACAGTTAATAAGTTGGTCTAATTTGTTTACAAAATGTATTTTGACAATAAAATTTTATTATTAGATTTCCAAACATTGTATAGTGATTAAATAATAAACCCTCGAAATATCATTCTCATTAGAAAATCTAGGAAAATGTATGACTAAAATAAAAATATATACACCTTGAAGTTCATGATAAAAGTTTTACAGTTAAGGTAAATACTAAACTAAATTAAACGATTTCCAAAACAGTATAGCTGACCTAAATAACATCAAAACAGGAAATAAAAAATAATCTATGTTTTGTGGAAGGGTGCAAAACAATTTATGCAGAGAGCAATTTTGCACTTCTCACACTCAATGCTACAGCGCTTAGGTTTCTCTTTTGTGCTACACCTTGCACAACGCCTACTGCTAGTAATTATTGGAAGATGTTGTCCTACTTCACTTTGATTTATTTCATTTACTATCTTGTAAATGAATTTACTTTATTCCTTTTGTAGAGCCTGATTTCCTTGATTTACGACTAGAAAAGCCATTTATTTAAGGAATTGATCATGCTCACTACTTCGAAGACAGTCGAACTCGTCTCCTCTGTAGCCATCCGCTCTTCTTTTTTAGGTGGATCCATGCTAAAAATAAAACATAAGTTAAAGACTAAACATAATAATATTATAAAGTAGTGTAAATATTTTTATTTAGGCAGACTGTAATGGTGTATAATGAAACACTATAATAAACATTTAGTTGCCTAATAATGTATATTTCAACAAATTCATTGTAACATAAAAATATTTTGATCTCATACTACTATGAATTGAAACTCACTTAACGTCAATAACTTGCGAGCGCAAATAGTTGGATAGTTATAAATATTACAGATTGAAAGCCAAGAGTATTACGTTAATTTTGGTATATAATTTAGTAAAACATGTCATACTAACCTTATTTAATAATTGTCTAAACAGAACATGTTTTTGAATGTTAGATATAAATACCAGAAATAATATTTTTCCACCAGAAAACCATTTACAGAACAATTTATTTAAAGACATGTCTATGTTCAGTTATTAACATAAAATAATATATAATAATTAAAATTTCATATATTCTTACCTTGAAAGAATGAGAAGTCTTCAAATTCAAACTTGCAGCATATGCTTCTCAATGTCAGATCACTAAACGCATACTGGTTTGTGTATCAACCACCAGTTCACATAATCACCACTAGACGACAGTACAAAACAGCCAGACCAACAAAATGCAAAGTCACGTGTTGCCTAGGTGTAGCTGGATTGGCTGATAACCTTAAGATATATTTTCGCTCACCTAGTCATTCAAAAATAAACTTTATGTACACTGGTTGAAATATCAACCAGCATGCATTGGTGACATTGTCATGAAAAATCTTATGTGCACAGAGAGTATCATATGGGTGGTTGATATATCAACCAGTATGCGTTACCTATAACTGTCCAAAATTTGGCTGATCTATTAAGGGTTAAATTTGGGTACCTGACCTCTGGCTGGAATATATGCAAATTTGTTTTTGGTGGCTATTCACATTGTGCATATGGCCACAATAGGTGATTTGCCGGGAACATAGTTTTACCGTGATATCTTAAGAAATAATTGCCGTAGACCAAAATTATTCTCAAATTACAGTTCAGCACTAATAACAGCATCGAATTATAAAAACTAATCATGTACAAATCACAGAAAGTAACAGAGATAAATCGATAATAACAATGTATAATTTAAAAACTTTTTGTTTAAAACGTAGTTCCACGGAATAAAAGGGTTTTCTCACCAAATATAGACGTGATTCCACCCACTGTTAAAAAAAAGTTAAGTTTGGCGAGGTGTATTGAAAATGCATAAATACCGTTTTGGATAAACCTATTAGTCAAGGGACATTCATAGTAAAATAAAGAACTGTGGTAAGCTCTAGAGTTAAGTTTATATTTATCGTCACTTATAAATCAAATAGGCCTAATGAGGTTTTGGGTAACTTGACTCTCTTACCCCAGCATCAACAACTAAATATAGTTAATCTTTAAGTTGACTATCATAAGTGGCTTGATAAATCAATATTTGATGTTTCCATTATTAATTGAGAAATATGTACAGAGAAAAACCAGTTAGAAAGCCAAGAGTCCACCAAAATTACATCAATAAGAATTTAACTACAATTTCTCAATAAATAACAACTAGACACAGACCGCCAACGCAGATAATGTGATAAGAGAGACAGAGAGATTGCAAAAATGAGCAATAGATAGGCAAATTATTCAGATAATGAAATAATTGATTAACAACTAACAACAGGAAGATCAAAAAACAATCCTATATATTAAAACAATTGGGTCATTTAGTTCACTCACTTTCTGAACTTATTACTTGACTGATTTTGATTAATCTTTTGATTATTTTGATTTCTAAGTCGTAACAGAGCTACATTTTGAAATTCCCATATGGTTTTTGCCCTACACAGTGTCAAATTTGCATTGTTATTCTTATGGAGATTAATTTTAATCGACTAGCTGGTGGGATAAACAAATATTAAATGCTCCAAATAATTTGTTAGATTAAACATAGAGAGCAGCACAGTAAAATGTCAAGTTAATTATAAAAGACCGAATACATGTCTGTCTGTGTGTATGTTATCATTATCCGTTAAATAAAATGAAAAACATTTGAAATAAGCTTAGTAATAACATTGGTAGTTTATAATTATTATACCATAAATAGAGTGCAAATCAAGTGCAGTGAGTGAGATATGTAAATGAATTTAAATAATATGAATTTACTTAATACAATTTAATTACTAATATTTTAAGTTTAAAGTAAATGGCGAGGCCGAAGGCCATGGCGTTACTCGCGGAAGCGTGCAGGAGTGTCTCTTGCATATCAATAAATTAGGTTAACACCACTATAGAACAGTAAATAACAATACTGTATATGAGTAACAATAAGACAATATATGAGACACAATAACAACAGGTAGCATACTTAAAATTTAATCAACGTAACAATTCATAATAATCAACAACAATATAAATCTGACAAGAAAGGTAGATTAGCTACTCAGGAGAGAACGCCCTTTTCCGAAAGTTTTGGACCGAAGAACTCAAGCTGAGCAGAATTCCCCAGACGCATCAAACTAGGCATAATGCTGCTGTACTCGTAGCAGTAGTGTGTTGGCGTTTGGAGAAGGTCTGAACAAGGCAAGTTCCAATAGGCACAGGAAGTCGATACAAATGAGAAGTTCTGGGAAGCCAATCTAACCATTCACAACCTTAAAGAAAATCAAGATCGAGAGCTTTGCTTCTGGAAGAGAGTGACGGTATGTGATGCTGCCGAGCAATCTCCTGTGTATCCATCTCAAGATAATCAATACCACTCCTCACACCCATCAGCCGTAGTATTTATTTATTTACATCGTCATAAATTTAACAAAATAAACTTGTATTTGCCTAGTTCACATCCTGCAGAAATCAATTTTCTAATAGCAGTACTAATTTTAAAAATATGATATCTTAAAAAATTAATGAACAAATCTTAGAATACAAATATTTGGAGAAACATTTAAAACTGATTTCGATAAGACAATTTTTGTCAAGCAAAGAAAAATAAAGCAAGGGCTGATTTGCTTATATTTGGACTGGAGGAATGACAGGCTTGAATTTAACTTAAATGTAAAATTCTTGTAAATGATATGATTTTCACAAGGCCTTGTTAGGTTGGGCTTGTGAAAAGTAAAAATATCGTGATATTAAATAGCTGTACATAAAAAGTATTTAATTTTGACACACACATCCACGTGTCACAAAAAAATTCTCCTTTGATCGTTTGAAAAAAATACTGTTGCTTAGGCATTGCATTAAAAAGTGCAAGTCTTGTAGATTAAGACTAAATTTACTATACTTAAAAATCATACTATTTGTTTGAGTAGTTCATTGATCTCTTTATCTTTTCATTGACAGTAAAATGTGTTTGACTTTTAAAGAAATAGGTTATACATTTTGAAGTATTTACACACTTAGCCATAGTATAGTATTGTCTTTACTGTTATATTGTGCAAGTCTTGCACTTGCATTGTTCTAAACACTAGTGCTTATGTTCTAAAACCATGTTGCCACTTTCTTTAGAAACAAACTTAATGTATTCGTACAAAATATAGCTATAGTATAATTTTAATTCAAACATTATTCCATCATTATTAAACTAAAATATTTTTATTCAAGAATACACAGCTTGATGGCACATCTATACCAGTGGACTCATCCCAACCAAATCCTAATGGAGTAGAGTTTGACAATCTGTATTTGGACATGAATGGTATCATCCATCCTTGCACACATCCTGAAGATAAGTAAGTACAATAGAAGCTTAACTTCTTCCCACCTTAGACTGATGCTTTTTATGACTATTGCATATAAACCAATACACAAACCAAGCTGTACCATCTGTCATGAGTGCAGAATATGTCCTATCAAGCAAGCATCGCTCGGGAGAACTTTTATCCGACTTGGGGAAATTTGAAAGAAAAAACTTATAACCTAAATTCTTCATTTATAGTATAAAACAATCATGATTTATACTATAAATCGTTCAGCGCTTACAATTAGTGATGGGTCGGTTCCATTTTTTTTCGGCTCCGGTTCGGTTCTTTACTGAAATCGGTTCTTGGTTTCCGGTTCTCGGTTCTGAGTACTTTTTTTTCTACTGAGTAAATTTTTCTAGTACCTTTACGCCAGTGAATCAACAAATTATGTGGAATCAGTCAGTAAAAACAGTGGATAGTATTTTGGTGACTTCTCCAATATAAAGTATAATACACCCTAAAAATGTATAAAATGACATTCAATATTTCCAATAATTAGAGAATGGTAACATTTTATTTATTCTCAGGATATGATTGTTTAAATTTTTTGCACAAAGAAAGCATTTATTTTAAATTTAAAAAAGTATACAATTTAGCTAAATGGAATATAATGCTCATCTAATTAATATGCAATTGAAATTTACCTTGAGGAAATTATAAGCCTAGAGAAAATTTAAAAATTACCTGCCATTTTAGGTCTGGTTTATTAATAATACTTATTCAAAAAAAATCACAACAATTGATTGAAATTACCACAACAAAATTTAAGATTTTGATGTAATTGTAGTACGTTAAAATAAACAGAAAAAACAAATAACAATATAATTAATTAAAAACAATATTTTTATTAATTATTGAGAAAAACATTTTTTACTAAATATTTTCTCAATTAATGATAATACTGAATTAAAAAACTATAAATGCTTCTCACATTCATAAAAAACTCTACAGCCAACAATGCCATAAATGTTTTTAGAATTACAATATACATTTTGTTTTAAATTTAAGAAATAATAAACTATTTTGGGTCAGTAAAATGTTAAGTCAATGCAATTTAAAACATTAAATCTTAAATTAAATTAAATTAAACATCTTAAATTAAACATTAATCCAATTTAAGACTTTGTAAAAAGAAAAGAAAATAATTACAATAAAATTTAACTATTTAATTAACAATTCTAAAGACTCATTTTGTTTAGTTTTGACACAATATTAAGATCAAAAATTTATTTTTCAATCCAATTCTCAATTTTTCATATGCATTGTTTTTTCATTACAAGTCTAAATAAGTAAACTCTAATTCTTAAGTTCATCATGAAAACATTTCATTTTTCAAAATTCACAATAAAACTAGAAGCATAATAAATTTCAGAATGTTAGATGAGTTGTAAACAGAATGGAATGTTTCCACAAGGTGTCTTTCATTAGCCAGGAAGTGATAAGAAAGGGTCCAGATAAACAAGTCATTTAGTTCACTCACTTTCTGAACTTATTACTTGACAGATTTTGATGAAATTTTTTTATTCAAAAGATAATTTTGATTTCTAAGTCATAACGAGCTAGATTTTTGAAATTCCCATAGATTTTTGCCCTACACGGCGTCAAAGTTGCAATGATATTCTTATGAAGATTAATTTTAATTGACCAGCTGGCGGCATAAACAAATGTTAAACTGTCCAAATAATTTGTTAGTATAAACATAGACAGCAGCACAGTAAAATATCAAGTTAGTTATAAACAAGCGAATACATAACTGTCAGTGTGTATGTTATCATCAGTCGTTAAATAAAATAAAAACATTTGAAATAGGCTTAGTAATATTATTGGTTGTTTATTATTATTATAGTATAAATAGAGTGCAAATCAAGTGCAGTGAGTGAGCTACTGTAAATGAAGTTAAATAATATGATTACTTAATACAGTTAATTATTAATATTTGAAGTCAAAAGACAATGCCGAGGCGTCACGAGCGTAGGTTCGTGACGGGGATGTCCCCAGTAATGTATTATTATAAAACTCAGTATGAAATATAACTCTTAAATTAATGATATAGAATTGTCAAACTTATCAAAGTTGATGTAAAACAATACAAACATTCTTAGCTTCAAAAATTGTTGGAGGTATTTGTATCTCTTCAAATAAGAGCAAATAGGATGCTTTCTTAGATAGAGTTTATATGGTCCTTTACTATAAGTTAATAAACCTAATATTTTACAGGCCTGCTCCAAAAAATGAAGATGAAATGATGGTTGCAATTTTTGAATGCATTGACCGGTTGTTCAGAATTGTTCGACCAAGGAAACTGTTATACATGGCTATTGATGGGGTGGTAAGAATGTTTTATACAAACCAGTTATTGATATTGATTGTTTTATCGATGCACTCATTACTCTTTTTTTTACTCTTTTGAAAAAACATACAGTTTCAGTTATATGTTATTTCTAGGCCAACCTTTTCAATATATAGATATGACTTAAAAACATCCTAAAAATACTGCAGGCCTACATTTTTGTATATTAAAACCTTGGGATAACATTTTTAGGTTTGAACTGTAACTTTCTTTAAGAGTTTTTACTGAATAATTTTCTAAAAGTAAGATTTCAAGATTAAAACCTTGAATAACTCTTGGAGAAAAATTCATACAAATGTACAAGACTATATGATAAATTAAACAAAATTTAAATCTGAAAAATAAATATAGCATCTTTGAAAGGCCTCTAGAGTCTAAAAGCTCTAACTTAATTTTAATTTAAAAACAGAAAATTGTATTTTTCTTAAAATATTTGTTGGAACAGTCTATGAAATGTTTGTGTAGAGTTTGTTCGCAATCCTGTCAAAATGTTTATCTATAACAGCATTTTTATATTTTGTGTTGAAGTAAATCAGTTGTTCTTAGCAAACTGCTATGAATAACTAGAGCGTTATTAACGTGTATTTATATGTAGTATGTCATGTACCAGTCACGTCTCTGTTAATGCTATTAAACACAAATTCATGTTTTGGAGTCATTTGATTTACGTTGAGGACCAGTCCGTTTTGAGGTTATTGCCTCTCAGAGCGAATTGCGATTTCCAACTGTGGCATAGCAGCCTTGCATGGCCGGATTACGGCAGGTGTAATGAAAATGGCAAGTAGTGTTTTCCATAAGTGTCAGCATTCAACCGATCGGGTTTAGCTCCTTCCGAGCTGCTTGGAGGTGTTCGTTTGTTGGTGAAACACTCAAGTTAGCAGAGGATAACTTAGAATCCATGAAAATACTGAAAAACCTTAAGTCTCCCTTTTAGAAAACTTAGCTGTTTTTCTAGGTAAAAACATTGATTATATTACTACTCAGAAAAAGATAATTCATGTAGTAGGAATGTGTGGGTCAGTAATTTGATTTTTTGGTAAAGTCTGCCTCTACTGCTGGTTTCAACTGCATTACGTCAACTTTGCACTTCACTAGCGCTTCAGTACTGGACAGCTGATCCAAAAGGCATAAAATTTAGCATTGGATGAGAAATCTATCTGTTTGTATAGTAAAATCAATGATAAAAATAAGGGCAGGTTCAAGAGTATTTTTATCTTGGGATATTTTTCAATTTTTAATAATTCAGTATGTACATCAAGCTAATGCCACATCTACTTCTGTTTTATCGATGTTGACTATTGGGAAACAACACTAAATGTGAACAGATGGTGTTGTCTGCACTCTTGGCCGAGGCATGTCACACTGTTTGAATTATCCTTGAAGGTACCAAAGTGGTATACTACAGGTTATTTTAAGTATGCAAATAAAGGGTTTATTTGAATGAGTAGTCAAGAATGAGTATGAGGTGATCCTTGTTATGCCTTAGTCTCGTGGTGGCTTCGTCAACGAACTTCGGAGGGTAAAGTACAAGATTCAAATCCCCAACTAAGCTAAAGGTCGATACTTCACTTGTTGAATTAAGTTCAAGCACAAGCCTTTAGGCCCATATGAACTGGGTAGTGTAGTTAAAAAAGTCTAATAAATAAATTGAAAAATTTATTTAAAAAGTAGTCCGCTTCTACAAGTAACATCTGTGGACCTTTTATTAAATGGCAATGTTGTAGCTTCAGGAAATCAAAAATCAAATCTTTTAAATGATAATTTTGCTAATATATCAAACAAAATAAATGTGGAACCAGATCTAGAAGCTTCTAAGGAACTTTTAACTAAAATAAATACTGATTCTTTACCATCCTTGGATTTTTTCGGAGTACATACAAAAGATGTGCAAAATGTTATGAAGTCCTTAAAAAACAAAAAAAATCTGGTTGGGACGAAATATCTGTAAATCTGTTAAAAAAGTGTGCTCATATTATTGCTACACCTCTTTCTATTTAAAGTAATTAACCAGTCTATGTCACAAGGAATATTTCCCTATCAATTGAAATATGCTGAGGTTGTCCCGTTGTACAAAAAGGGTGATTTCCACAGCCCAGGTAACTATCGCCCCATTTCAATTTTGCCCTCACTGTCCAAAGTTTTTGAGAAGATACTTTGTAAACAGATTGCCATTATTTTTTAACAACAAGAGGTTTTTTCAAACCAGCAGCATGGTTTTAGAATCGGTAGGAGTACCACCTCTGCAGCATCTTCCCTAATCAAATAGTTCGAACCTTGGATGATTCACAGAGAACATGTGGTGTTTTCTGTGATTTGTCCAAGGCTTTTGACTTGCATAACATTCTTTTGGAAAAACTCAATCATTATAAATTTTCTAAAACTATTGCAATGGGTTAGTTCATACTTCTCAAACCGAAAACAGAGGGTGGTCATTTTAAAGGATTCGATGCTGTTCAAATCAGATTGGCAAAATGTAACAATGGGTGTACCACAGGGGTCAATTTTAGGCCCTATTTTATTTATCATTTACATGAATGACCTGAGCAGTAGTGTTGATGCAGATCTCATTCTTAACGCAGATGACACGACAGCCATACTCAAAGCAAACATCATATCTGAACTACAGCAAATAACAGAACAAACAATAAATAATCTGTTCTTTTGGTTTAAGAAAAACGGATTGAATATAAATTTTGAAAAAACAATTTGGTAAAATTTCAAACTACTCAATGTAAAGATCTAGCAAAATTTAAAGTTCAAATAGACAATAGTTTTGTTAATTCTACAGCGTCAACCAACTTTTTAGGAATAACATTCGATCAAAATCTAAATTAGAAATTATATCTAGAATCTGTAAAAAAGAAATTAAACTCAGTTTGTTTTCAAATGTCAATCTTGAGAAGTGCAATTGATCTTGGTACAACATTAATGGTTTATTATGCTTATTTTTACTCTATAATGCAATACAGAGTTGAAATTTGGGGATCAGCTACCGCCTTAAATAGTATTTTCAAAGTCCAAAAAAAATTATTAGGATTATGACGTTTTCAAAACTGAGAACATCTTGTAAACCTCTATTTAGAAATTTGGGACTGCTTACTCTACCTTCTTTATACAGGGTGATTCATGACGTTCTCCCCCCACTTCTATAGCATATTCTACTACTAAAAACAATGAAAAAATGTCATATAAACATAGGTCCAAAAACGCTTCATTAGCGAGTTACAGCCATCAAAAGATTTCGTCATGGTTCATGGGCAAAAAATGAAATAATATTGTACATAACTTATGGAAAGGTATATTAGGATTGAAATTCCATGATTTCATATGTATTTTCACATGGAAAAGCTAATAAAATAGGTTTGAGAACTGTACCTTAAGTAGTTTTTGAGTAATCCGGGTTAAAATTGGGATATTAGGACAAAAAATTCAGTTTTTCTCAGTTTAGTGTACAGAAACGTTGTTAAATTGGTTACAAAGGCACACAACTTTCGTACATTAGGCTATTTGTTTAGAATTTAATTCTGAGTAGATTGATATAAGTTGTGTAAAAAATACTACAGAAATAAGAACAGAAACACAAATTTATTAAATTAAATACATAAATTACCTTAAAAGAACAACAAATTGATTTTCCCAACTTTAGACATGTTTTTTATTACAGTACATGTTCAAAAGTGAGGCCTCCATTTTCGATGCATTTTAAAGCACGTTTGTGTACTGCTTTTGTTGAATTTCTCAATTTTCTTGGGTGTTCCTTTAGCTGTGTAGCAGAATCCATAATACGGGCAGTTAATTCTTCTTGCGAATTAACTCTTGTCTTGTAGACTAGACCTTTCATCCATCCCCAGATACAATAATCCAATGGAGATAGATCTGGTGATCTTGGTGGCCAAGGGTAAGGCCCTCCACGGCCAATCCATCGTCCAGGAAATTGATCATTCAAGTGAGTAATAACGGCCCGAGAAAAGTGGGGAGGTGCTCCATCATGCTGGAAGAACAAATTTCGTCTGAGATGCAAAGGAATATCCTCAAGCAGCTGTGGCAACTCATCTTGAAGGAAGTGCAAATAAAACTCAGCATTTAGTCGTGCAGGTAGTATGAATGGTCCAATCAGCCAATTGTGTTTAAGACCACACCAGACATTGACACTAAATCGGTGTTGAAAGTTCTGTTCAATTACCTCATGAGGATTTTCTTGAGCCCATGAGTGCTCATTGTGCAAGTTGTTGACCCCATCCCTAGTGAACTGTGCTTCATCAGTAAAGAGAATACGCTTGTACAGTTGTTGATTAGTATTTAAAAAGTAGCAAAACTCCAAGCGAAGTGGGCCATCCCCCGGCTGTAGATGTTGAACCTTTTGTTTATGAAATGGATGAAATTGATGTCGCTTGAGTGATCTCCACACAGTTGACTGTGAAACTCCTATCCGCCTAGAGAGACGCCGTGTACTTACACCTGGACTTCGGAGAACAGCATTAATAATGTTATTATCATCATGTTGGAAAGCACGTTCATAACTAGTACGAATACTTGGTAGTGATCCTGTATCCCGAAGAGTGAGGAAAGTTTCACGTATTGTTTTGGAATCTGGAATCCTCCTATTAGGGTAACGTAGTTCATATTCATCTCTAGCAGCTTTAGCATTACCATTACAATAACCCAAAATAAAAACCATATCAGCATATTCTTCCGATGTAAATACGTAAGGCATTATTTCACTGACAAAACAACCAATAGACAACTCGCAGAAAACAATTATTATTGCAATGCACTTCACACAAATAGCTTTTGTAACTTGCAAAATACTACTACAGTACTGTTATACTGTAATGAACAGGTTATGTACAAACCGGATCAGGAAATAATTGTTGATCAGCTGTTGTTCATGCGTTACCAACTTAGGAAAAAAATTAAACAAATTAGAAAAAGGTTTTGCGTACAATATTACGTTGTTATTGGTTGTAAAATGATGCTGGACAATGTTTATTGTTTATTTTTTTGGATTAATCATTTATTATTTACTCTTAGTTTTATTCTTAATAACAATTATAATAATAATTGCATTTGTTAGACCAAAGCAATGATTTTGTTTAATTTGTATAGTAATTTCTTTTGCATTAATAATGTATTTAATTTAATAAATTTGAGTTTCTGTTCTTATTTCTGTAGTATTTTTTACACAACTTATATCAATCTACTCAGAATTAAATTCTAAACAAATAATGTACGAAAGTTGTGTGCCTTTGTAACCAATTTAACAACGTTTCTGTACACTAAACTGAGAAAAACTGAATTTTTTGTCCTAATATCCCAATTTTAACCCGGATTACTCAAAAACTACTTAAGGTACAGTTCTCAAACCTATTTTATTAGCTTTTCCATGATAAAATACATATGAAATCATGGAATTTCGATCCTAATATACCTTTCCATAAGTTATGTACAATATTATTTCATTTTTTGCCCATGAACCATGACGAAATCTTTCGATGGCTGTAACTCGCTAACGAAGCGTTTTTGGACCTATGTTTATATGACATTTTTTCATTGTTTTTAGTAGTAGAATATGCTATAGAAGTGGGGGGAGAACGTCATGAATCACCCTGTATATGTTTAAATGTATTTTATTTGTTAAGACTAACCCCCAACCCAATATAAGCCAACATCAATACAACACAAGAAATAAAGGGGATTTTATACACAATAAGCATCGCCGCAGCTTGCTTCAAAGTTGTCCCACTTATATGGGAGGGAAATTTTTTATCAGACTGCCTCATGAAATTAAGTCAATTGAACCAATGTCTATATTTAGAAAATCACTTAAGCAATATTTAATAGAAAATGTGTTTTACTCTGTTGAAGAATTTATTAATCCTGACTATATTATGATGAATGTGAGGTAGAAAGTTGAAATATGTATTTTTTAGTGTTCATATCGCATTTTGTAAATATTTGTTGGTATTTAAGGATTATTGATTATGTCACCTGTTCAGTAGCACTGCTATGTATTTTGAACGTGTTTTGTGACAATAAAGCAATTTTAATTTGAAATTTGTAGAAAGGACTTGGTGTTCATATTTAATAAAACCTTTGTGATACACAAATAAGAAAATAGCAATTAGCTTTAATTTACTTATGATTTGGTTGTAAAATATGTAATATCTGTTTGATGAATGATTATTTGTTTTATAGGCTCCAAGAGCAAAAATGAATCAACAGAGATCAAGACGTTTTCGTGCATCAAAGGAAACCGTGGAGAAAATTCAGGAGATTGCTAGAGTACGGAAAGAAATGGGAGAGAAAGGGTTGATCCTGCCTCCAGAGAAACCAAAGGAAGCTCATTTTGACAGCAATTGTATTACTCCGGTGAGCAAGATAATTTCTTTACTAACATTATTTATTTGAATATCGTAATAATAAACATGATGCTTGACAGCTATTATGGTCTGGTGACCTACAGTCAGCACATAGCCTCCCATTTACAATTGTTGCAACATTGTAGATAAGGATTCTATTGCCTGTAATGCTTGGTCAACACCCAGGAATGTTTTAGGTGTCCACTACAGAAATTTATCCTGCAACTTCAAACTAGGGATGCAAAAGCTTTGCCATAAATTCCCAATCTACTTTACTGCAGTTTAATGTATTTATGTTATGTTGCACAAGTAGGCTATTCAAACAAAAAATTAGTTTATTTTATTTTTTTTTTTTTTCAGAAATTTATACACTTGGTGTTGGTGATAGTAGTTTTGATTCAAACCTCATTAACAGTTCCTCAAGTGATTGGCCGACTCGTAGTAGAAACTTGTTTAGAAAAGTTAAACCATTTGAATGTGACTTTCAAAACTACACCAATAGACTGGCAACTACTCTCTTTGTTGTGACATTCAATTTAGTGTAGTTATTTTATTTTGTTCTAGCTATACCTTTTTTCTTTATTTTTAAAGAGAGGCTGGCTTCCTTTTTAATCTTACTCTGCTCATTCCTAATAGACTATTGATCTGTGCGAGGATCTTATTCACACAGTAAAGGGGCGAACCAGTACAGTAGAAGGTGAGTATTACTGACAAATCTTCCAGTTTAGGCCGGATTCGAACCAGAGCTATCTCTAACCCAAGCTCAAAGTCCTGACGCCTTAGACAGCTCGGCTACCGGCTTGCCCACTTTGCCATGGCTTGGTTTAGATCAACTATTAGGGATGTAAAGTATTCTTTTACAGAATTCTGAGGACACACACCTTGGTTCAACTAGAGGAAAGTGCGTTGAAACCTTCTTTATTCTCAAACGGGCACTCCCCCACAAATAAGTTTCTGAGTCCCCTAACTAACTTTGATGAGCATGGTCGATTTAATATGGCCAGGATTAAGTTATGGATGCCCCAGCAAAATGGTAATTAGTTATAATTAAGTTGCCGTCCTCATTCTTGGTACCCATTCCCCCTTGAGTAATTTCCTTGTCAGTGACAAGGGCGGTTACTCATAACATCGGACATTACAACCTTGATTTTTATGATAATTTGGTGGTAAATATAGGACCTTTTTCACTGCTCTAAATGATAGTAATAAAGAACATGTCTATTACGTTTATTGTAGTGACACTTTTTAAAAACTTATTTTCGCTGTTATTTGTAGAGTAAAGCTGTTATGCTGCAGGTAATGACATACATTGGTTTAATTTGTCTCTCCAGATATTTGCTACAACAACCGGCATCCACTGTATGTACCTTAGTAAGCTTGTTCTAAGAGTTCCTGTCAATGCCATAAAATAATGTTTTTTCTATGGTGAATTTTGTATAGACTTATGTATACAAAATGTATACGCTTTCTAAAGTTTGATTTGTTTTGTTTTTATTTTTACAACAACAAAAAATACCTTAAAAATAAACCTGATCTGTTCAGTTTTCAATTCAAATAAAAATTTAATGTTTTTGTTGTCAAAATTATATTTTAAATTTAAATAGTTACGAGTATGTTTGTTGTTCTGTAAAACTAAATTGAGAGAAAAAGATCCCCTTCATATAGCTAAGAGTAAATCTCTTAGATATTCAGTTGCTTACTTTTTCACCCAGCTCAGTTTGATATTGGCCTCAGTTTAAGAACGCAATGAGCAGTCGTATGGTAAGGTTGCTACCCACAACCAGTCTTTAAGCCTCCCCAGATGGTGTCAAACAAATAGTGATTTTAGTATCTGGACCATCACTTATTGTGATCTCCCAGCTAAGCCAGCCACTAACAAAGACTAATAACTATGAGATAGACTTCTAAAGAGCTAATGTATTATAGGATTATAGGTTAATTACCTTTAATCTGCCAGTGATCCTGTAAATCCTCTTGGATTGCGGGTTTCGGATTCGGATCAGATCCTTAAATACTTTAAAAATTTTTCTAATTTTATTCTTGATTGTCTTGTTCAAGAATAAAATTAGAAAAATGTTTAAAGTTTTTAAGGATCAGATGATGGCAAAAAAAGTTGAAACACGTAATCCAAGAGGATTTACAGGATCACTGGCAGATTGAAGGTAATTAACCTATCATATATTAATCAAAAGTGATTCAGAAAAACAACAACAAAATGAAGTTCTAAAAGCTGTTAAACACTTTTTTACAAATGCAGTAAGTATCATATTATAATAAGTGATTTGTGTTGATTGTTAATCTAGGGTACGCCGTTCATGGCACGACTCTCCAACTGCCTTCACTACTACATACATGACAGACTGAACAACGATCCTGGCTGGAGAAACATTAAGGTGATTCTCTCCGATGCAAACGTCCCAGGAGAGGGGGAGCACAAGATAATGGATTACATTCGACGGCAGCGAGGTGTTTTAATTCTTTATTTTTCATCAATTGAATTAAGAAATTTTTAATTTGTTAGATATACTTTTTTTCAAACTTAACACTTTGATAGGTATTGACGACATATATATGTTCAGAAAAAAAATCGTAAGGGCAAGTACTTGAATAACAAGCTAAAAATGAGCAAAGCTGTTAAAGTGACTGATGATGTTGACGACACAGTCAACATTACATTACAGGCATCCTACTGCTATTCTGTTATGTTGCCACACCATTCTCTAAAGTACGAGCCTGAGGCTCGTCGGGCCTTGTAGGCTCATACCCGCGGAAGGATCAGTCACGTTCTAGTGCAATTGCACCAGTCACCTTTTTAGCTCTCCGACTAAGATTTGAACTCAGGCCTACATACATTGTACAATGTAGTGTTATGGCCACAGGAGACGACGACTTTATCCACTTGATGCGGCATGGGCCAAAACTAGTTCAAAATAGGTAGAACTCTTAGTGGGAGAATTTTGTACCGCAATATTGTTGTGTATGGCTGTAGTTATTCTTTTTGTCACAAGTTCTGTTCAAAGCAGGTAGTAATCTCTAGTGAAAATGTTGTCTCAACTTCGTTCCCGGGTTTGGCACGCAAGATGGTGGACTTCAATACCTAGCAAAGTACGATCTGGATTCAGAAAACCACCTGTCAAAGGGTTAAATGCAATGCAAATTTGTGTGTTTTGGACTTTTTCTCTAAATCATCTAGAACTGGTGTAAGCAATTTGTAAATTGATGACCAAATAGTCCAGATAATTGAATTTAAAAATCCTACTTCTTAATTGTTATGTTATGAAAATGAAAACTAAACAATTGTAACAATAACAATGGCCAAGAATATCACAGTTGATTTGTGCTTCCACCTGCCAGGTAGTCGCTTATTGGATACTGCAAAGATTTTCTAAAATGCAGATTAGTAGCTGAATAAACACTACTACCGTATGTTTGTTTTAATTTAAACTAAGTAGAGTCTTCAATTAACTATTGAACAATTAATTAATAATCTGCTAATGTTATGGTTAAGAATTGTGTACACTTAAATGAAAGAGCATACATCAAGCTATTGAGTAAAAGGCTTGTCAAGAAAGTAAAATTTGTCTGGTACCGAGCAAGGCTGACTAAGTGTTATCAGCCTAGAATACAACAAAACATTTGGAGCTATTAAATAAACTATTTGTGTTAGTTTAAAGGGCACTAGGCTAGAAATTAATTTATTAGGAGGTAAGCGAGTAGTGAACACATTAAACATATATTCAGTGCCACTGGCATTTTCCTCAGGTGAGTAGAGTGTTTTTACTGAGCCTCTCTCTTTTCACCTGAGGAAAGTGCCAGCGGCACTGAATATATGTTTAATGTGTTCACTACTCTCTTTACGTGTTCACTATTGTGAGGTGTAAGTGAACTTGTCTTCTCAGTTAAGTTCGCTGATGTCATATCTCTCCTAATATACTAAACAAACTATTTAAAAACTTATACAACCTAATTAAGATCAACCCGACATTGAAACTGGTTATAAAGTGATAACATTGCATATTTTTGACTAATTGAACGTATGTTTCTGCAGCCCAGCCGGATCATGACCCCAATACTCAGCACTGCTTATGTGGTGCCGATGCAGATCTGATCATGTTGGGACTAGCCACTCATGAACCTAATTTCACCATCATCCGAGAGGAATTCAAGCCAAACAAACCACGCAGCTGTGAGATTTGTGGACAAGAAGGTAATGTTTGTTCTCAACTTACTATTGAACATTTGATATTAAAATAGTAATGTATGATACTAGTTAAAATATGAATTTATCAGTTAATTACATTATTAAAAAAACAAAAATACAAAATCCATCTCTTCCACTACGGGATTGCTATGTCCACTTTGTTCCCACCTCTGCGACGCCTTTGTCCCCATCTTTGACCTACTGATGGCTTGACTCACTGTGGCACTTGACAAGCCTTTCCACATAGCTTCACCCAAATACCAATAGACCAACAATACAATATTCATAGTACTACATAAACGAAGCTAATTTTTATTTTTCATATAGAATTCAATTACCTCTATTTACATTACATACTCAAAAACTACACACACTCACGCACACGCGCGCACGCACGCACACACACACACACACACACACACACACACACACACACACACACACACACACACACACACACACACACACACACACACACACACACACACACACACATACACACATACACAAACACACACACACATAAATATAAAATATAAACAACAAAACTTTAAACCAAGCTAAAATATTAGAATAAAAAGAAAAAGAAAACGCACAAGAAACATATTAACAATTAAGTCAACTGTTAATAATTGAAGAAAACAGCTGTTTTACATATCCACTGAATAAGCATCTAGAAGTGCATTATTCATGAACACATTTGTTAACAACTGACATAAAATATGGTGCATTATACCAATTTTAAAGTATAGTTTAGAAAGGAGTCCATTTAAATTGGCCTTTTTAGAGTAACCAGTACTAATATTCTCTAGTGAATAGTATTGTCACACTCTGCCTCCAACCCTCTACCTAGTGTTATTATTGGAGCTACTTGCAACTCCATTGACTATCCGTCCCCAAGCCATCTTGTGATTTGAACTTTTATGGAAATTGACTCTCCTTCCCTGCTTGACTAAGAGGTAGCGCCAGTTTTTAATAGCTGACGTCCACGTTTTGCAGTTGAATTATTTCTTGAAAATGTCATGCAAACCTTTTAAAACATATGTATTTCAAATTTTAATATGCTTTATAATACAAATGTGCCTAGTGCCTTCTCATACTGATTTTTGCTAGTCATTTTAATTTATTTTAAAGAAATTATTAAATTAGAATAGTAATCAACCAATAGTTATTGGTACATAAAGTATAAACCAAAAGAGTTACAACAAATCTGTCTCAGGGGCACTAGACAATATTCTCTTCTTTCAAAGCAGGTTATGTTTAAAATTGTACATAAATAAAGCTGTGATCTTATTTTGAAATTAACGGCCTTATGGAGAATCAAATTGAATATGAGAGCAGGTGTAACAGACTGTTAAGGACAAGATGCATGAAATATGCCGATAAAGTAACTGGACTGACATCTCTGAAACCAAGGTCACAGATTTTGCAAGAGGTCCCAAAACATTCAGGGCAACTTAAATCTAGAACACCACCTTTTCGACTAGCTTTCCAGTTAACCTCAAACGAATTTTCGCTAAAATCCAACTGGGCATTAACTTGGGATAGTTTGAGTCCCTTTTAATGCGAGTGTGGGAAATGCAACTAGTGAAATATAAGTGAGGAATGGTAAATATTTCATTCCTCATAGTCATGTAAATGTCATGTCATGTGGTGCAGAGTCAAAATTCAAACTATGGATCACATAGTTAATTATGCCCATTACGTTCTTTTCAGGGTGGCTTAGCTAGTCTTCATTCAATCAGAGAAGCAGGTTAAGAAATCTGAATTTGGCTCTGTGACAGGAGATCAATATTTAAACACTAAAACACACATACTTTGTTATTTACATTTTATTTATTGGTATTTTTAATTTTTCACTTCTACTTCCTTTAATTTAGTAGTTGGCTTTGAAAGCGATGTGATACATATGATTACTGAAAACCTCCATAAAAACATGAATGGCATAGACAGGTTACATAGTCTTAAAGGCTATGAAATCTGATTGCAAGATTACAGCAAAACCGGAGGTTTGATCAGGTTATTCTTAAAAAATAGTGAGGTTTCTTTACCTCATTCCATAAGCAACTGCCTGAAAAGAAGAACTGTCCTGAAACCTTCCAATCCTAAGAAATAATGAAAAGGTGTGCTTATAGCACCAGAAATTTGTTTATTCCTGGTGTTGCGGTCGGTCTGAGTTGAACGGAGTTACATTTTTGTATTATTGTGCTATAGTAATGGCGTGTTTGTCATTAAAAGGATTAAATTCAAATGCAAAGTGATAACCTATAAAATTATAGATATAAATTATTTTACCAAATAACCTAACCTCTAATTAAATTTACACCTGTGGTAAAAATTACAGAATACTTACATGACAACCAAACTTTGTTTGACAACAAATGCAAAACTTACTATGTTTAACTTTGAATGTTTCTAATAAAACATTCATATGAATAAGCACGTTACAAATCAAACAAAACAAGCAATATCATGCATTACTTCTCAAAATGCTGATACAACAGCAATGGATGTATTTTGATGAATATACCAAGTGGTCATTGAGTACCAAAATATAATAAGTAGAATGGTTAAAATTCGTTCTGCCTTTAGTCACAAGTCCAAATAGTTTCAAAATAACTTGCTAGATTGAAGCAGTTACTTGACTGTTTCCATGTAGAAGACATCATATGGCAGTAACGTTGTATTTACGCTTGCGCATACAGTACGGCATACATCGTTGAAGGTTTATATGTTTATATTGTAATGTTATTAATGTTAATTAGTAATATTCTGTTTCAGGCCATGAAATGAAAGACTGTGTTGGTCTGACAAATGAAGTAAGTGACCCTGGGAAGCCCACTATCGGAGAAGAACAGCAGTTCATCTTTGTGAGACTGAACGTGCTTCGTGAATACTTGGAAAAAGAACTAGCAATGCCAGGGCTTCCGTTTGAGTATGACTTTGAACGAGCGATTGACGACTGGGTCTTTATGTGCTTCTTTGTTGGTAATGATTTTCTCCCTCATCTGCCTTCGCTAGAAATCAGGGAGGGTGCAATCGATCGGCTAGTCAATCTGTATAAGAAAGCTGTAAACAAAACGGGGGTAAGAACATTTTTTAAAAAATTTTATAATATTTTTAATTTGTGAATGTGAGATCCTTCAATGTATGTTCTTTATCAGAACAT
This sequence comes from Stictocephala bisonia, assembly GCA_035578905.1. Taxonomy (NCBI): domain Eukaryota; kingdom Metazoa; phylum Arthropoda; class Insecta; order Hemiptera; family Membracidae; genus Stictocephala; species Stictocephala bisonia. Next base: position 428,280 of record JAQJVL010000335.1, on the reverse strand, counting down.
AAGTTGAAGTAATGTATGCAATAAGTTTTTATAATTTATGTTGTTTCTACTGACACTCATTATTTTAATAACATAGTTTATGAATTAAGATTTTTATTAGGAATTAAGATACCAAACTTGTTTTAATTTCCAATACCGATTGTGATACCAGTATATGATGCCTGATTCTTGATATAGATTATATTGATACCTTGGTTTTTAAAATAATTTTTTTATAGTTTAAGATTCAAAGGCCGGCACTAGTGGCGCAGTGCTGTAACCCGGCTTCTTGGAGACAAAGTGTTGAGAAGATTATAGACAATAGGTTCTATGCTCGGTCCTCGTAATACCAACACAGCGTCCGCAGAATGGTTGCTATCGACATGGACACTAATAGAGAAGTCTGGGGTATCCATGTTGGTTGGTAATCAAGAAACAGGTGTTGTGTAGGAAAGAGGACTGAGTGTCAGGCTTGTCTTTAGCTGAAAATCAGACCAACACTGTGTGGTTCAGAGTCCATGTAAAGTTGTAGGTCCCTTAGTTACCCTGGCTATTGGGCTATTAATAAATAGCTATTTCTGAGGAACAGTTGACTTTAATTAATAAAAATGACTACACTCGGTTCATCTACAGTCATCACTCACCCCTTATTCACTAATTTCTTAACGATCTGCGTCTTACAAATGAATGAATGAAACAAAAATAAATGTAATTATTTTATTGCATAGCTAAATAAAAGATAAACATTTTGAATTATATTAAAACATAGAAATATTGAAAAGCAAGCTGAAAAAAAGAAACAAAACAAGAGCTATCTAAAAATAACATTTTCATGGAATAAGACAAAAAATATTGGAATGGTTATTTAAGATTTGAATTATTCTGTATAAATTCTAGGTTAGGTTAAAGGGTACTAGGCCAGGAATTAGTATATTGGAAAGATGGGACATCAGCAAACTTACCTTAGAAGACAAGTTCACTAACACAAGAGTAGTAGTAACATACACAAAAGAAACAAATAATTACACAAATTTTCAGTGCCACTGGCACTTTCTTCAGGTGAGGAGAGAGAGAGAGAGAAGGGGGGACGAGAGAGAGCAAGAGGGGAGGGCAAGAACGAGAGGGTGAGAGAGAGGGTGAGGGAAGGACTCATTTAGAGACTGTATAAATTCATATTATATCATTGAATTTTTTATAAACACCAAATTTGTTCTAATTTAGTTTGCAATTTGAAATAAGATTTCTTGCACCAAAACAAAACTATAGCAATCTTGGGCATCCAAAAGGACCACTGACTGAAGTAACTTCATTTTTGTCAATATTTTTGTACATAAACACGACTTTTGGAGACCCGGGTCTTGATCCTTATCATGATAAGAGGGGCAGATGGAAGTTTGCATTCCTACCTGTTTACAACTATTTATCCGCGATCATTATGGTTCTTATTATGCTTAAACATCATATGTATCTATGAATTATTTAAAATAAGAGGAAATATAAAATAGAATTTATTTTATTGTATCAAATAGTTTTCAAAATTAAACAAATAAACATTCCAAAACACGTTTTGGGTATGTTACATTTCTGTCCCCTTGATTTTAAAATCAAGCTATATTTGTAATTACATATTCTTCAGATTATGTACCTATTAAAATAAAACTGATAAAAATAGAAAAGGTCCTTTACTAAATTAAAATATTTTGTTTTATTGTCTCTTACTCTTTTATTGGGTCTTCATTACTATATACTCTGTGTAAAATGTAAGGAATTTGACAGAACAAAATTCTTATCTGGAAATGTTAGTTATTCTGGGCAACACGAGACTGAATTAATTTGGTTGTTTGTTTTCAAAATGATGACTACAATGCAAATATAAAAAATAGGATTGTAATTTATTGGTTTCAAGTCCACAAAACGTAAATATTCTGTTGGCTTATCACTGCCACTGTAGACTGCCACTCCCTACTATCAATAACATACCATGCCTTTCAGAAAGACTGTTGCCATTTTGTTTATCTCTACAAAAGTAAAAGAAACAGCCATAAATGTCAATCGTTCATACAACAAAATAAGTATTGATATTTAAGGAATTAAATCGACTTTGTATGTCTAATACAGATACCTGCTTTAAGAATCAATTGTTTCGAGAATCTATGTTTGGTTTTGGTACTTCCCCCATTAGGAACAAAACAATTTTTTATATTCATTTGATATGATATCATGAGGTTTCTAAATTTGGTCACTATTATTAGATCTAACGAAAAATGTATTTTGATTCTTTAGGGATTCATCACGGACAGTGGCAACGTAACACTGAACCGGGTGCAGCTTATCATGTCGGACCTTGGAGTTGTAGAAGATGAAATTTTCAAAAACAGGCAGCAAACCGAACTCATGTTCAAACAGCGGAACAAGATGAGGAAGAGGCGTGAGAGACAGCAACAGGAACAATTGAAGCACTTGCAGGGCCAGTACGCTCCTCAGGTAGATTTTTATCTCATTGAAATCTTCAAGCTTTTTCATTTTGCTATTATAAATGCACTATTTATAAGCCAAATTGAAAGGTATAGAATAGAATATCTTTATTGTAGTAAATAATTGTTCAATTACATTGCAAAAGACTCAATAAAGTAAAATTGGAAACTTATACATTGTCACTTAGACATATGGCACTTAAAACGCTTAGGCACCTGGGCCTTGGGGGTGTTAGGGAAGCTGAGGAGGTTCAACAATGCTGCTAATTTTCTTTCTTTTTTTTCTTTTTCTCTTGTGCTTGTGCTGTACTAAAGCATTTTTGAATATAGCAGAGTTACTTAACATTGCCAAATTTTCAAAACAAATAGTTAAAAAAGAAAATAAGATGGTATACCGTACTAGTTATTAAAAAAATACATAAATGAGATTTTCTCACAATTTTAAATACACTGGATAAATTAGTGAAAATATTATTCTACTGACAAGCAACTCAAGCCTACGCACGGGCAGTTTTACCTATGTAGGCTTAGTCTAATACACTTTTTTCTACTAAATTCAACTAGCAATACTCTAACAATTTCAGCAATACAGCAAAACCCACGCATAACGGTCCTAGTTTCCACCTTTTTCTTTTTTCTTTTTCTTTAACAGTATTAGTAGACCAGTTGTAAATCTAAATTATAAAGTTAATTTTTAAGGAGTTGTGTGTTTTAGTTGTAATGGTATCTCACATGTTTAATGGTTAATTTAAGAGTATTTTTTCCTATGTATACAGTTTAATTTTTGTAACATTGTACATTTGTATAGAAGGAAATAAAGTTATTTTGAATATCTGGCTAAACATTCTCTACCACACTCATACATACACTTATGGACAGACATAATTCCATTCAAACTGCAGACTCAATTATTCATGTATTAGGTTCCGATTCAATTAAATTTAAATTTCCCAGCGGTTGTCCAGGAAGTCCTCAACCAAGTAAAACGCATTCAGGACTAAAAAGTGCTTTAATTGAACTAATTAAAAGTTAAATTAAAGCGCTTTTTAGTCCTGAATGGGTTTTACCATTGATTTTATACACAAATAGATTTCCCATTCAATGTTAAATTTTGAGTCTCAAAATATCAGCTGTTTTTGTGGTCCATTGTGGAGCGCTAGTGTAGCTCCATGTAAATGTAATGCAGTTTAAAACAGCTGTGGTTGCGGGCCACACTAACTAACAAAATTACTGCCACAAATATTCCTATTAGATGGTTTATCTATTGTAGGTGTATATAATCAAGGGTTTTACTCAATTAAAGATTGATTTTTCAATTTTTTTCATGTATTCAGGGAGACTGTTGATTAATTTGACAACAATGTGTGTTGGCAGCTGCTCAAATACGGACTTTTAATTTGAAAGTTGTCCCTGTCTCTTGTCCCGTAATGATGGACGTCACTACTCTGCATCAAAGTGCATTTGGAATGACAGTAAAGGACCACCTTGTGGATGTAAAGGCAGGGCAATGTCAGTAATCCCAGCTCCCTGAATTTATCATGGCATGACTCTCAGAACTTGATATTCAATAATTCTGACAGCTTCTTTCTGAAGTCTAAATACTCTTCAAACAGTATTTAGACTTCAGGAAAATAATAACAACTTAAAAAAAAGACGGTTGTGCAATTAGTGGCCGATCCTGAGATTGCAAGGGTTAACAATAATTTACAAGAACCTTTTTTTATCAAAGTAAAAATTCTAAGAACTTAGCACTATTCAAAATTAACCTCATAAAACAGTTAAAATTTCAATGTTCTAACCGTAATAGTTTTTTATTTACAAAATGTCAAAGTGGAACTTTATTTCAAAAGTACTAAAAATCAGTGTTTTTTTGTCTTCAAAACACAACAAAAAATATTTAACACTATAATAAAAATTTGTAATTTATATGGCTAGACGCAAAATTAAATAAGGTAAAAATTGGTGTATCATTTTTAGAAATTGAATAAATATTAGATTTATAGCAGAGGTTCAAACTCGAATACATTGCATTTTGAAACTGACAGTATACCTTGTAGTTCCTAAAATGAAAGCCCATTGAAAATGTTCGGTACAACAGATTTTGAAATCACATCAACCGGTTAGTCACTCTATGTAATTTTTTCTACCAGTGCAAAAATTATTGTTTCAACCATAACTTCACAACCGAAGCACCGATTTTTAATTGTTTACTTTGCATTACTAGGGCTTCACAATGAATGGTCACACACATCATATATCGTCCTGTTTGGAATTGTTTCGTTTAAGTTAGAAAAAACCTAAAACTAGGGTTTTTTAAATATTTTGTATGGCTGTAAATAATATGTATTTCACTAAAACTATCCAAGTTAGGCAGGTTAAAATAATTTGGCAAATTTTTGTAGTATAAATTTACTTTTAACACATTAAAAAAAATTGTTTTGGAAACGCTGAAAAATAGGTTTTATATACACAGTGGTTAAATGATTGATGCAATTTAAAATTTTGTTGTACCAAAACTATACATCCTTAATGAGGTTTCGTTATAGGTACTACAAGGTATAGGTTAGGATTTGACCATTTTGAGTTTGGGTGGGGAGGAGTAACAAAAAATTTTTGGAAATATTTTCTTATTGGTCTCCACAACAATTTATAAAGGTCCCCTAAAACAGAACTATTTTAACTTGTTTGGAAGTGAAGTGGAAATGAAATTTAATCCTAATTTGGAGCACTCATTGCCAAATTGTTTGCATTAAATACATTGTGATTTCTTGCAGATTTATTATAATACTTTTATTGTTTTGGATTTTAGTTTTCTAATTTAAGGTATCTAATTTTAATTTAAGAAAAAAGTGTAATTTTTTAATTTAATGTTAGTTGATGGTTAATTTAATTGCTTAAAGTTTTATTTTTGTTATATTATATTCTAATAATTTTGTTTTAATGTTAGTATTATATGGCTAATTACAAGACGTTTTCAGCCGATCGGTCAATATGGTGGACCCATGCAGAATCCTCGCCAAGAGGCTTATCACCAAAGAGTTCAGCATATGCACTCACAATCTGCTGGTGGGGGTAATTTCAACTCCCCACAAAACCAGGTAAATGATTTGCAATCTGTTGTCAGATATGAAAAGGATATAACCAAAAATGGTCTTTTTAACCCTTTACATGTGTCATAGCCACGCTTTCACCTGTAAATAATGGGCCTGTTGATACACAGTGAATGACGTCAAGGCATTATGGGTATGGGAGAGGGAAAGTTGTTGATCAGGAGGGTTGGAGGTTTTACCGTATTGCAGAGTGCATTCCACAGCTAGTGTGTGAGTGAAGAAGTTGCGCTCTAGTCTTAACTTTGAGAACGGCAGAGATGAGTACCATTTTTGTGATTTAACCATGTTTGTTTCTTTGTACTTATGTTGGGGAATTGCGTGAATAAGTCAGGGCTCACAGACCGTTATTTAAGTTGAATATTTAAATATTCATTTTTAATTTATGAATTTAAATAAAGTTTTTTCTTCTATGTTTTTGTCCCTTCAACGATTTCACAGGAATTCTTGTCTGACTAATTCTTTAATGTGGCCAAACCATCTTATCCCGTTATTCTTTCCTCCATTTCTTAAGTATTCAATTCCTACCTCATTTCTAATGTCTAAATTCCCTTACTCTATCTAATCGTGTCTTTCCATCAATACTTCTCAAAAACTTCATCTTTCCAGCTTGTATTCTTCCCCATCTCTCTTTCAAACACCATGATTTAAGACAACGTGTGACAACTACTGCATAATCGCTATAATATCATTAATACTCATTTTCCAGTTTTCTTAAATATTAAACTTTATACTGCATCTCACGTAAAATTCATATTTTTGAAACAAAATATAAATGATGATAATTGTTTGGTGAATGTAAGTTGTAAGAAGTAAAGAATTCAGACACTGAATACACATCAGTGTCCTGAAAATAATGAAGGGCCATAAGAAAAAAAAAAAAAAGTTCCTCAGACAGTGACATTTCCTTGAGTGTGGCATATGACAAATTGATGTGGTGGATAACACGTTCTCTGGACTATGACAAGTTTCTTGGGTATGGCGAATAACACGTCTTAAGACTATGACAATTTCCTGGATTGTGTGACAAGTACCATGGATGTTACGTATGACAAATAACACGGATGTGGCGAATAACTCGTTAACTCACTCCAAATCGGCTCATATGAGTTCTGTGAAGTCGGTTCTCTGTTCAGTAATATTATTTCTTGTTCTTTATTCTCAGGTAGCGCTATCACTTTTCCTCTCTATCTCTTCGTCCTTTTCTCTGTCTCTTTTCAACACATGCTGAAATGAATAGTAGCTGAGCTCCCCAAAGCAGAATAATGTGCAACATGGCGACATTGTCACAGAACAAGAGGCGACTGCAGAATGAAATCATCTAAATGAGAAATTATTTTGTACCCCAAAATTACAACATAATTTCTGCAGAACAATATCTGTTTTTATGTATAAACAATTAATTAGAACTGTATTTGTATTGCAACAATAACAAACCATGTAGTGACTGATTCAGAATGACAGATGGGTTTTGAGATTTTACAAAATAAACAACAGCATCCTGCAGTGAGACGAAAGTAATCCACCGGTCACCTTCAATGCATGCTCAAGTTCGCATAAACTATAACCACACTACCTCACTCTAGAGATGGGTAACTTAAAGACTAGTTCACAACTGAATCATGCACTGTAATGAACTAGGTGAATGAACTAAATCAAAATGATGTAACGAACAACGACTTGTACGAGCGACTTTTAAATTTCAGTTTAAAAAAATATGATAATGATAAAAATAAATAATTAGGTTTAATGATTTTGTCAATGTTTCTTATCAGCTCTAATGTTCGCTTTGAACTGAACTAGTTCTCAAATCATAATGAGCGAACTTGTTCACTAAGTTGACTAGTTTGTTTGATTCGATGTTTCATGAACTACCCATCTCTCCACTCCTGCTCACAATCGGATCGTTATATCGTGTTTGAGTAATGGTAACTTCAATTCAGTTTCGTTATCATTGATTAATAGTGGCTGCCTCTGGAGAGTGTATTGTTTGTAGTAACGGATCAGAGAAAATACTACATAAAACAAATTATTTATAACATAATCTGACGTTCTGTGATGGATACCAACTAACGGATATATTGGGGTTTTTTTCAGTTCAGTACAGTCCGACAGCTTCTGCTAGTCAGGCAGGTTATCGGAATTCGGTCAGGTCTGGTAATAAAGAATTGGCCCAAGCACTTGGGTATAAGTGCATTCTAAAGTTGATATTTGCATCTGTCGTCAATGAATTAGTGGTTATCGTTATAATCTTAGTCAAATAAACTTGAATAAAACATGATATAAACGTAGTTTGCATCCCTTAATTTAATATTTTGCTTCTACGTATATTATAAATTTGGGAATAAAATATATATAATTTGTGATAAAAACAGTCGGATTATACAATCCTGGGTGATTATTTACGTGACTAGACGCTGCTAATTCTTGAAACAAATGGTGAAATGAAATATTTTAATAACAAATTGTATATTCTTTTCTTAGGCATTGGTAGTAACGTTATATTATATTATCTATTAATTTGATCATAATACTGTGAACGACGGATATTTATCAAAGAAAACAATTCATTTTTCGACAAAGAGAAAGATCAATACCGTACTCAAGTGAATAAATACTAATTCCAAATAAAATATATAATTCAATACTATAGTATCGCTCGCTGGCATGAGTTAGTCTCAAATGTTGTTTTCAGTTTTTTGCTGACAACGACCTTGACTTATTAAGTAAGGGAAGGCACCTGCATTCCTCTATTTTTAAAAACATCCTTTTAATAAATATTATTTCACTATTTATTATTGCAAGAGAACATTTCTTTGTTTTAAGTTAATAAATAATCGTAATTATTATGATACTTTGAATTTGAGCATAATTTTAAGAAACTGTAGCTTATTATAATTTTAAGGTTATTAGCTTATTTCGACCCATTTGTTTGCTCTTAAAAATTAAAAATAAAGTAATTTAAACTTTCGAATCAGTTTCTTTATTTCAACTTACTTATTTGTGTACCGTATTGAGTTTGAATGTAAGGTACAAAAATAAAATAATGTATTCATAAAAGCGTTTTAAAATATTTTAATTTATAGTAGCGTGTTTCTATCTAATTGTTTAGGTTAACATCTTTAGGCTACATTCTATAGTAGGGAAATATACAGCATAACTAATGTTGTTTTCCATTACTCATTTTACGCTATTCTTACTATAATATAGTACTTGCAGAACGTTTTCTTTTTTTATACATTGTTACAGAAAGATTGGAAGCATTCTGCTTTGGGGACTGAGCTAATAGTACGCTAAACAGTCGTTTAAACGTGTATTTGAGAATGATCATTGTTAGGTAGCAGCACAGTTGCACATCTACAGCAAAAATGTGATGTCATAGTCTTGTCTGTCTTTGTTTCTATAGTAAATGATTCAAAGTTCATTTATTTTTAACCCTTCGCACTCAGAAGTTATTTTACCCTATTTTACAGCAATGCTTAACCCTCGATCCGGCATTTTATGAAATTTCGTACAATTTTTTTGTCACCAAACTGGCATTGTAAGAATTTTTGTACAATTGCAGCGTCGGAGATTTACCATATTTATAATGCGCAAAAATCGAGCTACTTCGATGTTTTTATACTCTATGTACTCAGCGTGAACAGACGATTCCAGTGGTATGCAACAACGCACACTGCACTCTATCGGCGTTATTTTAAAACGTAGTGAAAGTTGAAGAAGGAAGCCAGTCTCGCCATTTTTGTTGTTGTTTAGTCTGTGTTAAAAATTTATAAAAAATAATTTTTACTTACAAACCTATATAAACTATATATTTTCTGAAACTAGATAAAATTTAGAACATTTTGGCTATCTCGCATTTCTTTTTTTATCATCACAACCTTGATCATAGGGGGTGGTCCCCTCCTATTTTCCGCGATTTCTAAAAAAAATTACAAATATTTCATAACAAAAAAAAAATTTTTTATAGGTTATGAATCATGTATTATTGATAGCCCACATTCTTGTGAACAGTTTGATACCACACAATTGTACTTTTATTGTAATATAATATTTTTTATGAATTTTATAAAACATCACTGCAAAATCACCAAAAATGACCCGACATTTTGGGCAAAAATGACTGCCGGATCGAGGGTTAATTATGTAAAAAATTAACTATTATGAAATATGAAATTAATTTCTTTAAACTTTTGGTATCATAAAAGAATGTACAAAAAAATACAGATTTATATTCAAAATTAAAATTATAATTGTTATTGCTATTTTAGTGTAAATGTACAATTATTATGAAAAGTAAAAATATACAACATTTTAAAAATTTTAGTTGAAACCCTTAAACATTACCTGGTCATTTATGATTCAATAATAACTACAACAAAATAATCGAAAATTAGAAAACAAAGAAAAAGGAAGATAAGTGATGAAAACAATATGCTTGGGTAGAGTGACAGACTGAGGATATTTCTGTTTTACGCATGTGCAGTGGCAGGAGACAATTGCCGCGCCCATGCTTACTCTGATTGCTGCCCCGCCTCTTTTCATTCATAGACGATTTACATTTTTGATAGGTTGAGGGAGTAAGCTAAGACATGTATAAGTTAATGCTGTACTGTAATGTAGTTTTTTGGAACGATCCTCTACACTATCAACAGAAATATTTCATTTGGGATATATTCGTTAATAGCATTTGAGGCAAAGTTGAGGCTAGCTATATATATGTTTGCCACATACGAAAGTTTAAATATCGAGGTATACCTTAAAAAATTGGAGTAATTGAACAAAATTTCCTTGAACAGAAATACCTTCACCAACTTTATACCAAACAATTGTTTACAAAAGTTTGAACTATTAACATTGTTATTTGTATTTGTTTATAAACGATACAAATACAACTATTGTATTTGTTTATAAACGATAACAAGTTTGTATACAAATATAAAGAACAACACTTGGCAATCTTTTGTGAAGTTTTTAATAATGAATATAGATTTCTGTCTCGAAAGAGCATCTTCAGTTGTACAGAATGAAATAAGGTTATAAAAATATTTAACAGTATAATAATTAATTGAACAGCTGATACTATAAAATTTGTAATAAAAATTTAGATGGATAAGTTGTAGATCTTGTTAAACTTTATAATTTTGCATCTTCATGATAGAATAAAAGCATAATATTTGAGTGAAATTTAATTTGATCGTTGAGTAATAACGATTTCGAGACAGAAATCGATATTGATTATTAAAAACTTCACAAAAGATTTCTAAGTGTTGTTTTATATATATATATATATATATATATATATATATATATTAGGGGTGTGTGAGTAGTGATTTTTGAGTTTGAATCGAGTCGAGTAGTAGACATTTTTTTCAATATCGAGTATTTTCGAGCGAGTATTTACAGAAGGATTTCTTGTTTACCCAAGGCAACTGTAAAAGGCAGACACCATCCTAAGCCTATGTTAAGTTTTGCCAGATTCGTAAATATATACATCTAAACTGAACACAATAATTTTGATATGTTGTTTGTAACTGTAACATTTGATAAATACAACTTTTTACTTCCTGCCTTCCAATATTTTTATGTGGCATTGTTTTGATTAACCTTTTTTCATAACTAATATGATGAGAGAAACTAAGAAAGTATATTATTAATTGAAACAACGTGGATTATAAAGATTTAATCTGTTCACTCATATCACAGATCAGATTTTCTATGCAAGCCAATTATACTGTTTCACAGCCGGCCGATATGTTTATCTGGTGGTTCAGTTCAAAGTGTGCTGCAAACACGTACCTAAGCTTGTTGGCAAAAGCTGCATCCAACCAAACTGATGATAAAATTTAGGCGTCATCGCCAAATGCAGTCATTTGCTTTCAGAATTGCCTCCTCTCAACAAAAAATTGATTGTGTACACGCCAAGAAGAGTGGATCTGTATTCTGTGGGTATTTAATTCAGTAATAACAAGGTTACAACTAACCGGAAATAAGCTGTGAATTATATAATCAAATTTGAAAATCTGGATGACACAGACTGTTTTTTTTTATGTTCAATCGATTGATAATAATAACTAAACAGGTTTACTAAAAATAAATTTTAAAGTCGCTTAGGGTGATCATAGTTTTTAAATTATGATCGGTAATGAAATATGTGCAACTTGATACTATTTCGATACATGAGGCTATACTGAACAACAGATAAATAATTATTTCATAACGAGAAATTCATGAAAACCTAGCGTAATCGAATGAAAACCATAGACGTAGTCGGCTAATATAATAGGTCTAGCCGATATTGTTGACAAAATGCAGCCTGAAATATAAACTTATGAATAAAAAACGAGACGTTTGATAATGCTTCGGTTCAATAAAATTATTTTCCGAATCTCTAAATTTGTTGTATTTTGTTTAGAAAAGGTCTTCCAATATATTTCTCCCTCACTTGGGTTGATTCGTAATTGTTTTACAGTTTACATAGACATCGACGTCAATGTGAACAGGGAACCGTTCAGTGAGTTTACGAATCAAAATTATCGTACTTTACCATCTTTTATACTCCAACTGTGTTATTGTCTAACCTAGTCAGGATAACGTTCAACAAATTGACAGGAAAAAATATCGTATGCGCAAATATTACACACAGTTTTGGCGATCTAAGGTGTTTACGGGATAATAATTAATAGACATTTTCCATGGCTATATATAAATATTTTTATTTGACGAAAAATAAATCAATAATGTTATTTCATACGCTGCTAGAACGCCATTACCATATTTTATATGATTTGATACAGTATTTTCTTACATCAAATCATTGAACGGTTCGCTGCTCAGATTAAAAAACAAAATAAACCTCAATGAACTTGGAAGAAATAGTTGATAATTTCAGTTCCGAAAAGGAGTTGAACGGAAAACTACCCGTATGTAAACTACAACTGAGATGAACTTTCACCTAGAAAAGATGGGAAGTTCGATTTTTGGCATCTAAAGTGATCCGTTCTCGGTACCCTTTTGATTGAGCGGTATTATTGATATGAACAAAAATATGCATAATTTCCACGGCGTACAGACCATTAGATTTGTATCAGTAACAGGTCTTTTTGAGCATCTTAAACCGGATCTCTCGTCCACTTTCTTGGGTCATAAAGACACTAACCCGCACTTCTGTTTTATTCACGCTATTTTAGATTAGGTTACAAGTGACTAGTAGACTCGGACAACCAACATGTGTGTTCGCTTCCTTCCCAGCTCTGTTGTTCACTTTGAATTGAACTAGTTCAACTCATAAAGAACGAACTCATTCACTATGTCAACTAGTCCATTTGACTGTCATCGTGTACTACCTATTCTTAGGCGTATTGTTTAGTTCATAATTACGCGTACCAAACTGTTAACAAATGACTAAGGGTAAAATAAAACACAAGGAAGCGCACATTTTTTATTCATAACTTATAAAACTGTTTACTCTTAAAACTAAATTAAGATGTACATCTGATAGATATTTCGTGAAATACAACTACTCGATCGAACTTCGAGTAGTTTCGGAAGCTTCGAGCCGAGTTTGAGAATAAAATACTCGATCAAATACTCGAAGTTTCGAGTATTCGCACACCCCTGATATTTATATATATAAAGAACAACTATTAAGCAATCTAATGGCTACAAATGTCAAACAAGTTTGTCTTTTATTTTAATTTTTACTAATTAAAACTTGTTTGTTAAATTCATTACATCGTCTAAGTATGTTGTCTGTACAGTGGAATCGAGGTCAAAAGCGGCCTCATGAAATGGTTGAGGATGATGAGGAGGAGGAAGAAACGCCAGACGAAGTGCGACTGTGGGAGGACGGATTCAAGGACCGTTATTATGAATCCAAGTTTGATGTAGCCTCAGATAATTTGGCCTTCCGGCGTAAAGTTGCATTGGAATATGTCCAGGGACTGTGTTGGGTCTTGAAGTATTATTACCAGGTTAGTATATCCACTATGTTGTAATTATTGTTTATTACTTTGTCGCTATTACAGGTTTAAAGAATATTAAGATAGATCTTAAAAATGAATATTGTTTGAAAATGTGTTACGACCGAAAACATTTGTTCAAAAGAACTGACGTGCTTAACGCTGACTGTCATCCAAATATCGGTTGACGTGATGTACATTACGTTAAACATTGAAGACCATCATGTACTGTCTATATTCATATTCACATAGTGCCAACTAGTGATATATATTATGTATGCTGTGGATTTTTGTTTCATGAATTTGGTTCAATTAAAAGTAACCTGTGATCGCACAAACATAGTTGATCTGTAAGACTTCACGATGTTTACTGAAAACGAACTTCCATGAAAATTTAAGTGGAATATTCAGAAATCTGGTAAGGCGAAGGCAAAAGTGTGTAGGTTAGTAATTAAAGAGCTTGCGTGAGCGTCGGGATGTGATGCAATGAGAGAAAGCAGAAGCACGTAACCAACTTTACTTGGCGCGGTTCTGCAGGGCCACACCGTCCCTGGTTCACAAATATTCACTAGAGATACACGGTCTCTCGTCAGACATTGCCATTGCTTCTACAAATACTGGATTTTTAAAATTAGAAATTATTTCTAATAGGATATATTTAAGCTTAGAGTAAAGATTGTGTTGACTAAAAGTAGAAAGCAGAAAATTTCCCCCTTAGGTTAATCATAGGAATTGTGTTTTTCAAAGTAGCATTCTGATTTACACATTTTAAGAATTTACTGTAAATTTACACTAAATTATTACTCAAAAATGCAAATCTTGTTAGTGTTATAAAAAAGCATAAATAAATACATTTTGAATGAGGTTTTATACTTTCAAATGTAATTTTGTTCCTAACTATAAATATGTCTTAAAATATGTTGAGTTTAAAACTGGTTCTGACTCTCTGGTTAGGTAATATCCCCCTCTTGCATAATTTGAAACATGTTTGTAAAATTGGTGTGTTGCAAACACAGTAAAATGAGGAATGGTGAGCTAGATGGTTCACTATGGCTTGTGATCTGTATACCTCATCTGGTCAATTCTTAATTTTATTTATCCTTAGATTAAAGAGAACTAGAACAGGAATATTATAAGAGATAAGACATCAGAAAACTTACCTAAGAAGACAAGTCCACTAACACCTGACATTAGTAAACAAATACAGAAACAAGACATATTTCACAAATGTTCTGTGCCACTGGTACTTTCCTCAGCTAAGTAGAGAGAGTACTTTGAAAGTACCAGTGGCACAGAAAATTTGTGAAAGATGTCTTGTTTCTGTATTTATTTACTACTGTAAGGTGTTGGTGAACTTGTCTTCTTAGGTAAGTTTTCTGATCTCCTATTTCTCCTAGCATACTAATTTTATTTATCGTAATTTTTGACAAACTTCTTGTGTTTTCCTGTACTCTCTGTATTTATTTTATTCTCAAAACTTGGTTTTGCTAGAGCACTCTGGTGACAGACCAAGTTTTTTTACGAAATCGATCTATATCACCATGCTTTCTTCACCAGGAGACCATGGTGATATAATTACTTAAAAGTAGAGTGTGGACTATAAGTTGTTTTGTTTCAGGGTTGTCCTTCTTGGAAGTGGTATTTTCCGTATCATTATGCGCCGTTTGCCTCTGATTTTTTGGACATAGGCAGTCTTAACGTTGATTTTGAAAAAGGGACTCAACCTGTAAGTCTTAGCTTAAGATGTTAGTTGTAAGTTAGTGTATCTTGTTCATAACGTTACAATTGATTATCATGATTCTTCATGCACCAGATATTTTGTTACATAAAAAAAGTTATAAAGCTAGTGACAGAAGTCCTAAGACAGAGGTTTCTTTAGGAATTTTAATGACTAATGAATACTTGATAAAAAAACTTACTGTAATGTAATTTAATTGTAAGAAAAAATTAAAACCATAGATAAAAAAAGAACAATTTAAATGGAAAATAATAGGTTTCATACATGGCTAACGCCTCTCTGGGCAAACATAGACTACATAGAGTTAACAAAAAACTATATATAAGATGGGACATGCAAAATTTCAATAGAAAATTAATTGTATTTGCAGCTTTAACGTTTGAAATAGTGGTCAACCTAAATATACATTCTGATCTCAATTCTAAAATTCAATATTTTCATATTATTTTCTAAAATATAGTACTTTAAATAAAAATACTTATTGTACATACAAACTAAACAATAAAAATCAAGTTACTCATATCAATAACGATATAAAACCCCTATTGGTTTTTATGAAGAATAAAATTTACCTTATAAAACTTAAGTATATTCGGAGGTATGAGGCATCAACAAACCTTCCTAAAAAGACAAGTTCACCAACAGCACTTGTGAACAAATAAAGAGAACAAACAAATCACAATGACAAAAACTCAAAAAGGTAGTTTTATATATAAAGCTAAGTTTGTAAATACACCTGAAGACGGCAGGAGTTTGTTATACCTGTTGAAACGTGTTTGTTTCCTAAAAACTTGAAGCATTGGAAATCTCCAAATATAATCTACATATCATGAACAATCCAACGCTAACAAAAAAACTTTATTTTTTCTTTGTGTCGGGTGGAGTAATTGTCAGTTAAAGAATAATTTTGATGAAAAGCTTTATTTTTGTGTGTGTAAATTAATGTTTCCAGAATTTACTGACTTGGTAAGGATAAAATGAATAATTTTTGTAAATTGGTGTATTGGAGAGATAGGACATCAGCAAACTTACTTTAGAAGACAAGTTCACTAATACCAGAGTAGTAGTAACATACACAAAATAAACACATAATCTTACAAATGTTCAATGCCACTGGCATTTTCTTGAGGTGAGAAGGGAGGGGGAGAGAGAGAGAGAGACTGACATGGCTTCCACTATTGCCCAATACTGAGCAAATAGTGAAAGCCATGTGTCTCTCTCTCAAACACACGCACGCACGCACACACACTCACCCACTCACCTGAAAAAATGCGAAAATATGTGAGATTCCGTGTTTATTTTGTGTATGTTACTACTACTCTGGTGTCAGTGAACTTGTCTTCCTAGGTAAGTTTGCTGATGTCCCATCTCTCCAATACACTAATTCCTGGCCTAGTGCCCTTAAACCTAACCTTTTTTGTAAATTGGTGTTCATGAGGTCTGCTGTCTTGATCTGGTAATAATTCTCAAACATCTCTTTTGGATTTAAAAAATGTCAATGGAATCCCCGATGATTCCATATTTTAAAATAGAAAGAAAATAGTCATATTAAATTGTTAGCAATGTGACTGCATTTTTTAGGATTTAAAAATAGAAAGAGGCTAAGTTTAATTGGCTTGCCAATTCTTTTACATGAGTTTTCCAATTTAGTTGATGATCTACTTTGATATGTAAAAAAGTCACTGATTCTTGAAAATGGAAAAAATTGTTATCTGTGGATATTATTTTGTGTGTGAATATTTTATGACGGTTTGAGTGGAATTGAGTTTTGAGGTATTGAATGTTAATTGATTGGCAGTGAAACAGGTGGTCAGTTGAGAAAGCTTAGGAGTTATTGTTGAGTGTTTCAGTGTTTTTTCTTATACTATTACTGTTGTGTCATATGCGTATAAAGTTATATCATGAGATATGTTACAGGGTAAATTATTTATGCAAGTTAAAAACTGGGTGGGACCCAAAATAGAGCCCTAGGTGACATCCATATTTACTGTGGCCCAGTCAGATTGATATTTTATGCTATTGGATTGGAATTAAAGATATTTTATATTTATGGTTCATGAGATAGGAAGTAAACTATTTTATCCCAAAATCAACAACCCCATAAAATAATAGTTTATTCAAGAGGATGTCATGGCGCACCGAGATAAAAGCCATGGAACAGCTGTTATGTGTATTAATAATAATAATATGTTATATGTATTTGATCTATTGGGATGGATTTTTTTGCATTTCTGATATTTTCTCCATTGTCCTTGGCCCTTAAGCTTTAAAACAAATCTTATAAAGCTATCTTCTTCCTAACTAGAGAAGTTTTGCTTATGGAATTATATATATAGATTTATAAGTTACATTTGTGTTTTGTTAACGTGCAGTTCAAGCCGCTGGAACAGTTGATGGGAGTGTTTCCAGCAGCCAGTTCTGCTCATGTTCCTGCGCCCTGGGCCCCTCTCATGAGTGATCCGGTAAGTAGAGTTTTAAGTGGCTTATTCTCCACGATAACTCATAACCTGTATTTACGACTTTTTATGAATGATAAAGATATCACCCATCCTAAATTGTTTAAAGGATTAGAAAAACATTGTGTAGGAAAACAATTATACAGTTGCAATATAACAGGTTACACTGTTTTGAAGGATTTTTTTAAATGTGTTTCCCCGTAACAAACACACTTATCTGCTTCAAATGGTTCATTTACAATGATCAGTCAAATACTACGTAATTTACTTACATTCTTACATATGAGACGCCGACACAACGTTGTTGGTATTTTAAGGCGAATAGGAATGGTTATATGAGTGTAGGATGACTGTAGTCTGGTTACTAAATGAGTTCAACTGTTCCTCAGAAAGGGCAATTTATTAATAGCCCAACAGCCAGGGCAACTAAGAGACCTACAGCTTTATGTGGAATCCGAACCACGTAGTGCTGGTCTGGTTTTCAGCTAATTGACAAGCCTGATACTCAGTTATCTCCCCCACAAAACATCCGCACAATGATTACCACCCAACATGGACACCCCAGACTTCTCTAGTAGTGTCCACGCTGATAGCAACCATCAAGCGGACGCCATGTCGGTATTAAGAGGACCGAGCATCCAACCTATCGCCTACAATCTCTCAAACACTTTGTCCCCATGTAGCTGGGTTACAGCACTGCGCCACCAGTGTCTGTTAAACACATGTGAATCTGGTTTGACTATCGTGTCATATGCTATTTACAGCAAATACGAAGAATGGTGTAAATAGCACCTTTTGTCACCAGAAAATATAGTTATGACTCCAGCCGCTTTAGCCTAAAATCTAAATTTAGTTCATGTTTGGTGTTCACAGTTAGCACCAGAGGTCTCCTTACTTCTATGTTTCTTTGTGTTTCTTTCTAAGGCATTTGATTGTGTTGAACATGATATACTTTGCGAGAAACTTAAATATTTTAAATTTAGTGACTCAGCAGTGTCTTGGATAAAATCATATTTATTAGGCCGTTACCAACGAACTATAGTTATTAAGAACAATATTAAATATTATTCAGATTGGCAAAACGTAAGATTTGGTATTCCTCAAGGCTCAATATTAGGGCCTTTGCTATTCCTTTTATATATTAATGATTTACCTACAAATGTATCTTCTAGTCTTATACTTTATGCAGATGATACCTCAGCGATATTAAAAGCAAATTCAACCAAAGACATTAAATTAGTTTTTCAGAATTCACTTGAGGAACTTCAAAATTGGTTTTCAGTGAATGGTTTATTGCTTAATCACTCTAAAACAAAAATAGTTACATTCCAAACCCAACAAAATAGAGATTATATTGACAGTTATATTTTATTTCATGGTGACCCAATATCAATTAACTCTTCAGTTAACTTTTTAGGAATAGAAATTGATTCAAACCTTAATTGGAAAACTTTTGTCAGTAAAATATGTAAAAAATTAAATTCCTTATGTTTTCAAATGATAGTTCTTCGTGAAATTGTTGATTCTAAAACCAGGCTTATGATATATTATGGCCTTTTTTTACCAGTTATAACTTACGGTATTGAATTTTGGGGTACATCACCTCATGCAAGTAAAATATTTAAAATCCAAAAGAAATATATTAGAATCATGACATTTTCTTCTAGAAGAAAATCATGTAAACCATTTTTCAAACAGTTCGAACTACTGACCGTTCCATGCCTTTATATATTAAGATGCTTGATTTTAGTGAAAAATAATTTAGAGCAGTTAATGAAAGCACAACATAAACATCACTATGAAACGAGATTTCATCAAAATTTCCAGTATCCAAGACATCGATTGACATTAGTTCAAAAAACCCCTCAATATATGGGGAAAAAACTGTATAATAAACTCCCAAATAATTTAAAAGATAAAATTAAGGAAAACAGCTTTAAACATAAATTGAAAAGTTTCCTTACGGAGAAAATCTATTATTCAGTGGAAGGATTTTTGAATGATTAGGCTGTAGCACTGGGAAATAATTCCTTTCTGTTTTATTTAACACATTTGTCATTTTGATATATTCATTTTAGAATAATAATTTAGTTTTAAGGCAACTTGACAATGTCATATGTTCTGTACTAGCTATGCTAGTTGTAAAAGAATGTATTTATTATGACAATAAAGTTATTCTTATTCTTATTCTTATTCTTTGTCCATTTATCTGTCTTTCTCCAACATTTGCTGAAGTAACTAATAGCTGAGTCAATAATATGCCAAATAGACGTCTGATCTCTTATTTGAAACCTATATCCAATCACTTGTTGTCTACAGCAAGTGCAATTGCCTTGGCCTGATAGTTTGTATCTACAGCTAATGGTACAACTAAATCAGTTTATGAAAGATAAACACTTGTTATTTAAACTCCTACAGCTTAATGATGTAGTATGTCGAAGGCGCATTTAAAACACATTTTCTTCGACATGACTATGTCGCAGTATTACTGTTGGGGTTAAGAGAAATATTCACTTTGATTTTGGTAGTATTTTCTCCAGTTCTAGAGTTGCAAATTATGCACATTCCTTGAATTTGTAAGTAAGGTAATTTACCCTAGAAAGGTGATGTTTTTTTCTTAAACTTTTGAGAGTCACAACATATTTTACAGTCTCTCATTTTTTTAAATATTATCTTTTCTCTGTTAAATTATGTATGGAAATAATGAAAATTGTTAATCAGCAAACACAGACACATTTTATTACTAAGAATGTAATATATAACATAATAATATTTCAAATATATCGCACATTTTTTTATCAACATTTTCTTAACTAAATGCATTTTTATTCTTTTGTTCTTTCATGTTACAAGAAAATTAAAATTCATACTTCTTTTTATATGAATTTTATTGATATATTTTTTATATTGATATACTGATCCTGTTTTTAAACTTTTTAAGAACTAGCTATAAATTACTAAATTAGTTATATAGTAAACATATAGAAATGTGTATTCTAATTACCTTTATAAATATTCAGTACAAATAAACGTTATACAACACAATATAAGCACAAAATGCAATATATATATTATATATATTACAATATATATATATATATATATATATTACAATAAGTATATATTACAATACAAGTATACAACATGCACAAATATTATGGTGATCGATTTCGGTGAACCACGCTCACCTTCCTCAGACCAGAGGGATTCAGAAAAGAATCATTTTGCGATTATTTTGTGAATCAAGTCTGAAGAAGGTGAGCGTGGTTGACCAAAATCTCACCATAATATTTGTGCATGTTGTATACTTGTATTGTAATATATTTGTGCATTTTGTGCTTATATGGTAATAAATTTGTGTTGTGTGACGTTTACTTGTACTGTATATGTACCAACATGTATTATGCTAATTAAAAAACTATTTATAAAAATATTACAATACTCAACTGGTAGTTATTAATGTTCCATTTGCATACAGTGCAAATAGTAGCAATGTTTTAAATACAAGCAATTAATTAAATATAAAAAATATTCATAAGAATTATTGATGTATATAGAGTAACTGTTTTATATGCTACAGCACTAATTTCGATTACTAATTTAATAATGAAATTATATTTGTTGTTGTGTACTACAGTTGGGAAATCAACGAATAGTCATAAAGATGAAAATATTGTAAGGTAACTGATTGGGTCACTAGTCATTAATACAAATTTTAGGCTAAATTAAAGGGCACTAGGCCAGAAATTAGTATATTGGAGAGATAGCACATCAGCAAACTTAGCTTAGAAAACAAGTCCACTAACACCACAGTAGTAGTAAACAAATACATAAGAATCACACCTGAAGAAACTCTCAGTGACACAGAAAATTTGTGATAATGTGATTCTTTTGTATTTGTGTACTTCTACTACTATGGTGTTAGTGGACTTTTCTTCTAAGCTAAGTTTGCTGATGTCCTATCTCAGGTTCTTGATATATAAACTCAAAAGGGAAAAGATTCAGTCCAATATCCTCAAAGGGTTTGCTGCTACTTTTATGTATTTGTATAGAAGTACCAAAATATTTTTTTCTTACTGCCACAGAGGATAAAGGAACTAACGTCAAATCCAATAGTACGGCTGAATGGTTATTGAGTAAGGAAATTGGGGTTCGGAGTAGTTATTATCATTTTTTCTATATCTATGTGTGTTCTTAATGAATTGTGTGTAATATAATGTCAAATTATATTTGTATTTCAGGACTCTCCCATCATAGATTTTTACCCAGAAGACTTCAAGATTGATCTGAACGGCAAGAAGTTTGCCTGGCAAGGCGTGGCTCTTCTACCGTTTGTCGAGGAGGACAGGCTGTTTAATGCTCTAAAACCTTACTACAAGGATCTCACGCCTGCTGAAAGTAAATATAAATATCAATTACCCATTCATCATCATCATTTGTTGAAGTTTCCGTTTTCATAGTTTGTCCTATATAGTCTCCTTCACTTTTTTTATCCTTCCAGGTGTTCCCTTCCTCCATTTGTCTTTCCTGCATTCCTCTTCTCTCCACATCCATCCATACTTGGTCCTTTCACCTTCCTCTCAATCTTCTTCTTCTCCAGGGCTATTCTCGGCAATCTATGATTCCCAATATTATCTCCCATTATCTCTTAAAGTGATGTCAATTTCAATCTTTCTCTGGTTATTTTATTCCTTATTCCATATCCTCTGCTAGTCTTCTCAAATCCTTACAAAAATATTATTTCTGCCGACTGTAATCTACTTAAATCACCTTTTGTCCATGTCCACAATCCTGCTCCATATAATTAAATTGCTTGATAATATATCTTATTATTATTATCATTAATATTCATTATTAAGACACTGATCGTAGATATATGGAGGAATGAGTGATAAGTGTAGATGAACAAGTGAAGTCATTGTTACAAACTAAGGTTGACTGTTCCTTATAAAGAGCCTTTTTATTTTTTTTTTTTGGCCTAAACTCAAACGTCTGATATATCGGATGTCGGAGTGCACAGGGTTAAGAAACGTAATATTGTGTCAGCCCCAATTTGTAATAGATTATCAAAAGAAATAAATTTACGATACAATGCGTTTGACCCAGTTTAATTGTTTTATTGTCTTGGACCCAATAAGATTTTAACTCTTAACACAGCTCCATTTTATTTAGTTTTTACTCTGTTTAACACCCCCAGTTTAATCTGTAGTAATAGTATTATTTTTTGCATGTGAACTAAGTTACTGTTATCACAGTAATCAGTATATTGGAGAGATAGGACATCAGCAAATTTACCTTAGAAGACAAGTTTACTAACACCAGAGTAGTAGTAACATACACAAAATAATCACATAATCACACAAATTTTCAGTACCACAGGCACTTTCTTCAGGTGAGTAGAGAGAGTGACCGACATGGCTTCTACATTGCTGGGTAGGTGGCAGTGGTGGGGGTTGTACATCCATAGAGCAACATTCATCGGAAGTTGAAGGGAAGTGGTCTATCTTATGTTCAGATTAGGTGGGTCACGGGATTTTGTTATCCATTGGTGTGCTAATTCCATGATAAAGCTAATTCGAAAACGCATGAATGGCCATAGACTTGATTGCAAAGTCCAAATTCCTGAAAAACCTGTCTCTGCCCATACTCTTCTCCATAACCAAAATTTTGATCAGTGTTACACCACTAAAGTAATCAGATCCCTTCCTTCCCATTCCAATAGTTCACAACTCCGAAGGATGGAACATAAGATAGACCACTTTCCTTTAACTCCTTCCCTATTCCAATAGTTCACAACTCCGAAGGATGGAACATAAGATAGACCACTTTCCTTTAACTCCTTCCCTATCAGCAAACTCAATATATATATATATATATATATATATATATATATATATATATATATATATATATATATATATATATATATATATATATATATATATATATATATACCAACTGGAAAAACAACTGCATCAATACATGAGTGTTGCTCTATGGATGTACAACCCCCACCACTAAACACCCCCATAACTGCCACCTACCCAGCAATAGTGGGAGCCATGTCAGTCTCTCTCTACTCACCTGAACAAAGTGCCAGTGGTACTGAAAATTCATGTGATTATGTGATTCTTTTGTGTATGTTACTACTACTCTGGTGTAAGTGAACTTATCTTCTAAGGTAAGTTGCTGATGTCCTATCTCTCCAATATATTAATACCTGGCCTAGTGCCCTTTAACCTAACCTAAAATTGTTATCAAAACAATTAATTCTCAATTGGTGGGTGACAGTTAGGCGAAACGTGCGAGGTGACGATAGGCTGTACATCAACAAAGCGCACACTTGCTACTCCTTTATGGTGGATATATCTCAGAATGAAGCTAATGTTGTGATGGAGACAGAGTTGTCGACAGACGGCATGAGAGGCACTGTACTCATAGCTGAGGACAAGGTCGTTCAAGGAGGGTAAGCATGTCAACTCACCACAATACATAAACCTTTAAATGATAGTGTATCATTTTATTTTAAAACTATTTTAAAATAAAACAGACTCATATTTTTTAAAATTGCTTTGTTAAGTCCTTTAAAATTTAAAGCACACAAAAAAACAAAAAAAGAAATAAAATAAAACAGACATGGAGATTTATTTTATTTATTTATTTATGTATAATAGTCAAAGACACCTTACATACTAAAATATATCTAGGCAGATGACTTGTCAAGTTACAACAGTGATATAAAACAAAAATAAATATATAACAAACATAGATGAGCAGCTAAAAATATATACACCAAATAAGCAGTTTTTGCTACAGGTAAACCACCCGTCCCGACGTGGAATCCAGGTAGTCTGAGACACTGTAAAAACAGTTTGAGATTAGATATTTAAAGAGTCTCTTCTTAAACATCTTATAATCATCCAGGCCTTTTAACTCAACTCGTAGATATTTGTATAGTCTTACACAGGAGTAAAAAGGGGACTTTTCGAGAAAATTTGTTTGATGAATAGG
Organism: Stictocephala bisonia; assembly: GCA_035578905.1. Taxonomy (NCBI): domain Eukaryota; kingdom Metazoa; phylum Arthropoda; class Insecta; order Hemiptera; family Membracidae; genus Stictocephala; species Stictocephala bisonia. Next base: position 403,554 of record JAQJVL010000335.1, on the reverse strand, counting down.
ATACTGCAAAATGGAAATGTTTCTAGTATTATATCAGTGTGTCTAATTCATGTTAAAATTCTCTCATAATTTGACTCTACAAAAAGTAAAGACTGGAACAAGTAAGCTGATGGTAGAGGAAGAATCTCTAAATTTTGGAAATGTTTCCTGCAAGACTCATTGTGAAGAGAACCTGTCATAAGTCTAATTATTTACTTTTGTTTTAGAAAAACCTTAGATGATTCAGAAGAACTTCCCCAAAATAACAGTCCATATGTAATCAGGGAATGTACATATGCAAAATAAACTTTTTTTAGGGTGTTTAGATTTATAATAGTGGAGAGAGTTAAAATAGCATAAAAAGCTTTGCTAAGCTTTTGAAGCAATTGATTAATATGCTGACGCCAAGTTAGGCTAGAATCCACTTCCAAACCAAGAAATCTCGTGGATGTGACAGTGTTGATATTCGGTGACAGAAAGGATGTATTATTTAAAGTACAGTTAATCCAGTTGATTTGGAAGTTTATAAAATATGACTTGTTTGGATTTAAATGAAGACCATTTGCATTGAATCATTTATTTAAAGAGATATTACAAGGTCACTAACCTTATCTTTAGTCCTTCACAGAAGTTAATGAAAGACTCTTACTCTTCCATGAACACTCTTCAGTGATCGATTGAAGATAAGGCTGAAGGCCTTAAAATATCTCATGAGTTTTATTATTTTTTCTTTTTGCCCCTTTTGTGTATGTAAAATTTCAAAGGCCTCACGAAAGAAATGTTCATTAAGGTAAGCCTGTTTTCCTGCCATAAGCAAAAATTCAGCCACTAAAATACTAATAATGAATATGGTAAACCAGTAGATATTTAAAAGATAATTTATTGTAAAGGGCTAAAATTTAACTAATTTAAGGAAAATTGAGATCATAAAAATTCATCAGAGATCTGGATGTGGAATTGTGTAATTAGTCATCTTATTCTTATTCTTATATATGAGACGCCGACCAACGTTGTTGGTATTTTAAGGCGAATATGAATGGTTATATGAGTTTAGGATGAGTGTGGATGAGTGTAGTCTGGTTACTATCTGAGTTCGACCGTTCCTCAGAAAGGGCAATTTATCAACAGCCCAACAGCCAGGGTTTTTTTTTTTTTTTTTTTTTTTTTTTTTTTTTTTTTTATAAGTGAACCTCAATACAAACTTGAAAAACAGCTAATAACATTATATCCTTCTAATTTTTTTTTTTTTTCTATTTCAAACTGAAGAACTAATTTTGTTCTTCTTTGATTTATTAAAACAAAATAACAAACCTAACAAAATCATACAATGTTTAGTTTATTTACTGAACTAGCTTCCATTAAAACACTTGCTATTGGAATTGTGTTTGAGCAAAGAATCATATTGCTTTTAGCATAAAGCTAAGTTGTGATTAATTCTTTATTTCAAGTCTAACTTTTTACTATTTTGTACAGGTCACTGTCATCTCCTGTCTTGGGTCTTCCTGTGATTCGCATGAATTCCGTTCTATGGTAAGTAAATAGTTTATAAGTTTTAGTCTTTTTGTGAAATCAAAACAACACGTATCTTCACCCCAGTTTTACACTCAGCAGTGGGCATACAACCTTCATAAACATATTAGAGAGATAGGACATCAGCAAACTTACCTTAAAAGACAAGTTCACTAACATCAGAGTAGTAATCACAAACACAAAGTTGACATATCTCACAAATTTTCAACACCACAGGCATTTTCTTCAGGTGAGTAGAGGGAGAGAAAGAGAGAGAGAGACACTGAAATGACTTCCACTATTGCTGGGTAGGTGGCTGTGGTGGGGGGTGTACATCCATAGAGCAACACTCAGGTGTAGATGCAGTATTTCAGTTAGTATATATAAATATATATGAAGTTTGCTGATGGGGAAGGGGTTGAAGGGAAGTGGTCTATCTTATGTTCAGATTATATGTGTCTGATTATATGTGTATATATGTCTGACATATAATCTGAACATAAGATAGACCACTTCCCTTCAACCCCTTCCCCATCAGCAAACTTCATATATATTTAAATATACTAACTGAAATACTGCATCTACACCTGAGTGTTGCTCTATGGATGTACACCCCCCACCACAGCCACCTACCCAGCAATAGTGGAAGTCATTTCAGTGTCTCTCTCTCTCTCTTTCTCTCCCTCTACTCACCTGAAGAAAATGCCTGTGGTGTTGAAAATTTGTGAGATATGTCTACTTTGTGTTTGTGACTACTACTCTGATGTTAGTGAACTTGTCTTTTAAGGTAAGTTTGCTGATGTCCTATCTCTCTAATATACTAATTCCTGGCCTAGTGCCCTTTAACCTAACCTAAAACCTTCATAAACAGAAATAGGACATGCTCCAAAGCAGTATAAACAGAATTGGAATGAATGTGCAGCTGTCTTACATTATAAAAAGATTTACATCTGTTTCATCACATTAATCATACGTGTTGTTTCCGTTTTCATGAGTCATCCTACAAAACCCTCCTCCATTATTGTCTATCCCTCCAGGTTTTCTCTTCCTCCACCTGTCTTTTGTGCATTCCTCTTCTCTCCACACTTGGTCCTCCCACCTTCCCTTGGTCTTCTTCCTCTTTCCTTTTTCTCTAGGGCTATCCTAGTCAACCTATTATTTCCCATCCTCTTCACATGCCCCGTCCACTGTATCCTTCTTCTTTCAGTGATATCACTTTCAACCATTCTCTGGTTATTTGATTCCTAATTATATCGCTTCTCCTGATCTTCTCTATTCCCCTTAAAAATATCTTCCCATATCACCATGTCATCTGCATGTGCTACTATCTTCAGATCTTTTGCTCCTCTGTTTCCTTGCACCTCTGAAATAATTTCATCCATTATGCCATTAAATAGGAACGGGGACAATATACACCCTGTTTTTTACCTGTTAAACAAATAATAAAACTTGTGGTATGAGTGATACCTGTTGAAGTGAAACACTCCTCTTGAATATGCTTTAGTTGGTTGTCCTGACTGTCCAAATGTTGGATGAAAGTAGTCATACTACTATTTTATTGTTTGAGTGGAAGGATTCTGAAAAAGGTCACTATTCAAGTAATTTGTGGTGGTTGGATTAGTCACTATTATTTGTAGGATGAGATAGCTGTAAGCGGGCTAGTAGAACTTTTGCATGTTTGGACACACAAACAAGGTTTATATTTACAGAAAGATACATAATGGAGGAAGAAGGCCGAGAAGAAGGAGAGAGGACCCTGTGTGGAAGGATGTGGGAAAGAGGAATGCCGACAAGACAAGTGGAGAAAGAAGAAACTTGGAAGAATAGACGAAAATGGAGACAGCTGTGAAAGATGACCCGTGAAAACAGAAGCGGTGATGATGATGATATAGATCAGCGTTTCCCAACCTGTGGTACGCGTTCCACCAGTGGTACGCAGAGGGGACTGCGGTGGTACGCAGTGACTACGAGTAGGCCTAGTAATTTCACCATGGTTTGCACCGGTGCGCCACTATTAACAATTCATTGACCAATGGCAACTGTCTCTAGTTATCAATACATTAGAACGAGGACGGGATAATTTCTTAGACAGCTATTACAGTTACTGCCTTATAACAGTGGCAATCAAGTAATATGTGCGAGATACAAAATTCATGCGCCCAGTCCTCAGGCGACAGGCAATACTACACTACTACACGGATTCAGATTCGGAAATGATCGGGATGGCTCGGCTCGTCAGCGCTGCGACCCCCCACCACAGTTCATTGACCTCTGTAGTCGCTCGCCAGTCGCTACTCCATTTCTGTTAGTTTAGTGGCATTCACTGTGTATTTGTTTGAGGTTAGCCTTCGTGCTTATGGTGCGCAGTTGATATGGATAAGTTTTTTAAACGAAGTCAACCTGGTCCTTCAACCAGTAGTTCTCAACCTAAAGTTTTCAAAATTAGTGAGAGTGAATTGAACACTATTAGTGGCCCTTCAACCAGTATTCCTGGATCTAAAACTATTCAAAGCAGTGCAAGTGATGTGAAAACTGTTGGCAGTAGTTCCGAGGGTACGGGCACGGCTACTGAAGGTGATGTAGCCCCGACTAGTACTCAGTCATCCAAAAGTACAGCTAAGTTAATTAAAAAAGAGATCATATGAAAGTACGACCCTAGTTATTTAGCTTTTGGGTTTACTTACACTGGGGATTTAAATGAGCCTACTCCACAGTGTGTTAATTGTATGGAAACATTATCCAAACACAGCATGAAACCTTCCCTTCTCATGAGGCATTTCAATACAAAACACCATAATTTGAAAGGGAAACCTGTGGCTTATTTTAAAAATAAAGAAAGTGAGCTTAAAGGTAGCAAAAGACAATGAGCTCATTTTCATCTCTTAACACTCGAGCAGTTGAATCATCGTACAAAGTAAGCTTAAGAATTGCTCAAGAAGCTAAACCACATACGATTGGTGAATCCTTAATCTTACCTGCTGCCAAAGATATAGTTTCTTCAATTTTAGGAGAAAAAGAAGCAAAGCTGCTTGATGTTGTGTCGTTATTTAACAACACGGTTACACGAAGAGTAAAAGACATGACGTTGGATGTCAAACGCATGTTAATCGAGAAAATAAAGAAGAGTCCATATTTTTCACTGCAAATTGACGAAACAACAGACATTACAAATATGCCGAATTTGCTGTGTTATGTTAGATATGAAGACGGTAACAGGGTAAATGAAGACATGTTATTTTGTGAAGTATTACCGACACATACGACTGGTGAAGACATTTTTGTTAAATTAAATGGTTTTATAAATGAGCATGATCTGGATTGGAACAAGTGCGTGGGACTTAGTACTGACAGAGCCGCCGTAATGGTAGGTCGCCCGCCACTCTGCCGCCGTTAAAACTGTAAATTTTATCAAGGCGCGTGCTTTACATTCTCGTTTGTTTGCAATACTGTGTGATGATATGGGTAGTTTGCACAGACAGCTATTGCTACACACCGAGGTCAGATGGCTATCGAGAGGAAAGGTTTTTACTCGTCTGTTTGAGCTACACCATGAGGTTTTCGTGTTTTTGTCCGACAAAAACTTTGAATTCAAAGACTGCTTCTCAGATGAACTGTGGATCTGTAGGTTGGTGTATCTGGCAGAGAGATATTTTCAAAGCTCAATGAACTCAACCAAAGTTTGCAAGGAAATAACAACACACCTTTTCGAGTTAATGATAAGGTATCTGCAATGAAAAAGAAGCTGAACCAAGCAGAAATAGATGCAGAAGAAAAAAAGATTTTACTGTTTCCTACTCGTGAGAATTTTGCTGACGAAAATGACATCCAACTTAGTCCTGAATTTCTGGCTGACATTAAAAACCATTGTCTCAGCTTAATTACAACCTTTACTTTCCTGAGGACCTGAATGAATATTCCTGGATGCAAAACCAGTTTGCAGAGATAGAAATGGCACCAGACAACTTAACTGCATCAGAAAAAGAAAAGTTGTTTGAACTAAACTGTGATTCGGAACTTCGGCAACAATTTTCAAGAATGATGCTTGTGGACTTCTGGGGTGAAAGGCGTGTTGATTACGGACAAGTAGCTGACAAAGCAATTAAATTTTTGCTTCCGTTTTCAACTTCATACCTGTGTGAGACAGCCTTTTCATCTCTTGTGTACCTCAAGAACAAATATCGAAACAGACTTCTAAATGTGGAAAATGATCTCCATTTAAGGCTAAGCAATCTCTGACCAGACGTTCCAAATCTAGCTTCAAAAATTCAAGTGCAACCTTCTCATTGACATAATGTTTTTTATTGTGTTGTCTTTTCAATTTTTTTTATTTTTATTTATTTATTTTTTAATGTGTGTCATATCTTGAGCTTTTTGTGTTTCTTGTTCATTTCAATTAATTCATTATTAAATGTTACAACACTACACAGAACTTCATTTTTCATCCTTTTTGTTGTATAGGTTAGTTAGGCTTGCACACTATTAAACATTTGTCCATAGGTCCAATTCATACTTCAAGTGACTAGGTGGTACGTGAAATATTTTAATCTAGTCAAGTGGTACACCTGTAAAAAAGGTTGGGAAACACTGATATAGATGATTTCGAACCAATATTGGGACCTGGAGTGTCTCTCCTCACCCACACCACCCTCCTTTGAACTCCACTTTGTGTAAAGTGATTAGGAGTCTATTTATCCTTCCAATGAACGATAAGTTGACAAGAAAGATTTGCTTATTGAACTAATCAATTCTTTATATTTTAAGATTGTATGGTTTTAAATCTATTTACTTTTTGTTGCAGTATGAGATTCAGAGATCCCAAGTATCCAGATACTTTCCTGTTTAAGGCTGAGAGACTAGTTGGAGCAATGTAAGTGTTTCTAAATTAACCTAGCAGAAAAGATTAAACTCAACCAAACCAGACTTATTACAACATATGTTTTTTCAAGTTACTCGGAGAAAAAAAGAGCTTCACTTGAACAAATGTAAACAGTTCATTGATGATGGTTGAGTAAGGGTAACCTATTTCTTCTCTATCTCACACGCTCTTCTGTCTCTCTCTCACTTCCCTCCTCCCAACCCACTCCCCCATTCTCCAGTCAGACCGTCCTTCCTCTCTACAGGTCTCACAAGCAACGCCGCTCCACCACAATAATTGTTTGTTAGCATCTCTTTAAAATAATATTAATACTGAGTTGATACTATCTTAATAAAAATCTCTGTGACATATACCGAATTAAGTAATATTTATAATTAAATAAAGTAAAACGTGTTTATTTGTAAATAGGTATATATAAATAAGGCAATCATCTTGTCGGCAATGCTAGTGATAATTCTTGCTAATTTAGGTATATGTTTTCTGTGGCCCATCTGGAATAATCTTTATTTAGTGCATTTTAATTATTCATTAGGTGATTATATCGACTGTTGTACATCAATTATTAAATATTTCACATTCGGTAAGCCTAGTTGATTTTTCCAAAAAATTGTTTTCATCTGTAATTAATGACTCCGTTTATATTATAAATATAATCTGAAAATATTCTATCAATATATAAAATAATGGAATAATAAAATAACTTCAAAATTTGAATTATTTATTTGACAAAATCAATACTGAAATAGGCCAAACATAATACTGTATTTATAAAGAAAAAGACTGGACAAAACATAAAACTGTACATTTTATGATAAGATTATATAAAATTAATAAAAAATCATTAATATATTTACATATAATACTGTATAAAATAAAAATAGCTTTTACTTATGGCCTAATTGAGACAATCTGTGTACAGAATTGTTTTTCATTTTATTAAAACGTCCTGTTATATTATTACTTTCTCTGGCATCGAATTTAAATTTGTTAAAATATAATTTGGTTCTAAGAAATTGCTTTATTGTTTTTTAAATATTTCATTAACTCTATGTTCGGTAAACATAGGCCAAACATATCTAATCAAAATATAAAAATTGTCCTTGCTTGCGAAATATAATCTTAGAACTTAGGCTTACACGGCCGGTGCCATTACTAGAATTTACATTTTCTGGTGACAACCGCGTCAAGGTACTATCTACAATATTTACAAGATAACTAGACGTTTCACGCATACTGTGATGTGGCATCCTCAGTGGTTTCTCTGGGACTGTCAGAGAAACCACTGAGGATGCCACATCACAGTATGCGCGAAACGTCTGGTTATCTTGTAAATATTGTAGATAGTACCTTGACGCGGTTGTCATTGGAAAATGTAGATTCTAGTTCCTATTTTACATTCAATGTCCGTGTCCGTACTGTACAAAGAAAAAACTGGGTAAATATCTGTATTTTTCATTCTATTAATATTAAAAGTTTGTATTTTAAATATTCTCTATTGTAAAAAGTACAAACATGTATTACTTCGAGCAATCGTCAATTGACACTTGTGAGAGGTTGTGTAATGTCTCACATACTATGCTCTATTATTATAATACCATAAACCTCCCTCCCCTTAAAAAAATAAAATTTTCAACTCTTGAAATTGGCCGAAAATTACTGTGAAAATTTTGAAAGAGTTGTTGGAGTTTGCTCTTTCTCTACTCAGTCCTTTGGCACCAGTTGAACGAGTTTTATTCTAATGAAACATGTCTGGACACCCGATCGAATTAGACTGTCAGTGGAGAATGGCAAAGCTGTTCTGAACATCAAAGTTAACAATGATATTTCATGTAATACTTTAAAAATTAATATATTCAGAAAAATTTGACTGATTTTAGCATTTAGCTAGTATACTAGTACAACTAGCACAAGAGATGCCTGAACAATTATGACAATTTATTGATTTCTGCCGAGTTAACTTAAATGTAATGACTTTTTAAAAGAAAAACTTAACTGTCTAATAATATTGTATTATTCTGTAATCTTAAATTAAAATATAGTTGTCGTATAAAGAGCATATGTAACTAAGTGGTTAATAATTTTCGCCAATTGACAACCTGAATCGCATATAATAAAAATTCATAAAAGACACTTTACAAATAACCTCCCACCAGACCCCGGTGTCCGTATTTTACTGTGAAAATGTATGGCAACACTAGTTTGTCTTGTCTGTCAACGTGAACGGTGACTGACACTTTGATTATGTCACGCCGATGATATATTATTTTATTTACTTTCTTTTTTATATCTTGCTAACTAACAGCCCTTGCTCCGCTATGGGGTGGTTCTCAATGCTTGCTTACCTCCTCTCCGTGGTTCTATCTAAACTCTTAAACCATCACATCAATATTAAACCTTAGCTTACTGCCATAAAAAAGTGTTGTAGCCTAAAACCCTATAAGTCTACTTTAGGAGGATGAAAATGTTGTACAATTATGCCACCAGAGTTAATATAATTGACCTTAAACATTTCTCATTGAAAACCAAACTAGCCAAGCTTTTGTGTCACGTTTATATTTTTTGTATCAGTTTGGCTACTCATGTTGCTGATTGGTGGCTACTCAGATTGATTACGATGGCTACCCAAACTGATCATGGTTACTAACCAATTTGATCATGGGTGTCTACCATTGTGGAATAGGCTAAGGCATAGTTTACCGCGGACAGTCCGCCTTTTTCACCTATATCCACGAAGTTGTTTGCGGCTACAAAATGTCCGCTTTTTTCTAACTAAACTGTCCACTATTTTCTCATTTTCATATATTTGGTAAATAAATAAATATGCATTTCAGCACATCATTTAAGCTGATAGTTAAAGAACAAAAATACAATAGCTTTCTTAAGTCATTGGCACTCGTTCACTCTCATTATCATCGTTCACTGGTACTGTACAATTTGGTGTTGTCGTGCCTACGTGCCTATGTGCATTAGACATTAGAGAGCATCAAGTAGTTTTGGGAAAACAGTTGATTTTATTATTACGATTCTGCCCGTTCTGCATTTACCTTCATTATGTAGTTCTCGTAAGGGATGTAAATCAAATGGATTAACTGCTAACCATGTATTAGTTTTACTATTAGAATATAAAATATGTTTTTTCAATTTTACAGAATGATTTATAATTTAAATGATTTGTAAATAATTATGCATTATATCTGGCATCTGACCTAGTTTCACATTTTATTATTAACCTACGATATCACATAAGACGTTTAATACTCTTGCTATAGCTGGATAATTGCAACATTTAATACCTTATAACTTTAACACTATATTATACTTAATACTATACTTATAACTTTGTATACTATTCACATTTTGTATATTTTTAACTAAACATGGTGTGAGCATTAATTATTAAGTATAAATAACTACAAATGACTAATAAAAGTAAATAATACGTTGTACAAACGTCAACGTATATATGGAGGGCAGAGAGAAAAATATTAGAATTGGAAACTGTAAAACACATAATTAATGTGAAAGATAATTGCCAAATGACTTGCTTGGAATTTCATGAGTAGCTTACCGTGGACACTAGCATGCCAATCTCGACACACATTATGCTCGTGAAGGAAGCTCGGTGTGCAGCCTCGCCAGGATACATGGCCTATTTGACCATGAATTTTTTTTTTGGGGTAGTGGAGGCTATAAACATAGCATTTTCGAAACGGTGGTGGCATATTAGGAATAAAGAGAAGAACGCATTTAATTTGATACCACACTAAGGCCACCATCTTGTTTATGAGTGAAAAAAGATAAACTTTTGTGAATTTTCCTGGATGTTTCAGACTGAGAGCTTCAATTCAAGTATACAGGTGATGAGGGTAGTTCAGATAGTATAAAATTACATTGTTTAATTTAAAAATAAATTGTATAAAACAAGGTTCTTTACATTTTTACTGCGTTTACAATAGTTTTTTTATAAGTTTATTTACGCCATAGGCATTTAAACTGAATCTACTAACGTTGCTAACGGGACAACGGTTTAAACCCACCAAGCAAATTTGTAATGGACCTCCCGTGATTTAAACCCGTGACCCTTTGCATGTGAAGCAGAAGTGCTAACCACTAAGCACGCAAGAAAAAAAACTTGCAATGATAAACTTCCACCGTGGAGTAGTGTTTAAGCAATTAACATGTAGGCCTGATATAATTTTGTGATAAAGGTTTTTAGGAACGTAACTTTAACCACACTAGGGGGCGGAAAAAATTTTGGGCCGAGGGACGCCAAAATGCTAAATCCGGCCCTGTATATTAACCCCATACACATACATTATCGGTAAAGAAACCTATTATAGTATATATCCAGTAAACCAAAGATGTATAGTACAACAATATTTAAAAGAATTAATTGGAAATAACAGACAAATTATTTTACTTGCCTACACTTAATACATTATTGTAGTTTTAAAAAAAATTAAAGGTGGCAAAAAATAGTGTTAAGGGGCGCTAGCGGCCCTAGGGCTATGTAGTGAGTATCCCTGCCCTTGCAACTAAAGGTTTGCGATGCCTTTGCATGCAAACAAATCTCAAGGAACAATGTCAAGGACAAGGAATATTGGTGTGGTCACAGTAGACAATTTGGGCAACCAGGGTGGAGAACATGTCATACTTCCGGACGAGCGACTCAAGAGAATGAAATGGGGAAATGAGAGGGGTAATTACTTTCCTTTACTGCTCACAGGTTGCGCTCTGAAAAGTCAAAATTTGAGGCGATTTCGCCTTCTTTAACAACAGATAGCAGCACGGTTGCTCCCATATTCCATGCCTCAAAATTTAGCATTGGATGGAACCATCTTCTGTGTATAGTAAAATCAATGGTATTATTACATACTATTATATAGTATAGTATCAAAACTATTAGGATTACATTTAAGGAGTAATGTTTATGGAATTTTCACTCTAGCTGTTATTAAAGAAATACTTTTAAACTGAACATATTTGGAAAGTTTCAATTTCAGTTTTGAAAACCAACGTTTAACTTCTAAATACTATTTTTATCTAATGATAAGGATGGAAACTCTGCTGGATGTGAGGGAATTCCAGTTTTCCTACTTAATATTTCTATAACTGTAACATGTTTAATAAAGCTATAAGGATTCTAATAAAGGTGTAAACCATGGAAAAATTTGCAAGCAAACTGAATTTAAGTATTTCATTCGCAACCTTTACGGCCATGCGATGAGTCAGCCAATGCCAATAAAAGACTTTCGTTGAGTGAAAGATGGAGTTGACAGTGAAGCAGATATAGATATTTTTGATATTACAAAAATTAACGATAATGCAACAGTCGGTTACATACTTGAATTTGACTTGGTGTACCCTGAAAAAGTACATGACCAATTTTCTGACCTCCCTCTCACTACTGAGTTAATGTGTCCACAAGGGTCTAAGAAGCAAAATTATTAACTACTCTTTATAACAAAGAAAGATATATTTTACACTTTCGCAATTTAAAGATTTACTTATCATTGGGTATGCAGATTTTAAAAGTTACAGAATAATTAGTTGCAAACAATCAACATTTCTCAAAAAATATTTTAACTTTTTTTTGTAACACGAGTTATCGTATTAAAACTCAAAATGACTCTGAGAAGGATGACTTTCTATAAACTAATGAATAATGAAATGAAATGAAAAATGACTATTGTACACAATTGGCGAGGTTAGGACTAAAAAGTCCTCTCTTACACCTAACCATTAATACAGTCTTGGGAAAGACTATAGAAAATATTTGGAACCCTCTAGACAATCGTCTTGTTAGAAATTCCAATCAGCTTGAGAAGTTAATCGCCAAACTTAATTTCACGAGCCGGACAATTTTCACTGGAAACTAAGCTGCAGTTCATATGGCTAAAGGAAAAAATGAAATTTAACAAACCTATATAAGGTTTAGCTAGAAAGAAACCGGATTAGTATTGCCGTAGCCACAGAACGAATGCAATAAGACTGAATATTGTACAGTTGGTCATGTTACTCCCCCTCCACCCGCTGCCTGAGTTTCTATCTCTCCTGCACTCATTCTGCCTGTAGCGTCAGTTATATAAGCATATAAACTTTTGTCTCCGCGTTGGAAAAATGTTGAGTGTCCATATAGAACAGCATGTAAACATTAAATTTCTTTACAAACTTGGAAAATCTGCAAGTGAAACCTTTTTAATGTTACAACAAGTGCTTTAATGTCAAATCCTCTGCTTCTCCACTGCAAAAAAACACGAATAGCAAAATCAAAATTCCAAGCCATGATGATTGTGTTTTTTTGATATCAAAGGCATTGAGCATATTGATTGGGTACCAGAGGGGCAAACAGTCAACCAAAATTACTACATTAGCATCCTGACTACCCCATGTGAGTGAGTACGGAGAAAGCGGAATAATTTGTGGAAAAACAAATCATGAATCCTCCATCAGGACAATGTCCCAGCTCACGTCAGCAATGTCAGCAAAGACGTTTTTGGCAAACCACAACATTCCCATGTTAGACTATCCATTATACACACCTGACTTGGCCCCTTGTGACTTGTTTTCTAAAGTCAATTTAGCATTGAAAGGGACGGCATTTGAGATTGTTAAAGCAGTAAAAGAAAAAGCAATGGAAGTCATGAATGGGCTTTCAGAAAATGATCTCCAACAGTGCTACATCCAGTAGAAAACTCGCATGGAGTGGTGTAGAGAACAAGGAGGGGAGCACATTAAAGGAGATAACATCAAATTGTAAATATTTGTAAGTAAATTTTATTTTCAGGCTCAGTCCGGTTTTTAGTAGCCACAACTTGTATATTTAGGCATGTGTGTTCTTGAGGTATCAAAGTTGATCATGTTTGATTTCCATTATAATTAATGAAAAATGTTAGGGTGATAAAATCTCATTGCAATATACAGACTCGGATTCTGTTACGTAGAAGATTTACAAACAAGTGATTTTTATCAGGACATGCAAAGTATGAATAACCGTTTTGATACTAGTGATTACCAATAAAACAAACCATACATTATCCCTCGAGGTAACAAAAAAAATGGGAAAAATTGAAGACAAACTTAAGGATTCTATCATGTGAGAATTTGTCGGTCTTAAGACCTCAAAAATATATAAAGGTGTCAAGAAGTCTGTTGTGTTGTATCCACATTAGATAGGATATGACAGGTTTTACTGTTATAATAAGCGCTTAATAAAATATCATCTTGGAATAGTTTTAAAAGTAGTTAATGACATGGTTTATGATTTGATATGTTTCAGAGAACCTCCAAGAGTACTGAAGCCCGGTAACCTCAGCCAGGAGGACAACAGGAACTGGAGGCCGCAGACAGGAATGGTGAGGTCGGACCAGAGGGCTTCCTTGGACACTGCAGGACACAGGATGCTAGGGTAACAAGAAAATATCATTTCATGCATGATTGTTATTTTATTGAATTTAGTTTGTGCCAAAGTTTTACTGAAAAAAATGTTTAAACGGTTTTATGTTTGTAAAATCAAAACAATAAAGATAATGTGTTGAAGTAATTTATTTCACAATTAAAGTAATTTTAATATCTTGTATCATGTTTCTCTACATTGAGACTGTTTACTTTTCTTCCATTCTTCACACATATTTCCTCCCCTCCAGTTTGTGAACTTCTTACCATCTTAGGAATCCAGCATATTTAATCGTTTCTTTGTTGTTCGTACCTCTTTGTGTTTGTTTATTTTAAAAATGATATCCACTGTTTATTTTCATATTATCAATTGTGTACTTTTATATTTTTATTTACCAACTGAAATAGTTTCTGTCAATTATTCATAAAGTTAAAAGAATTTTAACTGTTAAATAATAATGGTTAGGTGTAAGAGAAGACTATCTACTTCTAATGGTTTCTTTGTTTACCATTACATACAAATTCGTAACAAACGTTTGATAGATTGATAATTTGTTTGTCGATATTTGACTTTAGAACACTTGCACATACATTGTGTTTTTCTTGTAGGAGGTACTCCGGCAGGTTCAGCGGTGGGAGAGGAGGGTATGGTGGCAGCTCACAAGAGTCATCGCCTGGGGTGTACTCCTCAGTCCCCCCTCCACTCTCCTCAGGTGGTGAGTGATAGTATCTTAATTACTACAGTCTTAACCATGTATTACTTATCTTAACCATCTCCCATCAAAGCATCTTAAAACACTTCAACAAATCTGACAACAAAGTCCAAGTGCCTTGATCCACCTTCAACTGCCCTTTGCTTCCATGTTACTGTGGTTTTAGAACTTTATTTATCATTTTTTGTTCTATCAATAGAATGTTTTCTTTGCAAAGTGACTTCTTTGTACTGTTCTCTAACAAAAAATTTAAACCCTTATTTTACCCATATTTTTTTATTTCTACTTGATCATTCTTTCTTTTCTTTTATCTTACTTAATCATAAATCTTTACCGCCATCATGAATATTTCGAGACTATTGAAATTTGTTTAAGCAACGAAAATAAATACGTGTTAAGGAATAAAGTACCCTTTATTCATCATTTATTATAAAACACGACCGGTTTCAGCTCTTATGCCATCTTCAGAGTGTACACATAATACAACCTACAATAAATGAACAATTATAAATATAAAAGAAATACAAATAACATATAATTAATTTAGTGTGTAGGTAAGTTGAATTTTATTTTTGACTGTTTTGTTTTAGTCTAACTATAAAGAAGAACAAAAAGCAACAATAAAATACTTAGGTTTGATAAATGGTTACAGCTCAACTGTTGTTGACAAAATTATAAAATGAATAAAAATAAACAAAAGTAAGAAAGAAAAAATTATCAGTGTTCCTTATAATAAAATAATGAATAAGGCTATTAGAAAAACTTTTCAACACAGTAATTATACCATCACTTATATAACAAAGAACAATGTTTTTTATTTAATTAACACACTATCTAATAAAGATAATAAAAATAATAAATATGACAAATCTGGAGTATATAAAGTAAAATGCTGGGAATGCAATTCTTTCTACATAGGACAAACCGGAAGAACATTTAATTCTCGTTACAAAGAACACATACAAGCAATAAGAAACAACAACTCAACATCAATTAAATCAAACTTTGCTGAACATATTCTCCGGTCAAATAACAGTTACCAAAATATCAATGAAAATGTTACAATTCTAGAATTTTTATTGATGTTCTACATTTTATAAGATAAAGAGCTGGATCAAACTACTACATATTTCTTGAGCAGATTAGCTAAAGATTGAAAAGAGAGAAGGACTAAAAATTGAAAGTCGAAATTGAAAAATAGTAACATACTACTTAAGTCAGAGACAAGTTGTGGAATTTAACTTACAAACCATTTACGTTCAGGAATAGAAGATAATTTAGAAAGGAGAAGCAAATGAAGGTAAAACAAATGCGAGATATAAAGTTAAACAATTACTATTTTAAGAAGTCACCAGAGAAAATAAATAAAATTGTATTATCAGTAGAGGTGTGCCAAAAGAACTGGAACGGCAAAACCGTTCCGTTCCAATCCCCGGTATATTCCAGAATGGTTCCAATATGCGGCGGTACAATAAGTTCCACATTCCGATGATGCTTTACGTTCTGCTTGTGTATGTATGTGTGAGCGTTCTGAACAGAAAAAGTACGTTGTTTATGCCCAAGTTCTGACTCTGGTATGTTCCGGAACGGTTTTTATCATGCAGTATTACTAGTTCCACGTTCCGCCTTTTTTAATGTTGTTTTCGTTCTGCCTTTTTGTTATCAGACTATTATATAATGGGTGGCCCATCAAAACCTGATACTTTTTAAAATACAGCTGTTTATAAATGGTTCATTTGTTTACAGTTGTCATTTTTGTAGCATATGGTAATATAGGTTATGCCATTTTAGTAAACATGGATCAATGGCCAGTTCAACATCGTGCCTTTGTCATTGAAGTGTTTTTTTAAAATAATGAGTCTGTTACTGTTACACAACGACACCTTTCATAACTTTCATAACAATTTTCATGTACCATGTCATGGCCGTGTTCCCTGTCGGAACACCATTAATAAGTGGATTGGTAATTTTAGAAACACTGCATCTGCACTAAAAAAGAAATCAACTGTTCGTACCCATGAGAATGTTGAAAGAATTTTGAAGCAGTGCTTCAAAGCCTAAAACGTACAGCTAGGAGGCAGTCCGTTGGATTAGCAGTTTCAAGAGCAAGTATACATAGAATTTTACATCTCGATTTGAACTTCCACCCCTACAAGATACAGGTTGTGCAAAAACTTAAAGACACAGATCCTGGGTTTCGCATAACTTTCTGTTAAACGTTACTGCAAGGCATTCATGAAGAAAACCTACTGCAATGTTTGATAATGTCTGACGAAGCTCATTTTGTTTTGACAGGAAATGTTAACCCTCAGAATTGTCGTTACTGGTCAAGATATAATCCTAAAGAAACTCACGAACAACCCTTGCATAGCAAAAGAGTTACTGTGTGGTGTGGTGTTGCACATTTTGGAGTAGTTGGGCCATATTTTTTTAAGATTACACCGGTGCAACAGTTTCTGTACATTGCAGAGCGACGTGTTGACATGATTCAGAACTTCTTAATTCTCCGACTGCAAGAGCTAGATATTGAAATGGACTCTCTATGGTTCCAGCAAGATGGTGCAACAGCCAATTGGTTTATGAATGTTTTACGAGACCTATTCCCAGGTCATCTCATCTCTCGCTTTTGTGATGTCGCATGGCCTGCACGATTGCCCGACCTAAGTGCTTGTGATTTTTGGCTGTGGGGTTAGATTAGATTAGATACACCGGGTTGTGGTCCGGTCGCCAAGCCCACTGCGCCTAGACTCTATGGCCCTTTGCGCCCCGAGACTGGCGACAGTGTCACAAGAGACCAGTCCCCCTTATGAAGGTCATGATCTCCCCGAGTGTAGCCCTTCTAATATCCTCTGGTTCCAGAAAAGCGGCACCCAGAGTCCTATACCTAAGAGATGAGAGAGCTCCACAATGACAAAAGATGTGTATGGAGCTCTCCTCATCCTCCTCACAGAGCCTACATGTGGAGTCCTCTGTTAGGCCCATAATCTTCATATGTCTGTTAAGAAGATTGTGTCCGGTCAGCATACCCGTAACCGCCCTCACCTTGGCCCGGTTACAGCTCAGCAGATCTCCGCTGTACCTGCGACCCGGTCCTTGGATAAGAGCACGAGACTGCCTGAGCCCGGACTCGGTCCTCCATCTGCTATCGTGTTTCTCAGAGGTCCACCTGTCAATTCTTCTTTTTACCTTTTGAAGAGGAATACCAAGAGCCGGCTCTGGCCCCAGCAGTGGGCACTTTGCCCCTCTCCTAGCCAGTGCATCGGCTCTCTCATTCCCATCAATACCAGCATGCCCAGGGACCCATATGAGTCTCACCTGTTTACGCTGGCAAAGAGTCTCCAGGATCCCCTGGCACTCCCATACCAGCTTAGAGCTTGTACGTGGTGCCATGATCGCCTTTATCGCCGCCTGGCTGTCCGAGCAGATTGAGACAACTCCTCCGAAGCCACCTAGACGCACTTCTTCTTGTGTGGCTATCATGATAGCCATCACCTCCGCCTGGAAGACGGTTGCATGGGCCCCTAGAGGTACAGACAGAACTTTCCGTGCTCCCCTCCCGTACACCCCCGCTCCCGCACCTTCTTCTATGAGTGAGCCGTCTGTATACCAGACGCTTCCCTTTACTTGAGCGGGCTCGGTACTCCCCATCCACTCATCTCTGCTTGGAAGGAAGGCCCTAACCCGCCTGTCGATTCTGTACTTAGGTACCATTAAGTCTGTTCCCATCGAAATCAACGGGTCCAGACCAATGTCCCCAGATAGTATACTCCCGTGGAGTCCTGGTTGGCCAGACAGCCAGCCACCAGTCGTCCTTATTCTGAAGGCCGCTTTACAGGCCTCCCCTTTTACAAACAGGTCCATTGGACGGAGCCCAGTGAGGACCTCCATCGCCGCCAATGGGGTTGTTCTAATTGCGCCTGTAATTCCCAGGCACGCCATTCTTTGACATCTGTCTAGTGTTAGCCTTGCACTGTTCTGTGCCATGGCCGGCCACCAGACAACAGCCGCATAACATAATGAGGGCCGAAGTACACTCGTGTGGCTGTGGGGTTACTTGAAGGGTAAAGTTTATTCTGCAAAACCTAACACCATTTTCGAGTTGAACTGGATTAGGAATGAATCCAGTTCCAATACTGGATTAGGAATGAATCCACGGCTGCAATACTGCTGCCTATGATCCGTAGGGTAATGTCAAATTTTGTTAAAAGATTAGAGACCTGTGTGGAAATCTGAGGAAAGCGTCTGAATGATGTTGTATTCCATAAATAAAAATAGCATATATAAGGGCACATGTTGGTTATTAAAAAAAAAATCAAATTTGAATTATAGTCGTTTTATTTTGAAAACCGTCAGGTTTTAATGGGCCACCCTGTATAAAAGTAAACTCAAAGCATATGTAGAATATAGGTACTATTGTAAATGAAACAACTTGAAATTTTGTTGTATTTAGAAATAAATCTAAATTCTAAATATGTTTTAACTATTTATTTTCAAGATAAATATTAATAGCCACATCAGTGTGAATAACATTTTTATAAATAAAATGTTTTTGTTTCATAAAAGTAAAATGTAATTTTAATAATTCTTAAATTTGTAAATGTTTCTTTTAATTATTTTAAATCAAATTCATCCTGAAACTTCACAAATAACCTCCATTGTATTTGTTACCCACTACTATGAATTATTGTTACATTACGACGCACAAAAAGTCATTTCGTGCCTTAGTAATGTAGAAGCTGTGCTCGGAACGAAAGTCGGATGGGGAACTGCTAAAAGAACGTGTTCCGAGTGTGGTACGGAACGAACGGAACAGTTCTCGTTCTGGAACTGCCAGGCACACGTCTAATTACCAGAGTATAAGAGAATGCTGTAGTACACAATGTAAATAAGTTTCAACGAAGTATGACCTCTACAATCAAAACAGTCTAATGCTCATGCCCTATATCACAATCACCCAAAACAGGAACGTTCTTTTATTACTACCATACAACATTATTGTTTTGAAGTTAAGCAGGAAATAAAACTAAATAATATTTACTTTTACGTAAATGAGTGGTAGTGAAAGAGAAGCGTAGCTGACACATGACGAACTTGAATTACATGCGATATCAATGTGCCTTTAAGTATGGTGTAATTGGTTACAGCAGCTCTAGTTACAAAAATACAGTCAAGACACCCTAAAACCTAGAATAGTTTGTAGTTCAGACAGTTTCAACTTTAGAATATATGTTAATATGGAGTAAGTTGTTAGTGTCAATTTGCAAATTATTTTTGAAATTGTTGAAAGTTCTGAAAATAATTACATATTTGTTTAACACTGTTATCATCAGGAGACAAACTTAAGGTGCATTGTCCCAGGAGCTACTCTTGCAATAGTAGCAAAGCTACAGTAGCTCAGCACTGGTAAGTGTTGTTTCAAATTGGGACCATTGTCCTTGACCGCGACTGACGCGGCTAGGCGCTGAAGTTTGCGACTGTAGCGAGCCTGGTTTGGGGGCAGTATCAGTTGCGTAGCAATTGGTGTTGAGTGTATACTAATATTATATTTTTGGTTGTTTTAAGTTGTTTTCAAAGAATGTCTTTGCAGACTACAAAACTGTTGTTTACACATGAAAAAGATGAAAAGCTGATAGAAGCCATAGCACCTCATCCTGCCATTAATGACTTGAACAGTCTGTGTAAAGATCAGCGTGCTAAAGATAACATTTACTTATGTGTTTTAGTCAATCTGTCAAGTAGATAGTTTGACTATGCATTTCAAGTCACTTGTTCTTGTTAAGATGAACTTGGAAACCCACCTCATATAAAGTTCACACACGCAAAACAAATTACGCACCGATACAGCTCTGAGGGCGATTGTTAGACAAGAATAAGTGACCTGATGATGAGTCTTTTGACTAGAAACGCGTAGTCAAGTTGTCTAGTGGACAGATTTATTAAAACACGTAAGTAAATATTAATCGTCAGTATTTTAATAGCAGTGCTAATACCAATAGTATGTTTTTAAAAAATAACTCAGTCAATAATTAATTATAATTTGTTAAAAATGTTAATTGTAATTACATACAACCATTGTCTTTACATATACTATCACTTGTCTGCTCTATTTTAATAAAGTTTCCAAGATAAAAGTGTTGCTTAAATTATTACAGTTTCCAAACACATGTAGTGTTAACACAACTGTGATTTAATTACATATATTTAAAAAAGAGTGTTTTTAAGTGTGCTTTCAATAAACTTAACGAGTTTAGTCGTTAACCATCATATTACCATTAATAACTGTTATTACCAATTTTTTTTGTACTTATAAAAACAAATGAAATAAATTAAAAATACAGTTAATGAGAAATGTTCAAAGTGTAAGAAAGGCGCACTTAAAAAATACACGCTTGTATATTAACAATATTTTGCGATACCTTAATGTTAGAGCAAGCTTCTCTCTTGCTGTGATCAGATAGGGAATTCTGTTTGTAGACAGTTTTGTAAGGTTCTGCCGTATTAAACTGTCCATGAACTGAAACTGGTCTTTTGAAAGTCTGAAAAACCTCAGAGAAAAGTGGGTTGTCAACTTGCTATGTTATTAAGATCCGAAAGTACTTGTATACCAACTCGAGGTGCAAATATTATATCTATCATTTCTTCATCCTCAATCTCCTGTACCAAATGGTATTTTAAAACAACTCCTGCCTCAAACTCATAACTACCACTTCATTTGCAAGTCAGCACATGAATAAACCAGAATCGCTCTAGACCAATTGCTTCAGGGATAATGACGTTGTTAGCTTCCAACGCTGAGCTACTGTAGCTCCGCTACTATCACAAGAGTCGATTCTGGGACAATGCACTTTTAGGGTTTATGGAAAAGATCATGTCATGTTGAAGCATTGCAAGTGGGGAGTAGCTGGATGTGCTGTGATTGGTGGAGCAGAAATCGTACGATCCACGATGTAGTTTTATTGATTATTGAGCGTCAGGCCATATTCATTGCCAATATTATATCAAAGACAGTATGAACAAATCACAAAGAATTGTAAATAATAATCAATTTAAATGTTATAATACGAGATATAGTCAAAAAGTTCCCGGAATCAATGTCAAGAGACACATAGCCTGGTTGCCAGTGGGAATTTCGTTGTCTATCAGCTAGTGCTACTCCTGGATAAGGGATATGGGTAGTGCAAATATCGCCCAACCGCCATTGTTCTCCCATGGAGAGCGCTTTTTGTGTATTTGCGTGTCTACATTGTTGCTTTTAGAAGATTGATTTAAAGATCAGCTAAAAAACATTAAATTTTGTGTTTTGCTTCAAAAGTCATCTTCCGAGACACTTAAAATGTTATTTCAAGTGAAGATTTGAAGCGATGAAGAAAATCCAATTTTATGAGTGGCACAAACGTTTTCGTGAAGGTCGCCTAAACATTGAAGATGACTCATGTAGTGGACGCCCTTCAACTGCAACCACAGATGACAACATTGAGCAGATTTGGCAAACCGCCCATGCAAAACTGAAGTATAACAATTGATGAAATCGCATATGAGGTAAATTTACCCACAAAAAAGTTCTTATTGCCTTACAAGGTGCCATTAGGAGGAAACTGTCCAAAAATAAGCAGGAAACAATTGGATTGATACTCGTTAGTACGTAACTACCTAGCCAAGCACTGGGTTACCAGGATAGAACATTCTCCCTACTCACCTGACCTCATGCCAGCCGATTCCTTCCTGTTCACATGGTTAAAACATCAATTAAAGGAAAACGATTTGCAGGTGCTAAAGCTAAAAAATGTGATAAAATTATTGAAGTACATTAAAAAAAATAAGTATCAAAAGTGTTTTGATCGTCTGTATGATTGTAGGGACAAGTATATTGTTGGAGGAGGAGAGTATTTTGTGAAGTGAAAGAGGTTTGTAAGTTTTTATCTGTCCAATAAATATATTTCAACCAATTCCGGGAACTGTTTGACTATACCTTGTATACAACATTAAGGCTAGTAACAACCCAGCTCCTTATAACACACATGATTATATGTGTTTGTAGGTTGACTAAAAACACATTTTAGGTTGAAGTGGATAACTCCCACTTTCCTTCAGAACCCATTTGTATGACGTTAATCGCATTACGCAATTGGCTAGTTAAAGCATGTTTATTAATATTAGGGAAACTTCTTCATTATCTCGGTATTAAAAAGAACAAATGTAACATTAGATCAACGGAAGCTTATTATGTGTCAGTTTTTCACAATTACGGCACCTGAATTATTTAGATTTTGTTATGGACAGGAAAGCAAGCTTACCCAGTTAAAAATTCCTTTTCTATATTCTTTTGAATTCAAAAGTTAAACACAAAAAAAAGTAAAATCAAAAAAGTAAAACGAAATAAAATTAACCCATTATTAATATATAAGTAACGAGAAGGTATCTTTGTTGAAAGCAAGGTTTAAACGAACAAGGTTTAAAATTAAAGAATCACAAAACATGCTCTATAATATGAAATATATTTTGAGTCCTTACCTTGATTGGTTTCGAAAGTGTTGAGAAGTAAACATAAAAAAATATTTATAAATTTATATTTTATAAGTTCTGGCTCAGTTAGCACATATGGTTTTTGAAGAAATGAAAAATTCAAGATAGCCAAGTTGTTAGAAATGTAATGTAGATTTAAAATATATACACATGTTTAGCAATACTATCAAAGGAAAAAAAGCTAGGTAAATAAACACAACTATGTACATTATTTTTCATCGATACTTTTAGTCTGATGTGTCATCATCTGCCAGCTTCCTTTTTCTTCCCACCCTTACTGGCCTCCAAAAGTGTTGTAATTTATTGAAACAATGTTTGTGTTATTATTATTGTTATTATAAACAATGTTATTGAAACAATGCGAAATTAGGATCCATTTTCACTAAACACAAACAGAAATGTAAACAACTCCAACAAACCTCATTACTGACAGCTGACTCAATCACATTAAATTAAGTAAAAAAGAAAAAACTAATCAGTGTGTGTCATGCTTAGTAAAAACACAACCAAAAGTTTGCATGTGCTCAATTGCACCATTGTAAACTAGCACATTTAAAGTGGAAAATACTTTCTTTAGCTTTTTTATGACATTTAATGAACCCGAATCGTTTTATCTATTGTTTAGAATATTAGTATGGTGTTAATTGTTGGTTAACAGTTTTTTTAAATGTTGAACCAGAATTGATATGAGTATGAAAACCATTTGAGTATGATAGTTTTGACAATTAAATTTCTATAGTTTTTTTCTTAAATTAATGTGATTCTTGATTGTTAAACAAATCAAAATAAACATTTAAGCTAAAATAAGAAGTTGCATTTTGTGAATTACAAACTAAATTTGTTTCAAGGATTTTTTAACAGTGGGAAACAAATACAAGTTGTTTTATACAAAACTGTTATTTTACGAAGATTTTTAACAAAACTGTTATTTTAAGAAGATCATTAACTCAATTTCATATTACTCAAAATATGATTGAATTAATAATTTTTTTTTAAATTACCCTTTACCAACAAACAAATTAACCTTTTTTGTCATTTTGTTTTAGCTAAACAGATGTTATTTTTCTCTGTCGTCAAACTAGGGGTTATTATAAATGTTTAAGGTAACAAGACTTTACTCTTTATTTTTAATGATTTTTAGTCATGTTAGAAAGATTTGAGAATTGATCTCAGGTCATTATTCAGTCTTGAATGTCAGTGTCCAATCTATCGTAAAACACTGGAGAAATAACGTTTAAAACGCATTTCCACTTATTTACCATGTGAGGTAAAAAAAGATGACTTTTGTAAGTAACTTTGTTCGTCTTAATGAGACCTTTAAAATGACACAAATTTATGCATGTTGCTTTTGACATGTTTTGATTTATAGGAATTTTGAATTTTTGAATATTCGGGTTACATACAAAATATGCATAAATGTACTCATTTGGCATATCATAGTAAAACCGACATTTTTGTGACAAAACTTTGAAAATGGAATAGGCACACCTCAAAGAAGAAGAATTAGAAGAAAATTAGAGGGTATTCCATAAATGTCAAAATTTTCGTCAAAAACGTCTGCCATTTCGAAACAAATTAAGATATTCAACAAGAACTTTAAAATTGTGTATTGCTTGTCCCATGTTTACATTTTAATATTTCGAGATATGAACCCAGGACACTCAGTTTTGGAAGACACTGTATATAGATTTTGATTAACATTTTTAATGGACTCGCCGTGTGCTAGTAATAGGGGACTCATTTTGTTTTATGCCACTAGATCAAACCATTGACCCGCTATATGTACTACACGGGTGGTCTGCCTTACCCTGTGTATAACATATTACATTGTTCTTTTTTTTTTTTACAGTATAATTTAAAAATATTTTAAGGTAATACAGTACTTTAATGCATATTTTTTGAATTTTAAATTTAGCTTTAAGTAAATATTGATAATTTTTCTTGGCTCAGTTATTAATTTCTTGTGATCGGATTCATACAATACTAGCTGATAGCCCTTGCGTCTTCGCTAATGAGTGATTCTCTAGGCTTCCTTCTCTCCGTGGTTCTCTCTAAACTATCACATCGATATAAAAGCTCAGCCTGCTTCCGTTCTCCTAGATAACAACGTTTTATAGTCTAGAAACCCCTAGAAGTTTACTTCGAGAAATCCTTTCTTCGAGGGTCTCTAGCGGTTCTGGGGATTCTAATCAAAACTTCAAATTATGATAACTAGACCGTAACTTGTCGAAACAAATAATGACTGATAAACGAGCATGTTTCTGGTGTTCGCCCCCTCTGACAGATGAAGAGTCAAATCAGGAAACGGAAGTCGAAGATAACGAGCCGCGGCGACACAGCGACGATCACAAAGAAACAAAGCTGAACGTGTTTTGTATGAAGTGAAATAAAGTCAATTTGTGCGTGGGAGGGGGGGTTCATTAAGGGTCGGAAGGTCACGTGACCCGCCCCTTCCCCCAGCAATAACTGGAGCGCCCCTTGTTGTTGTGATTGGCCTGTAATCGTAATGACCGATGTCGGTGAAGGGACTTGATGTACGGCTCCGCGGTTAGCTCGTACAGGTCAGCTGTGGGGCCAATAAAACGGCCGCCAAGTAGAACGAAGAAGTCATGTTCACGTGAGGTCAGCTCGTCCCGGTCAACTTGGTGCCAATAAAACGGCCGCTCAGTAGAACGAAGTAGCCTAGTCTTGTTTACGTGAGTTAAGCTCGTTCTGGTCATCTTGGCGCCAATAAAACGGCCGCCTGTTAGAACGAAGAAGTCGTGTTCACGTGAGGTCAGCTCGTACCGGTCAACTTGGTGCCAATAAAACGGCCGCTCAGTAGAACGAAGTAGCCTAGTCTTGTTTACGTGAGTTAAGCTCGTTCTGGTCATCTTGGCGCCAATGAAACGGCCGCCTGTTAGAACGAAGAAGTCGTGTTCACGTGAGGTCAGCTCGCTCCGGTCAACTTGGTGCCAATAAAACGGCCGCTCAATAGACGAAGTAGCCTAGTCTTGTTTACGTGAGTTAAGCTCGCTCTGGTCATCTTGGCGCCAATAAAACGGCCGCCTGTTAGAACGAAGAAGTCGTGTTCACGTGAGGTCAGCTCGCTCCGGTCAACTTGGGGTCCCATAAACACATGCCCGGTAGAAGGAAGAAGACTGGTTTACGAAGTGTCAGCTTGGTAGTCTATAAACATTAGCCCAGTAGAAAGAACAAGTGTTATTTATTTGGGGTCAGCTCACTCTATTGAACTTGGGACAAAATCTTGCCCTGTAGAACGAAGTAGTCTTGTTCACGTGAATTCAGCTCGCTTCGGTCATCTTGGCGCCAATAAAACGGCCGCCTGTTAGAACGAAAAAGTCCTGTTCACGTGAGGTTAGCTCGCTCCGGCCAACGTGGGGGCTTATAAACACTTGCCTGGTAGAAGAAACAAGTCTTGTTCACTTAGGGTCAGCTCGCTCCGATCAAAACGGCCGTGAGTAGAACGAAGAAGTCTTGTTCACAGTTGGTTAACTCGCTCCCGGTCAACTCGGGGCCAATAAACACTTTCCCAGTAGAACGAAACAGTCTTGTACGCGTAGAACTGTGAACTGCCGCCTCAACTAACAGTAATTAGAACTCTTAAAAAAGATAGTGACTCTTACCTACAGTGGTAAAACTCCGAGTCCATGAAGAAAAGCTGAAAATTGCCTTTATTTTGAAAGTATGGGTATAATAGAAGGTCTATGGTACTATTTAGTCCATATTTTGATAATGGTTGAGGTTTTGTTATAGTACAAGTATTGGGTGTTTTAAAATGCTGGTTAGGTTAAAATGCCGTTTGGAAAGACTTGGTAGCTAACGTATTTATAATCAGGCGGATATGAACAATTGTTACAAATTAGTGTTTTCGTATCATTCCGTGTTAATAAAACACCTACCGATGCGGTTAAGGAATGCTTTACCTACAGATAATGCGCACAATATCCGCACAGTACGAATACCTATTATTCTAGCTAGATGGAACGTTTTCTAGATTTTTCTGATTATTGGTTCTGTTCTCACTAAATGTTTATTCATTGAAAAAATGTTAACATCACGCATTATGGGTAACAAACGGCTAGTTGTTGGTTTCCTGTACTGTTGACGATTCATGCAACAACCTAAAGGAGCATGCTCGTAGAGCCCACGAAAAAGAGGGTGGGGGTTGTCCACCCTCTTGTCGTATCCCCCTGATTGTGTACGTTGCCAGAATACCAAACTATA
Source organism: Stictocephala bisonia (assembly GCA_035578905.1). Classification (NCBI taxonomy): domain Eukaryota; kingdom Metazoa; phylum Arthropoda; class Insecta; order Hemiptera; family Membracidae; genus Stictocephala; species Stictocephala bisonia. Next base: position 376,332 of record JAQJVL010000335.1, on the reverse strand, counting down.
TTGGCATGTATTTGTGTCAGTCAATAAGCCGGACACGGATGCGTGAAGAACGAGTAGCTTAGCTACGCAGGGGTAACGAGTAGTCTAGCTACTCAGGGGTAACAGTCTTCTTCCCTTTATTTTCTGTCAGCGTAGTAAGCCTACTTCACACCAAATGAAGGTTGCATTTGCACTGTTCTGAATACTTTGCTGGATAACAAGAAAAAATTGGGTTTTCCGGAAGTAAAAGCAAAAATGTATCGACCTGCTTAAAATAACAATGTATCATAATAGATATGCAAAATTCATTCCGCTACGATCAAAGCAACTTGGTCCATGTCTAAGCTTTATTTTCACCGGACAATTTGCAACCATTTCTCTGTTTTTGCGACGATATATTCTTACGAGTTAAGTGGACACAGTTAGATGTTCAAATAAAATCTTTATCAAACTCTGGTAACGTTAATACTATTACAAACCCTAACTCTGTTCGTTTTTTGCTACCATTTGGGTTGGGAGGCAGTCTTGACAGCGATAAGAATGAACGTGGAAAAATACACTATAGATTGCCTGTGGTGTTGAACCGGCCGTAGAACGTTTGGCACACATTTTTGGCCGATTTGGAATGGCACGTTTGGCACAGTCATTAGAGGGGATTAAGAAGGGTCAACCTGTAAGTTTCAGAAAGGCACGATTGGCACACACCGCCCGGCCAGGTAGTAGCAGCCAGGTGGCCAGAATGCGGGAAAATGGGAACTTTTTTGCCCCCGCAAATTCCCTGCTGTGGTGCTTATTGAAGTAAGCAACTAACCTAACCTAGCCTAACCTAACCTAACCTAACCTGCGGTAGATCACAGCTGCTACCCAGGTAGATCACGGATGCTACCCGAGTAGATCACGGCTGCTACCCAAGTAGATCACAGATGCTACCCAATTGGAACACGGATGCTACCCAAATAGATCATGATCTAACCTAACCTAACCTAACCTAACCTAACCTAGTGAGGTTTAAATTTAAAAATTTGTTATATCACGGGCAAATGACTGCCACGCAGAGTTGACGGGAATAATACAATTCCCGTTTTCCCTCGTTCGATGGCGTCTACCTGGTCGAGCGACTGTGCCAATCCTGCCTTTTCCAAGCAGGCGAGTTGACCCTACTTATTCCGCTCTAATGATTGTGCCAAAACTGCCATGGGCAGAAGGTCCAAAAATGTGTGCCAAACGTCCGATCCCCGTTGAACCTGTTTGGTTTCAGTATAACCGTATTCTTATTATTTACACTTCCATAATTTGACAAGTCCATCTTTACATCACTTTTTAAATCAACTGCAATAAGGGCTATTTTTAAGTTTGTGATTTATACTGAGTACAGTATTGTTTTGTTTTATTTTATATACTTATTTTATTTACATTACTTCTGTTATGACTGAAATCAGTTACGCAATATCCCGTGTAACCGTCGAAATTGAATTCTGGCATAACCATATATTCACAACCTTACATAACAGGTCCAATCTAATAGGCAATATCTTTTGTCACGTTCATTCTTAATGGTATCAGACTAATTGTATACAATTTTATTGCATATACATAATTTACATCACACTGTGTAGTAGGCAAAATCGCAGCTAATTTTATTTACTGTATTTATTTTTCTGCAACTTTTTTCGATCAAAATTAGTGTGGGATCACTGAATTGATTTATAATCATTCATTCTTAATGAACAGACGCGTTGTGGGGGAAAAGCCATTTCCGTAACATTTAGGGCTACCGTACTTAAATATAGATAACCACCTCTTCGACTAGTTCTCACATAATCTTAAACGAATTTTCGCCAAAAACCAAATGGGAGTTAACTTGGGACACGTTTGACGGTCGAAACAAGTTTCTGTTTACAAACCTACAGCCGCCATCAGTGGAATGAACTCGAAAAGAATGGACTATGTCGAGTCTCTTTCGCACGGGTGTGGGAAGATGCAACTACTGGAAATGTAAGTGGGGAATGGCAAATAATCAGTCATGTGATTGCGGGATAGAAGTTCAAACTATGGATCACATAGTTAGTGATTGACCATTGCCTTCTTTTCAGGGTAGGGGGGGGGGATTAGCTGGTCTTCGTTCAATCGGAGAAGCAGGTGTTGAATGGTTACCTACGAAATCTAGAGACAACAATATTTAAACACTGAGACATAAGTAGCCTACTTTGGTGTGTTTTTAATTTTTAATTCCTTTTTCCTTTTGATTTGGTCGATGGCTTTGAAAACCATACAATACATTATTTATAGGGAACTCAAATATTTAGACACTGTCATTCGTGATTCTAGCAGGTTTTCTAAAAGATTTTTTATGATGTCAAAATTCGCAATACTCAGGCCCAATTATTTTCCCATACAATATTCCGTCATAACGTACAAAGTGTGCGAGCGCCTGTGAATCCGTCGTCAGTTTTTGTGGCTACCGGACAAAGGCGTGGGAGCCCTCCCCCTTCTAAACGTTCTTTATTGGCCTGCCTAATCTAGTGTCTCGCCGAGTTTGACAAAACTCGAAACATGTTCAGTCTATCGTCGACACAAAGACTGTCTGCGCCGATCTTCTTTCTCTGTAATGTGCTTTAAGACCGTTCATTATACCCAACAGTCAATGTTATTTGTAAAATCAAGTGCATTTTGTACTACAGAATTTTTTTTTACAAAATGCTTACGGCTCTTGACGATGCACGATAATCCTAAAGACTCTTGGCGTGCACTCTAAGCATACGTCTCTGGAAGATGCGCATGTTACGACTCTTGACGGTGCACGATAAATATATCGACTCTACGATGCACGATAATGCTTATTACTCTTGACGTGCACTCTAAGCACACGTCTCTTGAACATGCGCCGCATGTTACTACTCTTGACGATACACAATAATCTTTACGACTCTTTACGATGCACGATAATGCTTATGCCTCTTGACGATGTACGATAATCCTAAAGACTCTTAGCGTGCACTCTAAGCATACCTCTCTTGAAGATGCGCCCCATGTTACGACTCTTGACGATGCACGATAATCCTAACGACTCTTGACGTGTACTCTAAGCATACGTCTCTTGAAGATGCTAAAACATACGTGCCCACTAAATTTACGTTACAATGCATTGGAATACCGTATCCTTATATATATAATACGTGAAGCCGTTTTTTGTCAACGCAACTCCTCCCTTGTTTCTTGACCAATTTAAACGGTTGAGGTGTCAAAAAAATTGTCTCTGTTCGTAGTTCTCAATTATTCAATAGTTTCATCCAAAAGGGCATGGGAAGCCCTCATAGTACGTTTTTCGGGCATAAGAATAACACGGGGAGAGATTTAAATGAATTAAAAGGTAACAGCTGTTAAAATGTAAATAATGATAACCAATACAATTTTAACAGCTGATTAATGGTTTTTGTAATATTGAAGAGGTTAGATCTTTCCCAATTTTAGACCAGGTAAGGCTGTAAGCATGGTTTTATTCACTTACGGTTATAGGTCTCCGCCCCACTGGCCCCAATGGTTGGTAGGAAGGTAATACAATGCAGTTATATTATTTATTTGATTAATCTTCAGCTGTTAAACAAAACCAAATGAAATAAGAATGCGATTAAAATAGGTTCAGTAATATCTTTGAGAGTGTAAACTAAATATATTGCAACACAAGTACACTGATTGAGCGATTATTCTATAATTTAATACTATGATTTTACTTGATACAGTTTACATACTAATATTTGTAGTCAGAAGTCAAGGCTGAGACTAAAGGCCGAGGTGTCACGAGCGCAGCGAGTGACGGGGTTGGCACGTGAATCGTGCAGGGGGGTCCCCGTCACTCGCTGCGCTCGTGACGGGGACCCCCCTGCACGATTCACGTGCAAACCCCGTCACTCGCTGCGCTCGTGACACCTCGGCCTTTAGCCTCTGCCTTGACTTCTGACTACAAATATTAGTATGTAAACTGTATCAAGTAAAATCATAGTATTAAATTATTGTATAATCGCTCAATCAGTGTACTTGTGCTGCAATATATTTTTTAGTATGTGTATACATACACACACACGCGCGCGCGCGCACGCACACACGTGAAGCCGTCTTTTTTTTTTTTTTAACGCAACTTCACCCTTGTTTCTTTATACATTTTAACGATTTAGGTCTAAACAATTGCACTAATTTGTAGCTGTGTAGTAAGGTTTCCATTTTCCAATTTTTTCCCCCGAAAGGCACAGGAAGCCCTCAAAGTAATGTACGTTTTTTAGCCGTAAGAATAACATGGAGAGAGTTTAAAATTAGTCAAAAAGAAACCGCTATTCAAATGTAAATAACGATATTTGCAGTAATGATAGGGTTAATATACATATTTCTTAATCTCAGTAATAGCATTGGTGTTTATAAATAAACTGTAAATAGGTTTGAAGTCGTGCAATGTGTGAGCTACTAAAATTAAATGTACATATTATGTTTGTTGTCAAAAGTCACATTCCGAGGCCGAAGGTCGAGGTGTCACGAGTGTAGCAAGTGATAGGGTTGGCACGCGAAACGTGCAGGGGCAACCCTTGTAATTATAATATTCAGCTATTATTAGGCTTATAAAATTCTTAAAACAATATTAATATTATGCACGTATGGATCGAAGAGTACACAGTGAAGTACAATCAACGCCGTTTCGACGAGTTGACTATTTTTCTGACCCACTTGGTTAATTCTTTATGGATTAGCTCTCTTTTTTTCACTGTACCAGGTTGTTCCTTTTCACTTTTGTTTCGCCCTCTGACCTACTCACCAGTAAACAAGTATTTTCCCTGAATGATTTTATATTTTTATTTTTATTTTTAAAAGATTGACTTAATTTGAAATTTTAGTAAAGTATTTATTTGTTATGTATTTTACATTTCTGTTTTTTACTAAATCGTTTATTTATTTTATAAGACGCCGTTCGTCAAGATATGGACGAATATGGATTTTGAATTAGTTATTCTTATACATCAAGTGTAGATGAGCGAATGTAGTTTTTTTTTTTTTTTTTTACAAACTAAGGACGATTATTCCGTCGACAGTGTCATTAATTAATAGCCCAATGACAATAGAACATCCGGTGGTTATCAGCTGATCCCTCTCATATTTGTTATGACTAATTGAGGCTTGAAGATGAGCTTTAACAACAACGCTACTGTGTTGTTGTCCCAAGAATGTTGACGATTATTTAAACACCTCATTAAATTTTAAATAAATATATCAAACAATGTGTTTTTTTCGAATAACGCCCATTATTCCATTTTTTTCCAGAAAATCCTCCGTTTGCGGTTAAAAAAAGACGCCCCGGGAAGAACCTGGGCGCAGCAGGCAGCGCGGATCCACAATGCGCTCACCCACGCGAGTGCCCTATCGAACCCTACCAGGCATTCCGTTATGAATTAATGGAGAATTAAGTTTTCCGTCAAATGTTATTCCGGCTGTCAACACCCGGTCCCTTCCTTCCCCTCGGCGAGGGTCTCGAGTGGCCATTGTTGGGCGGCTCAGCCCCGCACGCCGGCCGAGACTGATTGCTTTCTTTTACTTCTTCCTGCCAAATTGGTGGTTCTGAATTGTTTAGTGGCTATTCTTGGGCGAGTAAGTCCAAAGTGATGTCATAGCGAAGATGCACGTGTAATTGGTCTAAGTTGTAAACGTTAGCAAATTATGTTAAGGCGAAAATTAAAAAAAAAAAAAAACCTACAAAACACGATTTATGGCTAGAAAACAAATTAAATTTTATTTTAGACTCTAGCATAAGGATAAACGTACAAACGAACTTATTACAAAGAACCAGTTTACCAGAAAACGATCTTGACTGTATAAAGCAATATATTTTAACATCTGGTTACGTGCTGTATCATATTAAAAAATAGATAAAAATAACCATTAACGGTTATAAATTTGCAACTTTTGCCATAAATAAACAAATTGATCACTTTTAAAACAAAATAAAAATGTATATTGAAAACTATTTTGAGTTGTAAAAAGAGGCAGACTTTTTACTTTCTTACATATGCGTTAGCACAAAGAAAGTAGTGTAATCGTCCAAAAAAAGTTGTACAAATTGGTCTAAAAATCAATTTTAGGGTCCTCTGAACTCAAAAAAGTGGGTTTTTTCGAAAAAATTTTTGAGTGTCCGTATGTGTGTAGACCTACCTATGTGCAGTTCGCTGGAGAACAAACGGATGGATTAATTTTTAGGAAATTGGTTTGTATGTGTATTTATCCAAGACCATTTTTTCTAAATGTTCGTTTTTTATATATTTATGGGGGAAAATAATACAAAAATGACATTTTCTCAAAAACGGCTCTAACAATTTTGTTTACATTTTCAGGAAAGATGTGAATTACAATTCAAAATATTTGAGTGAAAACCGCATGTCTCTAACTTGACTAGTTTTTTTAGTTATGGCAAAAAGAATATTTGGGAATCAAACTTTTATTCATTTATGAAATTCATATCAAATTTCATAAAAATTTATCCATCCATTTGGTCTCCAGTGACGTGCACACACACACAGACACACATACGGACATACATCCAATGTTTTTTTGCCACTTTTTTAGGGTTCAGGGGACTCTTAAATGGATTTTTAGACCAACTTGTAAACAAATTTTTTTATAATCACAATACTTTCTCTATGCTAACGTATATGGGAGAAAGTAAAAAAGTACTGGAATTTTAACAAGCTTACACTGTGCATCAACTTTACACTTGTATTACTAAAATCCCGTTAATATATCGCATTTATATTTTAATACATGGTCGATTGAAGTGTTTCCTATAAAGTTTTATAAAGTTCAGAATTATAACTTTGCAAGATAAAATGTTCTTACTGTATCAATGTTCTGAAAAAAGTGTTCTTGGGTTCTAGAGGTTTTTAAAATTAATTACTTGGTTGCATTGTAATCTTAGAAATGTATGGGTCTATGTTAGACACCTTTTGTGTCTTGTTTATATTTTTGTATTAGCTGTTTTAAATAAATTATTGAATTAATGCCAATGTTACTCTTATGAAAAAAGGAACGTTGTTGAGCTGATTTCTACCCCATAGGAATGGAATTTCGTGATATACTTTTTTTAGTGGGATGATAAAATCTAACTTCCCTCCAAATTTAATCAAAATCTCTTCATTGTTTTCTGGATATTTCGTGTTGAGTGAGTACATAGTTTGTTGATTTTATATTTTAATTTATAGATTTATACTGTAATAGAATCTGAATAGAACGTTTTATAATGATTTAGAGGGGTTCTTTTGTTTGATACCTGATATCAATCAAATATCTTAAGTTGAAACGTTTTTTTATATTTGTTAAACGGTGGTGTTTTGTCTTGTGGGTGGGTGGGGTACAGCCTACATACAGTAATTAGTCGACGCCGTGCTGCTGTTAGCTGTTTGCCGGCGCGGCTCTGAGTGGTCGGCCAGGCACGTTCCTACCGCCCACCCACCCCACCACTTGACAACTTCATTAAGCCCGGATACTAATTAAGTCCCGGACCCCGAGAGCTGCCGTGGACTCCACAGCTAAATCTCCGGCTCTGATCCTCGATATAACTACAACAATTAGTGAGCCCACTGTTTCACGACCAAGAAACTTTCGTTTGATTACTATAAAAGGTTTATAAAGCGGTATAAAATAGTCAATGGTGGCTGGCGTTCCCCAAGGTAGCTGTTTAGGCCCAATCATGTTTATCATAACATCATTTTAAAAGTAAATAGTTACTTTAGAGTAGAATAAAAAAGCTGTTTATTTTTACAACGGTTATGGCAAAATCATTAAATGGAAGAACTAGACACCTTATTTATTATTATGACGCCGATCATTAAGCTAAGGGTGAATATGAGGAACGATTGAGTGCGATGAGTGTAGACGATCTAGTGTAGTCATCGTTTCTAACTAAGGTCGATTGTTCCTTAGAAAGAGCCATTTATGAATAGTCCAATAGACAGGGCAACTAAGGGGTCTTAAGTTTTAAGTGGAATCCAAACCACGTAGTATTGGTCAACCTTGAATATCAACCAATACGTACACCCTATATTTCTCTAATAGTGACCATGTGGATGACAACTGTTGAGCGGACGAAGTATCAGTATTAATAGGTTCGAGTATAAAACATATCACCTACAATCTCCACAACACTTCTCCCCGCCCCCAAGTAGCTGGGTTACAACACTGCGCCATTTCCGCAGTCGTGGGGCGTTCGTCCAGGCGCCCAGTTTAGTGTTTTAAGGAATTTTTTCTAGATTTTATCGCAACTGCCGCTAAGAGTAGTAAAAATCCTGACTCACAAACTAACAAGCAATGTATATCTCTCCCCGTCATAGCCCCCGCCTGCCCTAATAAAATATATTAATTTATTTTCTTCACCAAAGATGACTGTAAAAATATCAACTCGAAATTTAAACAAATAATAAAAAAACAAAAATAATCGGTAACACTTAAAAAATGTATATATATATTTTTAGATTTACTATATTCTAAGTTGATTGGTACCTTTTTTCCACTAAATTCTCAAAATGTTAATAAATTGTATCACACGGTTTGTTAATGAGTTAGTCACTTTGGGCAGCCATATCTCCATAAAGATTTTTTTCCCCACAACACATTGATTACTTACATGGATACTAACAAATTTATTCAAAAAATTGTCAAAAATAATTTTTGATCGAACACCCTTATTGCGTTATTTCGTTCTGTTCTTCATGGTGATTTATAAAATGACCGATTACCTCAAAACTGTTAAATTGTTATTTTTATTGGCAAACATATTCTAGTGTTTACAGATAGTTTGTACAGTTGTGCTTAATGGTCGTCATCCAGGCGCTACATTTCACGCAATTGTTGCTTGGAGTAGCAAAGAGCCTACCTCACTAACACACATACAACGTGTCCCCCCTCGGTACATCACTGTTCCTGCCTGTCCCGCCCCGCAAATTTTACAAAAGTACATAACTCCCTCATTTATTGTAATATCTAGCGATGAAGTTTTTCTATATTATTAATCTACCTTTCAGCCAAAGATAACTATACAAATTTCAACTCAAAATCTGTACAGATATCGTTTATAGAAAAATAATTAGATATTTCCTCTTAAAAAGATAATTTTTAAAAATTTTACTTTACACTAGGCTGGTTAGTAACTTTAGTTAAGGTTTCTCAATTTTTGTTATGTACCTAGAAAGGCCAAATTAGCCAATAGACTTTTAATCTTAAAAAGTGTCAAAAATAATATTTGATCGAACACCGCTTAGTAAAAAATAACTACTACAACTACTATTATTATTAGATAATACTAAACTTATTCCACCTCTTATGTAACTGGTGATGATTTAGTAAATAATTAATAAGTGTTGATATTTAGTTTAAATACATAAGTATGGATGAATAAACGGTCTGGTGTGACAGACGGAACAGCTACCGGTAGACGATGGACCGGTGAGAGAGGTAGGTTGCGGCCAAAGACGCACTTTGAAGCCATCAGATAAGTGGGCCGGGGTGTATGTTTCAAGTGGCGCGCTCTCCTTCCACGGTCTGTGTTAATCCCGGCATCGACCCTCCCCGTACTGAGTAGGAATACCGTTGATTTTATACACAAATAGATTTCCCATCCAATGTTAAATGTTTAGTCTCAAAATATCAGCTGTTTTTGTGGTCCGTTGTGGAGCGCTAGTGTAGTTCCGTGTAAATGTAATGCAGTTTAAACCAGCTGTGGTTGCGAGCCTCGCTAACTAATCAAATTTTAGATGGAATATCTACTGTAGGTGTATATAATCAAGGGCAGTAAGTAGACGGTAAAAATAATCACTATCGGTGGCGTTACCAGCTTGTCTTGGGAGAGATGGGGGTATGCGGGGAATTATGTGTTTTGTATGTTGGGGAAATTTAAGGATGAACAACGATTTAAGTACGTAGTATTTATTGAATAATACAGTATTGACTTGTTAAAATGTTTCTTTTTTAGTTAGGTGTAATTTTAATTTATGGATCGATCCATCAGTTGTACTATGCAAATACAGGGCGTTTCTTTTATAACGCAACCCTATTTACATGCACAGGAAATTAAGGTTTAAGATAATTACAAGTTCATAGGTTGGTCACCCTGGCTCCTCCCCTTCCTTGGCTGTCAGCTGTTTTACATTGCGGCTTTGTTGTTTGTTGTCATTAAGTTGAGGTTATAAACAGGTTTTGATCAGAGACCAGAGAGTGTTTATTGCAGAGGAATATTTTAAAACAAAATCATTTACAACAAAAATGTCAAAAAATCTTGTAAATAGTAGTAATACATGTTAATAATAATAAATTGTGTTATAGATATATGATTTGTTTGTCATTTTTATTTTAAATCACGGGTTGCGTTTTAAAAGAAACACCCTGTATATAATAACAGATATCAAACGAGCGTTGAAATATTTACGGTGAAATATTGACTTGAGTACAGGACTTTAAAGCACAACTATAGTAGGCCTATATAAAAGGGTTATATGTCGTTATTTACGGTGAAATATTGGCTTGAGTACAGGACTTGAAAGCACAACTATAATAGGGCTATATAAAAGGGTATATGTCGTTATTTACGGTGAAATATTGGCTTGAGTACAGGACTTTAAAGTACAACTATAGTAGGCCTATGTAAAAGGGTTATATGTCGTTATTTACGGTGAAATATTGGCTTGAGTACAGGACTTTAAAGCACAACTATAGTAGGCTTATATAAAAGGGTTATATGTCATTATTTACGGTGAAATATTGGCTTGAGTACAGGACTTTAAAGCACAACTATAGTAGGCCTATATAAAAGGGTTATATGTCGTTATTTACGGTGAAATATTGGCTTGAGTACATGACTTTAAAGCACAACTATAGTAGGCCTATATAAAAGGGTTATATGTCGTTATTTACGGTGAAATATTGGCTTGAGTACAGGACTTTAAAGCACAACTATAGTAGGCCTATATAAAAGGGTTATATGTCGTTATTTACGGTGAAATATTGTCGTTAGTTTAATGTTCAGTAAACTAAGGAATGTTGATTTGTTATTGATTACACTACAAAACTATCAATTGAAACTAACATATTTTATTTCAGTACTGTTATTTCGATAATCAAGTTTTTGCTGCAAAACGAATATTTTAAAAATAATTTTGTGGTACTTGGGTGGGGTTTCTAACCCCCCTCACCCCCCATTAGTTTCGTCACTGGCCGTTGTAAACTGAATATGAACAGCGTATCTGATTTAGATATTAATATTTCGTTATGTATGAACAATATTCTGTCAAGCGTTCAAAAATTATTTGTTTGAGAGAAAGCTTGAGTTTTTTTCTATTACAACGAGTCCGCGCTGTTTCTTATAACCATTGGTACGTAAATTTAGGATTTTTCGTTCCTTAAATCGTTTACATGTGGACAAAGCTGGGTATGCGCTGGTGGACCGGTCTTAGTCAACTGTGTACTTGTGTGGGTGGGTGATTGGATGGATCATCAACGACGTAAGTTAGTGGGTGGTTAGAATGTTCATCAACGATATACGTGTGTGGGTGGGTGGGTGAGATGGTCATCAACTTCATAGTTTGTGAGTGGTTGAGTGGATCATCAATGACGTAAGTTTGTGGGTGGTTGGAATGTTCATAAACGACATACGTGTGTGGATGTGTGGATGGGTGGGTGAGGTGGTCATCAACTTCGTAGTTTGTGAGTGGTTGAGTTGATCATCAATGACGTAAGTTTGTGGGTGGTTGGAATGTTCATCAACGACATACGTGTGTGGATGGGTGGGTGAGGTGGTCATCAACTTCGTAGTTTGTGAGTGGTTGGGTGGATCATCAATGACGTAAGTTTGTGGGTGGTTGGAATGTTCATCAACGACATACGTGTGTGGATGGGTGGGTGAGGTGGTCATCAACTTCGTAGTTTGTGAGTGGTTGGGTGGATTATCAATGGCGTACGTTTATTACTAAGACAATTTTAGCCCTATTGCATTATTAAACAATATACAAACAAACGTCAATCACAAGTTCTATCAAAGCTGTGGTGGCATTTGATATATTTATGATAAGTCTCTTATGGAGTAATAAAATTTTTCATACAAAGTAGCAGTTTACGATGCACAGTTCAATGGAAATATACGATCATCGTCAATTTACGATGCCAAATTAGGTCAAATAAACACTGGTTGGCTTATACCGAATGCAAACTACGGTTATACGTGTAGATATAGACCCGTATAACCTAATGTACTTGCACGCATATTTCCAACATTGCACAATGATCTTAAAATTGGTTCCTGTTGTTTAGAAATGGTATTCAAGAAGCCCCCCTCATAAATCCTATACTTTAAGACACTCTGAAGTGTATTCGTAATTAATAAACAGTCCTACGTACCTGCGAGGTAGTCGAATCAGATATACACTAATGTTAAATGTATTAAATGAATTTTTTAGAATAAATTGCTTTTGTTCCTCCATTAATATTATAATCAGTGAGATCTACTAAATTAATTAAGGCTTTATTTTTAGCTTTAAATTGAACAATTTTGTTTTTAAACTGTTCAACAGCAGTCCGTTTTTGTTCAAACCATTTAGTCAGGTCGTTGTTAAAGAGGTTGGGTCATCTAAAACGTATTTGAGTGGGTGGGTGTTCATTTGGTTAAATTTGTACGCAAATAGTTGTACTGCACTTTCTCACTAGCTGTGTGTGTGTGTGTGTGTGTGTGTGTGTGTGTGTGTGTGTGTGTGTGTGTGTGTGTGTGTGTGTGTGTGTGTGTGTGTGTGTGTGTGTGTGTGTGTGTGTGTGTGTGTGTGTGTGTGTGTGTGTGTGTGTGTGTGTGTGTGTGTGTGTGTGTGTGTGTGTGTGTGTGTGTGTGTGTGTGTGTGTGTGTGTGTGTGTGTGTGTGTGTGTGTGTGTGTGTGTGTGTGTGTGTGTGTGTGTGTGTGTGTGTGTGTGTGTGTGTGTGTGTGTGTGTGTGTGTGTGTGTGGCGTGCGTGCGTGCGTGCGTGCGGCTGCTGCGTGCGCTGCGTGCGTGCGTGCGTGCTGCGTGCTGCGTGCGTGCTGCGTGCGTGCGTGCGTGCGTGCGTGCGTGCTGCGTGCGTGCTGCGTGCGTGCGTGCGTGCGTGCGTGCGGCGTGCGTGCGTGCGTGCGTGCTGCTCGTCGTGCGCGTGCGTGCGTGCGTGCGTGCGTGCGTGCGTGCGTGCGTGCGTGCGTGCGTGCGTGCGTGCGTGCGTGCGTGCGTGCGTGCGTGCGTGCGTGCGTGCGTGCGTGCGTTTGTTTTTTTATCCCTCGTGCTTGTATTTTCTAATTTTAAGACATCTCCTGCCGCCCACTTCCCCGCGTTCAAGTAAATTATACAAAACCTCTTAAATCGAAAGGTTAATACTTTGTACAGTCTTGTCGTGGTACACGGAATGTCTGTGGACTGTGACTCGTGACTCGTCTTTGGCGTGTCGGCAGGTGTGTGCCCGGACGGGCGCGCCCTCCACCTCGAGTGGCCGGGCAGTCCGCTGTCCCCATGGCAACCGTTGCCAGGCGACCAGCCACAATAATTATTACATTAGTACATGCGCAGTTTAGTATTGCTGCTACTACTGGTCACCATTCCAAATTAAAATTTACTCTTGCCGTCGATCCGTTTTCAATATTGTTCAACCCCCCATAGTGTGTTACTGTAGCAGTTCGTTTTAAATGTACACATTTTGGGTAGGCTGTTGTACTTATATCATTATGAAATTTTTATTTGTGCGCTAAAAAATACAAACTATAATATTTTTATAAATATTGAACTTTAATAATTTGTATTACTATTTACTGTGGACAATCATATGTTGTGCATCGTTTAAATTTTCATTTCTCAAGTTGAGTGATATTTTTTAAATTTGTTGGTTTCTGAGTTTTTATTATTTATTTGTTAAATTAGTATTTCTTATTTGTATTAATATTTTGCATGTGATAGATTATTTGTGTGTATACAGTTATAATATTCCGTTTTAACGTTATTGTGTTTTGTGTTTTTCGTAATTATAGTCGTTTTAATAATTGTTTTCTTTTAGTTCTCTACAAAATGATTGCGTGGCTAAGCAAAAAGCTCGCTGTGAGTATTTTGGTATGTGTTGGGCCCATATAGTGGGTGGAAGTTGAATAAGCCATGTATGGACGGTAAAAGGGCTGCGACCACAACTATTAACATCATAGAGAAGAAAGATATAGAGGTCGCATCCAATTGTGCTCTAAACGCGTGTCGTTTAGCTTTGTCTCCAATTCGCCTTTCGGAGGCAGGGCCAGCACCTTGACAGTCCCTTCCATTATACCTCCAAAACCTCAAGGATAAACGTCGATACTTTTACTACAGGTGTATAAAGATGTACGTTAGTTAAACACTATTTATAACTGCCACGTAAAAGACAGTCGCTGTGGCCATAAGAAAGCGACATATGTTTCTTTCTTCTCTGTGTTAACATTTACAAAACTTAAAATAGTCGTGGAAATTAACTCACGGTGTCAGTATTTGTGATCAGTGAAACTATTTTAAAAGCATTTTACGTGCTGTTTTTAATATGTATCTACATAAATGACGTGGTAATAAGCCTTCAAAAGTGGTAGCAAAAGCAAGTGAACAAATAATTTCACACTAACAGAAAAATATACTTAAAAAATATCTATGATTTTAATTTATTCACCAAAAATTTTTAATTTGTATTGATCGTTACGTCAGTTGGTAATTTATTCTAAACGAATTTTACGTTCTTGTTTTATGTAAAAAATTGTGTTTTTTATTTCAAAATGCGATTATTGGCTGCCCAAAAAAGCTAGACTACTAAAGGCATTTCCTTGTAACTATTTTATCAAGAAGGTGATATCATGCTGGCCGGATGTACATCGATACAAGGTCCATTGTCTCTATATTGGGGGGAGGGGGGGGGTCACTGTGGTGCGGGTGACATCGCCACGTGCGGTGCCAAGTTGTAGTAACTACAAGATGTGATCCTTAGATCATGTAAGCCATTAGCAATCCTTTATTAATGCTTTCATTAAATGTTGGTAATAGTCCTTTGAAACCAGCTTTACAGTCTTGGCCTCGTTCATACGTTATGTTATTTATAAACAGTTTTTAAGAGTGTTCTATCGAAAATTATTTTAGAAAATTTTTTTAATAAAACTGTTAGTATCTATGTTAATAAGAAATGTGTTACGGGGAAAATTCTGAAAATTTCTTTATGGAGATATGGCTGCCCAAAGTGACTAATTTGGCCTTTTTGTTGCATAACTCATGGACAAACCGTGTGATATAATTTATTAACATTTTGAGAATATTGTGGACCAAAGTTACTAATCAACTTAGTATATAGTAAATCTAAAATATATATATATATATACATGTATATGTATATATATATATATATATATATATATATATATATATATATATATATATATATTTTTTAATGTTACCAATTATTTTTCTATAAAAGATATTTGTTCAAATTTTGATTTGAAATTTGTACAGTCACTTCGACAAAAAAGTAGTAATATTTATAAAATTAATTGCTAGAGTTTACTATAAGTGTGTGAGTTATGCCCATCTGTCAAATTTGGGGGCGGGCAGGCGGGGGCTATGAGGGGGCGGGAGGGTAATACATTGCTTGTTCATAATGTGAGTCAGGATCGTTACTACTCTTAGTGGCAGTTGCGATGAAATCTAGAACAAAATTCTTTAGAACGCTAAACTGGGCGCCCGGACGAACACCCTTAAAGGAAAGGCCGATCTCCTTTTTAACCCTGCGGGGGCTATGAGGGGGTGGGAGGGTAATACATTGCTTGTTCGTTTGTGAGTCAGGATCGTTACTACTCTTAGCGGCAGATGCGATGAAATCTAGAACAAAATTCTTTAGAACGCTAAACTGGGCGCCCGGACGAACACCCTTAAAGGAAAGGCCGATCTCCTTTTTAACCCTACTTTTCTCATTTCCCATAGAATATTTATCTGTGCGAGGAACTTATCCAGACAGAGTAAGGAGTAGAACCAGCACAGTACAAGGTGAATATTATTGATAAAAAGTCAAGTTAAGGATTCGATCCTGTGCTATCTCTAAACTCAGGCTCCAAGAAGTCTCTACGCCTTAGACCGCTCGGACACTGGATCTCCGTTACATGTCGTGGTGCATACGTTGTACCAAAGGCTATAGAACTTATTTTTATTATTATATACCATATTCTAAAGGATATTAATGTATACTTTGTTCTAAAGTATATTATTATTATTTACTAAATATTCTATAGTTAGCAAATATGTACATAATTAAATGTACCTTTTCTTTTTCAGGTGGCCGCCAACCGCACAGGCAGGCTGACAACTACAGGGGGTGAGTGATTGACTCATTTGAACATGAATTTAATGTCCAATCGTGCAAAAGCATTTTTCATTGATCGGTGATTAAAACTATAACTGAACCTTGTTAACTCAAAACTGAAGGGATGGAAAATAAATTCAAGCTATCGAATGTTTCGAGTAGTAAACAAATTTAAAACTATGAATTCAATCTAGTTCAGTAACTGAATAATAAATAACAACTTATGAGGTTATGGGAATGTCAAGAGATTTTGGAAAAATTTGACTTATCTAGGATTTTGAGTTATTGATGGTCATGTTATCAAGGTTGGGCTGTAGCACAAACACCTGACTTCGTCAGATTATGTCTCAATACCAGAATCGAATGTCCGTCATAATATAAAATAAACAACAGAATAATTTTTAGTTTGGATCTTAAATCAACAACATTACAACGACTTTTTTTTTTATCTGTCCATTTTATGACTAGAAAGAAGTTGCATTAAGAAATGAACAGTTTATTGTGGGAGAAGTTTATTTTTACTGATAAAAATAAATATACTGTCTGTATTCTACAGAAAGGTATTATAAAACCACTAAGGACAACTATTTAATCCCACTTTTCTCAGTTTTTCACTTATAAATGATTGATAATAATATCGAGAATTACTATGATATGTATTAAGTATGAAGAGTCAATTTCACTTTATGTTTGAAATAAAATCACTAAATGAAAAGTACTGTGACTGCTTTGTATGTACCTTTTAGAATATTTCGCCCAGGAACAAACAATTAAAGGGGGAGATTTCTGGTGTGTATGGCAATATGAGATCTATTCTGCAATAAAATAAATAAAAAAAAACATAAAAGCTAGTTTTTAACATATCTATTCTTATAAAATTGGGTTTGCTAAGTTTTTTCTAAGTTTTTTAATGGAGAGTTAACTAGATTGCAACTTTTTTATTTTAATTATTTTCATTTTAATTAAAATTTATTTTACATCAGAACAGTACAAAAATTTGAACAAACAATAACCAATCAACGTTGAAAATTTATGAAAAAATTTGTTGTTAAAATGTTGTTGTTAATGAACAAACACATTAAAGAACTATCAGTCAAGCTGTTTTTGCTTGATTTAATTAAATTTAACACTGGTCTCGAGGATAATAATAATAGATTCATGCTGGTGGGAAGTAACCAGAATTATTATCCACCTAACCTATTTCTCAAAAGTGGTACAAAATGTATTAACAATTTTCCTTATATTTTAGATCCGATCGCAACCAAGACAACAGGGACAACCGCTACCAACCTTATCAGAGGAATTCTGTAAGTATTGTGTAGTGTTGACGTCTGTCGTCTATCATGTAAATGTGTAAGCTTCTTTTACATTTGTTTCTATTACATCTTTTACATTTATGTTATTTGTGCTTATGCCTCTCTAAATACAGATTATAAAATTAGCACTTTTTCAACTCTGGTTTTATTGAACTCTCCAGAATATCTACTCTCAGATACTCTCAAATTATATTGAGAAAGGTAAACTTAAATCCTTAAAGAGTGTTTACAGCAAGATTTTAATGAATATACAAGTAAAATACTAGAACTAGTGATATCTAACTATTCAATTTTATTACATGCTCTATGACATAGGTCCCAAACCGGGGGGGGGGGGGCATGAAGGCAAGTCAAGGTGATATCTTACTTCCAACGACCAGTTGGAAGTAAGATATGGAGCTATATAAGACCAGAGAAAATGCAAGCTCTTCCATCTAGTGACATCAACTTCTATCCATACAACACTAAACCAATTTCTTTTTCTATTACCCAGTATTTATCTACCTAGTAAATTAAAATTTTTGATCGTGTTTCTTGTAAAAGTAGAAATGACTAATTTTTTCAATTCAATACTTGTTTTTCACCATGTGCGCAAAGATTCCATACATTTTGCTGTCTAAAGGAAGGAGGGGTGTGGGAAGTTTTCATTTCAACGAGAGGGGGCGAGGTACAAAGAGGTTTGAGATTCTCTAGCCTAAGGTATAGAGAAACGTTATTTAGTGGTTTTAGTTTTGTTAGTTTCGTTTGTCGTAAATAGTCTGTCATTAATTATCTACATAATCCTATACATACACACAAAAAAAGAATCCTAAGATTGTTTTTATAAACCATGTTTTACAAACAATTTTGTACGGGAAAATTCAAAGTATATGATCACCACAATAAACTCAAAGTGTTTTGTAAGATTAAGGAAGGAACCACTTCACCGGCTTGAGCCTATTTTTCTTTCATCAATAATTTAATTTTTGGACAGATCATTATAGTATTATTTCATTTAATTTTCAGTACTTTTTTCCGTCAGTCTCGCTTAATATTATTTTCTTATTGTGTAGTTCACTATGCAGTTCTGTTTCTTTCGTTTACTATTCAAATTGTTGATAAAAGAAAGTAAACATTATCATTTACTTCTTTAGTACACTGTTAATTTATTATGTTTACCAACTCGGAGTATCAGTGGTGTTATTGATTAACTATTGTTCCCTTCTAGGGTGGTCACAACAACTCCTCAAGAATAAGTTATAATTCCTCGAGAGGAAGTTTCAACTCCTCAAGAGGAAGTTTCAACTCCTCAGATTCTAGCAGAGACAGTTATGGAAGCAGCGGCCGCTCCAGTTATGGAAGTGATAGAGGTATTTTGACATGAAAGTTAGTTTTTGTTTAAAACAAAATTATTTATATATTTTTCAAATTAGAAATCAAGATAATCAAGACATTTTATAGATAACGAAATCTGCATAGATATTAATAACATTATTTTTGTTTATAAAAAAAAAAAATATTTCATATTTAATTTCCTCATGTAACAAAAAGTCAATTGTGAATGTTAGCAGTATGTTACTTACATTCTATGTGCAATGTTGTAGGGCGAGACAGCTATGGAAGTAGCAGTAGCAGGTACGGGGGCTCCGTGAGCTACAGCTCTCAAGGCCAACAAGGAAGGAGCACACAACAACCCTCAGATAACAAAGGTTACGGTCAGCGTAACCTCTATCCTCCACCCCAGGGTTACGGTTATAGTACAGGCAGTCAGTACGGACGCAGATGAACACTAAACCAGTTTCAGGCTACAAATTGACTCCTCGATGACAAATTTCTTTAATTTTTAGTACAAATGAATATTTATCAATTTCGTTTCCTGCCAAGCTATTGTAAATTACAAATATCATCAGTGGATTTAAGATATTTTAATCAATAAAACAACTAATTGTTAAATCAATTCTTTTTTCTCCTTGAATGTTATTTTTACTTCTGTAAGAAATGTTTACTCAGGTATGAGATACCAACACTACTTTGTGTGTATTTTAAGGCTAATATTATCAACAAGGGACACCCCTGCACGCTTCACGTGTCAACCCTGACACTCCCTGTACTCTATACACTTCAGCGTGTGACTTAACTACAAATAATAGAAGATTAACGTAAAATCACAATATTACATTTATTTACAGTATCTCACTCTCATTACCTGCTCTGCTACTTATTTATTAGTATAAATACCCAATGGTATTACTTAGCCTATTTCAAGTGTGTTCATTTAATTTATTTTTGCTTAACAGCTGAAGATTAAACTCTTAATCATCAATAGGATAATGTAAAACATACAAAATAAACATGTTTATTTATTTTCTAAACAGCGGTTATTAATTTACTAAAATCAACCCAATAGTCTCCTTATTTTACGGTGGGGATCAATGGAACAATGTTTTAGGGGGGTTTATAACCCTTAGGAGCATTATATCAAGATGTAAATGCTCTTGATAAAATAGTTGTCCTAACTTAAGTAGTTATCCTATTTAAGACCTAAGGAATCAGTGTACAAAATGTCAGCTGTCTACCTACATGGGAAGTTTGAGAACTAGTGATGAGTGAGTGAGGGCCTTGTCTTTTATATATATAGAGATTACATGAGTGTGGATGACCTGTGTAGGTTGGTCACTTACTAAGTTCGGTTTATGCTCAGAAAGGGCCATTTATTAATAGCCCAATGGCCAGGGCACATAGTGTTGGTCTGATTTTCAGCTCACTGACAAACCTGGTACTCAGTTGTACTGGGAACTTGACTACCACCTAACATGGGAACCCCAGACTTCTATAGTAGTGTTCACATCGACGGCAACCGTTGAGTGGACACTTTGTTGATAAAGAGGACCGAGCATAGTACCTATTGCTTACAATCACCATAACACTTTGTCCCCAAGTAGTTGGGTTACAGCACTGTGCCATTAGTGCCGACTATGTTAGTCATAAATAAATTAATGAGTCAATACAATGATGATTATATGGTCGTAATTTCTGAGAAATTGTTTGATGTTGCTTGAAAACGTCAAACAGCAATGAGCTGGGAGGAAAATGCAGACGATATAAGAATTAAAATTGAGAAATAAAAAGAAGCTATGGAGAAAGCGGGAATGAAGATGAGCATGACCAGAAGTGAAGTTATGAGAATAGTAGAAACAAAGGAGGGGTGCGTTAAATATACATCGATGGAATCAACGTGTGTAACGGACAGTGTTGCCTATCTGGAAAACAGAATAAATATGAATGGAGACATGAAGGAAGAAATATGAAATAAAATAAAGAGTAGTGCACAATTCTATTACTGTTTTAGTGACATTGTAAGGAACTGGGGAATACACAAGGAAACACTCCCGCTACCTGTCTTTACTAACCTATGGATCCTAATGCTGGACATTAAATAAAAAGATTTAAGTAACTTGAAACGGCAGAAATGTGTTTCTTACAAGTAATGAGGGGAAAACTAAGAGGGATAGAATAAGAAATGACAGGATAAGAAGTAATGTTGGAGTAGATATGTTAAAGGATAAAATAAAGAAGTAAAAATACAGTGGTATGGCCATGGAAGAAACAAGGTTGCCAAGGAAAGGCTTGGAATGGAATGATCAGGGTAGAAGAGCAAGATAAGATCAGGATTAGCATTGAAGAAAGAGAATAAATAAAAATGGAGAATCGAATAATAGAGAATTCAAAAAGACTGTTCTGTCGTCCTGAGTAAATCAGAAACGACAAGAGAAGAAGTCAATCATGAAGAAAACATGAAAAGTGAAATTTAGATTACTACTGAATTATGTCTAAATGTATTGTTATGTGCGGTGCCTCGTAAGAACACTGTATTCAGTAATTGTCAAACTATAAACAAAGGTAGACTGTTGCCACCTAAATCAAAAAGACTGCAAATGAAACAAATATTTTAAAAATATTGATAGACCTGTTGAAGTTTTAAATAAATATTGCTGAGGTTTTATACATAACATAAAACATACAAGTAAATAACACCGTTGAAGATTGGAGATGAAAAAGTGAGCTACAAAACTGGTGAGCTCCACAATCAAGATATGGAGTCATGCTCCACAGACATGTTTAAAAAAATGTGAAATACTGATACAATATAAGGAATTTTATTTTTCTCATTTTTTTTAGGTTTAGAAAAAAACATACTTTATGGCACCTCTTCTGCAAAATCAAAATTAGCCATACTTATTTTAACAACACACATGACGTTCATTGTGAGACACAAAAATCATCCTTAAAAATAAAAATTGTTAATACATTATGTTGATATTAAACATCATATCAAATGTTGATACATAATTATGTTTTAAGTAACTTTAGGTGTAATTTACAGTATAATTTTACGTCAGCTGGCTTAGGGTTATCTGCTCATATTTGATTGGTTATTCTTTTATTTGGAAATATAAATTACATAAATATTATATAAATGCCCAAATCATGTCTGCAACTCTATCCACCTATTGTACTTAGCTTTTTGGCCATAAGCAAGCCTTTCATAGAAGGATACATAATAACAACGAATAGTCTACAGCAAGAATGTTGGTGTTTTAAGAGATAAACTCGAATGGGGTATGAAATTAAAGGTGTTTATAACGATGTACATAACATCAATCTTATTTAGGGGTTTCTCCTGAAAACGAATATTACATCAAATTACTCGAATTAAAGCTCATATATTTTGAAAAAGAAAGTGGTTTAAGTTAGTATATTTTGACCGTGAATACATATTTAAGTAGGGTTAAAACATAACATTTTTGTGCAATGAAAGAAGGCTTAATAGACCTAGTATCAGGTTTAAAATCACAATTTCGAATAGTTATATGCTAAGGCAAAATATTTGACTGGAAAACAAATATACAATTTCGAATAGAAACACGCTAAGACAAAAAAAACGTTTGCTTGGAAAGTTGTCATAGGGTCACAGGAAAGAAAGTGGAACAACCTGATCTAGTGAAAGAATGAAACAAATTACTGAAAGAAAAGTCAATTCATCAAAGCATGGCTAATACCTAACCAACCAACTTTCTTAATCTAACATAGCCTAATGTGTTTTGTTGAATATCTCAGTTTTTATTTGTAACAGGAAGAAATGGATGTAATATTCGTGATCTAGATAAAAAACTAAAAGATTAATTTAATATACACAGGTTTTCGTATAAAAATGCTTTTTTATCTCATTTGTCAACTTTGCAGACATTTTTCAACGGATTCATGTTCGCGGGGTTGGTGTTTACTAGTTGACTAGTCAATGTTTATATTGACTAGTACAAAAATCGTGTAGGACATTCCACATTTAACAATCTAAAATATCTTGTGGATCTAGTTGTCCTCTGGAGTAGAAGGTTGAGAACCACTGTACAGTAAGATGCGAAGAAAAACAAAAAATAAATAAACCAACTGACCCAGGGCTTACGAGATCGCTCCTAGGTCAGTGGACCCGACATGACTTTAACACCCCAGGATGCAGTCTTAGTGGCACCCTTAATTCCGCTCAACTTGATCTTCCCGGTGGGCGATGGAATAAATCGTTCTCCAGTTAGTTAATAGAGTGCCCCCCGTCGGCTCGTGCGTGGGACCTGGACAGTCACAAAGGACCACTTGTGCGATCAATAAGGTGCGAACTACAAGAAAGTGCACATGACAGGGTACAGATAATCGCCGCCGCCGTGGGACCGTGTTAGCGGAGACCCCCCACCTTTCTCGTCACCGCCGGCCATTACGTCATCGCTCTGGTTCAAGTGGCTCCTGGATGCATGGGAATTATTGGACATTTCAACGGATGGAAGGCCGTTAATAGTTCTCGTCGGTGAGTGACTGTTCCGGGGGACGTCTTATGGCAGTTACTTTAACGAACGAATCAAGACTGTGCTTCTGAATGTCAATGACTTTCAGGCAATCTGAAAAGTACGGTAGCACTTGAGTTGAGACATATCGCCTACCAAATGAACCTTTTAAGCTGGTGTGGTAGCTAAAGGTTCGGGATTTTAGCTCCAGATTCGAATTCGGAACTGAGTTAACGATTTGACGACGATCGGTACTTCACTCTTTGAATAAAGTTTACGCAAAGGCCTGCAGGCCCTTGTGAACCGGTGAGTTGAGTTAAAAATAACACAAGAATAATTTAATCGGTCATCATTTAGTACAAATAAGGACGAAGGCATGCTTGAGGTATTTTAAAATTACGTCGTTTTAATAATAAGATTTTCCACAGTATATTTATAATTAAAATATTTTTGTTTTGTAGATTGGTCACAAATGCCGGTAACAGTGGCCGGTGAATATCCTGTTTTAATTTTGTAAATCTTTTGTAATGTTCAAGGAAATAAAGATCGTCTATATTCTGTATATATATATATATATATATATATATATATATATATATATATATATATATATATATATATATAAATACGTGAAGCCGTTTTGTCAACGCAACTCCTCCCTTTTATTTCAACCAATTTAAACGGTTGAGGTGTCAACAAATTTGCCTCTGTTCGGAGTTGTGCAATAACGTCTTGATTCTTCAATAACCCTGAAAGACAGAGGAAACCCTCAAAATACTTTTTTCAGTAATAATTCAGAATAATACGGAGAGAAGATTAAATGAATCGAAATGTAACAGCTGTTCAAATGTAATTAATGATTTACAAGAAGTTTTAACAGCTGTTGGAATGAAAATAATGGTGTTTGTAATGTTATACCAGGGAAGGTTGTAGGCAAGGTTTTAATGGTCATCTAGTGCAGTTATCTATCTATCTATATCTATAAAATCCAATGTATGTTTGTCTGTCCTTTATGCGCTACCAAACCGTCCAGCCGATCGCCATGAAACGTGGGGAAGTTGTTCTATATACCCCAGGGAAGGTTTCTGTCCTATTCCCGTTTCTTTAATCCCTCAGGGCTCCGTCCCTTGGACTTCTAAAGTTTCAATGTTAATCAAATAGCAGGATGCATGAAGGTATAATAAGTCAAATATAAAAAGAATATCAGCTGTGGGTTTTAAATATGTCAAAATTAAATTAAACCATGTGTTAATATTTAAACTGTTTATATTTTTATGTTTTGATTTCTTGTGAAGCTATATTAATTGATTGATTTATTTGATTAACAGCTGTTAAATAAAAATAAATAGAATAAAATTGTGGTAGACAAAATTTTCAAACTCTATATATATAAAAGGCAAAGCCCTCACTGATTGACTCACTCATCACTAATTCTCCAACTTCCCATGTAGGTAGAGAGCTGAAATTTTGTACACTGTTTCTTTAGAACTTAAATAGGACAACTAAAGTATTTTCATCTTGATAAAGTACTCCTAAGGGGTATAAAGCACCCTTAAAAAATTGGTCTATAAGGATAACATTGGGTTGATTTTAGTAAATTAATAACAGCTGTTTTGTAAATAAATAAACATGTCTATTTTGAATGTTTGACATTATACTATTTAATATTTTACTATGAGTTTAATCTTCAGCTGTTAAACAAAAATAAATGAAATGAACACTCTTGAAATAGGCTAAATAGGTGGCAAAGCAATTAGTGTGAGTGAGATACTGTACCGAAATGTAATATTGTAATTTTACGTTATATAGTTAATATACCGATTTTTGTATTGAATAGTTACATGCCGAGGCCGAAGGCCGAGGTGTATCGAGCGTAGCGAGCGTCGGGGTTGGCACGCGAAGCGTGCAGGGGTGTCCCCTAGTTAAAAATAATTGAGTACAGTAGTAAACACAAAACATCAGCTGTTGTAAATTGGATACTGTGTAAACTGAAAGGTTGCTTCACATTTCTATGATACAATCAAAACTCAATATTATGACCGGCGAAGCGGACGGGTACAGCTAGTATACTATAAAGCTCGTTGTAGTGTCAGATTGACTGACTGACATTAAATGTTAAGGCACTTCCCTGTGTCCTACCCCCTACATTTACTTAAATTGAAGCTCTCGGTCTGAAATCTCCTGAAAAATTCACAAAAGTTTACTTTTTTCACTCATAAACATGATGGCGGCCTTTTTTTTACCCCAAAACTACCCCAATGTATTTCTTATGCGAAAATCACTTAAAAGTAGTTTTTATTACCTAAGTTGAGGAAATTCTTGAGTAAAATGTTCAAACCTTTACAATTCTACACGCGTAAAAAATGCGCACCTTATATATGAATTTCAGCTTAATAACTAAACAATTTGAGGTTTCAAAAAACTGAAACCAGTAAAAGGGTAGTGCTAACATAACTTCCAAGTGAGGTATCAACATATAGGTATCTATCTCGTAAATTACATTTTACCATTACATCTTGGAAAAGACAACGTTTAAGGGTTCTGCTCCCCCCCCCCTCCCAAATAAAAAATATGCTCCAAAACCCAAAATTGAGTAATGTTAATCTAATACACCCAAGTGGGGTATTAAAATAAAGGTATTATGTTTAGGGGCTCCACTGCCCCAAAAACCAAAATTAATGGTCATACTGGTTAACAATCTTGGTGAGGTCGCAGGCCGAATTCCTGAAAGGGGCTAAAGGTAGAGTTTCCAGGCGAAGCCGCTGACTGACTCACTCACTAATCACTATTTCTCCAACTTCCCATGTAGGTATAGAGCTGAAATTTTGTACACTGTTTCTTTAGGTCCTAAATAGGACAACTAAACTATTTTCATCTTGATCAAGTATTTCTAAGGAGTAGTAACCGCCCCTAAAATATTGCACCATAAGGACAACATTGGGTTGATTTTAGTAAATTAATAACAACTGTTTTGATTAAAATAACTAAGCATGTTTATTTTGTATGTTTGACATTATACTATTGATTCGACAGAACAAAGCTGCCCTATGATTGATGCATTTTTATTTTACTATGAGTTTAATCTTCAACTGTTAAACAAAAACAAATAAAATGAACACGTTTGAAACAGGCTAAGTCATTGGGTGTTTATACTAATACATAGGTAGCAACGCAAGTAGTGTGAGTGAGAAACTGTTAATACATTTAATATTGTGATTTTACGTTATACAGCTAATCTACATTATTTGTAAACAAAAGTCACATGCCAAGGCCGAGGTGTATCGAGCGCAGCGAGTGGCGGGGTTGGAATGTGAAGCGTACAGGCGTGTTCTCTAGTTTTATATATACAATTAATTTTCAGCTATTATATAAAAAACTGAAATGAGCACGTGTGAAATAGGCAAGATAAAATCATTGGGTGTTTATGAAAATAAATAGGTGACAACGCAAACAATGTGAGTGAGAAACTGTAAATAAATTTAATTGAGTTGTAACGAGCGCAGTGAGTGAGAGGATTGGCACATGTAGCGTACAGGGGTGACCCCTAGTTATTATTATTATTCTTACAAGACAAATTGGTTTCAGTTATTTAACATGCAAATGTTTTGACGCCCATTAACCGGAACCCAAGATACCAAGAAGTGCCTCATATGTCTCCAAGTTATTGGTGAATACGGATTTCAAATGAGCATGATGATCGAATGTAGTCATTGTTACAAACTAAGGCCAACTACTCCTTAGAATGTGTCATTAATTATTAGCCCAATGACAAATGAACAGATGGTGGGTATCAGCTGATCCGTTTCAAAATTTCTTGTAACTCTGAGTGGGATCGAACTGAGAAACTTTAGCTATGAAGTTGGGCCTTAATCAACTATACCACCTATATGAGGTTAAGTGTAAGATAGAACCTAATGGTCCTAACTTTGCATCATTAAATAAACACGGGTTTTCATTTTACTTCTATCGGCCAATTTGAAAAGGAAAAAAATAAACACATATTTTCTCATTACAGATATCAAAGGCTAAGATCTCCCTTTTCCCCTTTGAACTTATCCATATTCATTCCGCAGATCTAGTTGATTGACATTTTCACTTCTCTACATTAAAACAAACTAATACTTCTCTGGCAAAAAGTGCATTTTTGGAGAGTTGTTATTTTTGTTTCTCTTTGTCGTCATTTAATCATGTTCATAAAAAGGTGGTTTGCCTGGTCAAAAACTCCTTGAAAAGACATATATAATAAATGAGGGTTTAAATAAATTCAGATATGTTCCCAAAAATTAATTCAACCAATATAAAGAAGTAAAACATAGATACTGTTACACTTTTATTAATAATCCCAGAAAAAAAGTTTGTTTACGTGAAAAAAAAAAATTAATTTATTTCTGCCCGGTTCATCGATTTAGAAAAGCAATCTAAGTTAAATAATATGTAAACCGTTGTAACCTATAACACAATATTATTGTAATGGAGAGCCACACGAGAGAAGAATTCCTCTAACATCAATCTAAAAACAAACCCTAAAAAATCACACTTCGTTAGCTTTTGTCTTCGACCATCCAACCTCGAATTCACCCCAGCTATTATGTTGGATGAAAAAGAGGTGGAGGAAGTACAATCAACAAAATTCCTCGGAATACACATCGACAAAGGTCTAACTTGGAACAATCATATCGACAGTCTGTGTTCCAAACCTCAGGCGTTTATGTTCTGAGGACGTTATCAAAAAGCTGCCCAATTCAGGTACTGATGACGGCATATTATGGCCTCATCTACCCTCACCTATCCTATGGAGTGGATGTGCAAATGTCGAGTTCTCCCGCCTATTCAGACTGCAGAAAAAAGCGGTTAGAATAATTTCAAATTTGAAAAACAGAGAGTCGTGCAGAACTGCTTTCCAAACCCTAAAATTGTTGACACTGCCCAGCATTTACATGCTAGACACAATCATATACTGTATGTCAAAATGTGTACTCACAAGAGGCTCCCTTCACAGGCTGGTGTTCATTTTCTAAACTGTTTGCCCCGTAAAATTAAATTTGCCAGGACGCCAAAGGCGTTCAAAACTCGCCTTAAACAACTTTTGTTAAGTCAGACATTGCATAGTGTAGGCGAGTTCTCGGCACAACACTGGGAGACCAATAATTGGCAAGAAACCGGTGCTGGATAGGCTTGCCTTCTAGAATGAATGTAAGATTGAATGAAATAATTGTATGTATGAATGTTGAATTTGTAGAATGAATAAACATAATTTTTTTCCTTTGACGATTGCGATACAATTCAATGTTAAAATTGTCTATGCAATAAAATTCTTTAAAAAGAATTCATTACAAAAATAATTTGTATTTAAAAAAAGACCGTAGCAAAACAAAATATAAAAATTATATTGACAAATCATTAATTATTAATAGTTATTCGCTTAAAAAGTAATGATTTTTTAAATAAAGAATTTAGCATCAGTACAAACATTTAAATATAATAAATTTTAAAGACATATAGTGCTAATTTATATATATATATATATATATATATATATATATATATATATATATATATATATATATATATATATATGATCATATATATGATATTTTTACCACTGTCCTTGTCCCTTAAGATAAAAAATGTATAAATACAGTATGATGTATAAATGACCGTGTCCATGAAGGTATGATGCTGTATCATCGATGAACTCCTTGCTATTCGATATCCACCCTGTAATCGATTTTATTATACATAGATGAATATAATAACATCCACGTTGAAAGAAAACTGGTGGTTAGAGTAGGACATTCAATCAGTAACTCCTCCCGTATCGTAAATCTGGCGTCTACAGGGATCAGTGATATATGCAACTGTTTTCCTTCATTCATTAATGACCTTTAAAACTTCAATTTATGTATTATATCCGTTTTTGTGATGATATTGCGTTGTTTTTATTCTCATGCAAAAAATTATGAGTAACCCGATTTTGAAGGCTGTGTACTAAGAAACTAAGATGAAAAATCCAATCACACCGTTGTTTTCCTCGTTTAATTATACGTCAAGACATATGCATGTTTAAATGTTATTATCAATTTTAATGATAACTACTCCTAATTGTAACAAAAATCAAAAGAATTTTAAGTAGTTTTCACAGTGCATCAACGTTACACTTTTATTACTAAAAAATCCGTTAATGTATAGCATTAATATTTTAATGTGTGGTTGACAGAATAAAAAAAGTACTTATCAATTTATGGAGACAACGTTGTATTGGCTTTTAGAGGTCATACAATTGATTTAAATTAATTTAAAATAACTGCATTTACTAATGCAGATTAAAGTAATGTATCGTGCCTAAAAATGTCACGAGGATTACAACGTGGTCCAGTAATAACTTTTACGACTTCTAGGAACAAATATTAATCCTCTATTAATTAATGCATAATAATATTAATCCTCTGAACCATGTGGACAGAGCTTTGACGGCCAGGCACTGTGGTGTGCAAGACAGCAGTCATGAGGATAAATGTGCTTGTAGTAGACATTTTTGTTTTCTCGTACTGACTTTTTTTATTTTTAAGGAAAACTATTTATTTTTAAATAAAATTAACAAAAAAACATAATATTTGACGTTGTCAAGGTAGCATATACAGTTTTATCATAATTTTTTAAATGATGTATATATAATTTTACATTTGATCAAATTCCTTTAGCTTCCCCAAAACTAAAACTATTTTCTACAGAAATATATGTGTAGAAAGTAATAAAATATGTTGTCGGTAGTACTAAACAATCGTTTTAGTTCAATGCAATATTATTAAATTGTTTTGACAAAAAGAGCTACGTATGGATATGTTACAAATCATTGAAAGAGCAGATTGAGCTCGAAAGCAGTACAAATTAATATCTTGTATTATTCCTGTAAATGGATTAATCTAACCTAACATATCTTAACCTAACCTAACTTAACATATCTTAACTAAACCTAACCTAACCTATCTGAACCTAACCTAATATAAATTTACTTAACCTAACCTAACTTGAACTTTAACAGTCAAAGGAATTTGACCTTACTTTTTATCGTGAGTTGTTCACAGACTAATGACAATAGTAAAGTTGTATTGGTCTATGCAGCTAAGGTAGGCCTATAGTTTATTCAATACAGTAAACAAAATATAGGTAATAGATAATGTATTAAATATATTAGAATTGTACTTAAATTAAGTGGTTACCTTAAGTCTAAATTTCCAGTTGAAATATTTGAATGTGAAACACCTCATTGAAATAGATTTATATTTGTGTTTGTGTTTTTTAAGTCTAATACATGTACAAATTTTGTATTGTAACACGGAGAAGAAGTAATAGAGGTCACATCCATAGCGCGCTAAATGTGTGTCGAGTAGTTATTTCTTCAAAATGTCATTTGATGACAGGGCCAGCACCTTGTCAGTCCCTCCTCTTATTCCCCTCAAACCCACAAAGATAAACGTAGTAATTAATACTACAGATGTGTCTACGTTAGTTAAAATCTATTACTGCAACTGAAGCGTTGGCTGTGGCCATACGAAAGCGACCTCTGTTTCTTTTATACTCTGTGATGCTAACAAATCTAGTGAAAATATTTATTAAAGCATATTCTTAGAGTGGCTTGAGTTAACATTACAGTTCTATAAGTAGAACCAAACTGTAAGTTGTAGACGGGTTACTTGATAAGTGAGACGCGAGCGGGTGAGCTAAGCGAGAGACGGGAATAAATCACAACACTAATTAGCCCCCGGTAATTGCAGCAATACAGCGGCTTTGTCAGCATCACACCCAATTACAGGCTCGCACATGATCTGACAACACCGGAAACGTGTTGTTTTCCGGAACCACCACCTTTGTTCCGGCCTACGTGACCCGACAAAGACGATCCAACACCCTTTGTCCCGCTTCGATCCAATTTTCGTCCGCTATGAATATGCGGGAAGCGCCCTGCATTGTATTTAGCCCCTTGTCCTCCACGCTCGTGCCTTTTTACTTCGGGGTGAATTGTTTTCACCAAGTTTGCTTTGATAAACCCAAGTCATCTGGGAAGCAAGTTTCCGCTCATCTTTTTAGAGTTGTAAAAATCAAAATGTGGTGAACAAAAACAAAGAACCAATAAAGAGAGGGAAAT
Organism: Stictocephala bisonia; assembly: GCA_035578905.1. Taxonomy (NCBI): domain Eukaryota; kingdom Metazoa; phylum Arthropoda; class Insecta; order Hemiptera; family Membracidae; genus Stictocephala; species Stictocephala bisonia. The sequence goes on along the minus strand of JAQJVL010000335.1, from coordinate 344,705 downwards.
AATATTTATTACAGTAATCGGGCATTTTTCGGAATGTTCCCTCATTTGTTTTGTAATGATTAATCGTCAAACGAAGTATACAATTCATATGTATATATAAGAAAGTAACACGTCAGATTATATTTATTTAATCCTAACCTAACCTAACTTAAACCATGTTGGAAGTGCTTAGAACCTAACATAAATACTAAAGGGCGCCGATTTCGATAATTAAAGCGTTAAAACTTTGTTTTCTTGTAGATCAAAACCACGTGACCAATATAAAAGATACATTTTTTATATTTTTAGTTCAGTTCTAGACTCGGTAGGTAATCTTTACCATATGCGGGGATACCAAAATAACCCAGTAATCATATTTTGCTCGCAAATAAAATCAGTTTTGTGTGAGCTCTTTATCACACAAAACTGAGATAAAGCTGTTGAGAGTTACTGTTTTGCCTTAACATTGATATTGAGAGAGATGGTTTGAGTAGGTGTCATTGATGAGATAACCTTCAAGATAAAGGCATCATTATCAACGGCCTCGATATACCTGTATTATATAACAGAACTGTCTCTACAAAATATTTTTTTCAATGTGTCATTTGGAAGCAAATAAGACTTAATATTTTGAAAGACTATGGGCACAGATAACTAAGGTCCAGACCCTAACGACTATGGGCACAGATAACTAAGGTCCAGACCCTAACGACTATGGGCACAGATAACTAAGGTCCAGACCCTAACGACTATGGGCACAGATAACTAAGGTCCAGACCCTAACGACTATGGGCACAGATAACTAAGGTCCAGACCCTAACGACTATGGGCACAGATAACTAAGGTCCAGACCCTAACGACTATGGGCACAGATAACTAAGGTCCAGACCCTAACGACTATGGGCACAGATAACTAAGGTCCAGACCCTAACGACTATGGGCACAGATAACTAAGGTCCAGACCCTAACGACTATGGGCACAGATAACTAAGGTCCATACCCTAACGACTATGGGCACAGATAACTAAAGTCCAGACCCTAACGACTATGGGCACAGATAACTAAGGTCCAGACCCTAACGACTATGGGCACAGATAACTAAGGTCCAGACCCTAACGACTATGGGCACAGATAACTAAGGGCCAGATCCTAACGATCAGTAAGTAACATAGTTTTATCGATCCATTCGATCGTCCAAGGTTTTCCTATTTTCTAGTACTGTTTTGGTTGTTACAGATTGATAAGGTCTTGTTTTTAATTAATACGAAGATTAAATATTCATGGAATTGTTGTTTACTCTGCACATAATTTAATTTATGTGTAAAAAGAGATCATTTCATCAATATGAATATTACTATTGTTCCAGGTTAGGTTACTGTTGGTCCAAGTTAAGGTACTGTTGTTCCAGATTAAATGCTGTTTTTCCAGGTTAAATTCTGTTGTTCTAGGTTAAATTACTCTAGTTCCAGGTTGGGCTATACTGTTGTTACAAATTAGATCACTGTTGTTTCAGGTTAGGCTAGTATTTTCATTTCATTTATTTGATTTAATTTATTTGATTTCATGTTACAATACAGATTACACATCCAATTACATTGTAACATATAAATAATATACAAATAAGGCTAACAGCAAGTGGAAATTTCTTAAAAAATAAATAAATAACTAATTACATTACCATGCAACAATAATTAATAAATAAATTCTAACTCTAATAATAAATTTAACAAACATGACAGCAAGCTATCTGGTGCTACAGAAGTTTTTACAAAGATTTAATATAAAGAAAATAAACACAACTAGAAAAACATTTTTTAACATTTTTCTAAAAGAACATATGATTAAAAACCAGTACTGGAAATTTGTTGTCTAACTTTGCCAGCGAAAGAGGTCAAAGTGTTGCCTATTCTAGTGTTGGTCCAAGTTAAGGTACTGTTGTTCCAGAATAGATAGAGTTGCTGTACGTCCGTATTTTGTACAGATGGTTTGTATTTTACATTCTGTGTTCATGGTCGTACCGTACAAAGTAAAAGATGTTAGATGTCCGTATTTATCGTTCTTTTACCATTAAAGATATATTTTAAATATTTAATATCGTAAAAAAGACAAACATGTATTACTATTACTTTGGGCAATCGTCGATCGAAAATCGTGAGAGGTTGTGTGTTGTATGATGACTATCACACACTTCCCTTGCTTTAAAACAAGAAGAATGATTTCAACTCTTGATCTTGGCCGAAAATAATGTGAACATTTTGGAAGAGTTTTTGTGTTTGCTCTTTCTCTACCCGGTACTTCGACACCAGTTGTAAATTTAGAAAAAAACTTTATGAACTAATTTTTAAAAGAATACAAAATAAGTTTGTCTGTATTGTCTTACTCTGAAATCTTAAAATAAAATATTGTTGCAATATTAATATAAAAATTCCTCTAGTATAATTTTCCCAATTTAACAACCCAAATCGCATAGCATAATATACAGTTTAAAAAATCCCCCTCCTAGACACCCAAGTATATCTGACGTCCGTAATTTACTATGAAAATGTATGGCAACCCTAAGAATAGATCACTATTGTTCCAGGTTAGGTTACTGTTGTTCCAAGTTAGGTTAGGTTTGTTTTTGTATGTTAAGTAGCTGTTTTTTATGCTAGGTTACTGTTGTTCCAGGTTAGATTACTATTTTTACACTTAGAATTCTTTCATTACATCATCGACAAAATGGACTCGTAACTCGTTCAAATAGTCGATTACTGTATTTATAAATAAATAAAGTAGACATAATCCACATTATTTACAATATTCAAGATTGGAATAGTGTTAGTTTAGCACAACGTTTATAACTTGTCTTCAAAGCCTCAGGTTGGACCTCTTGACTTTCCCAAGTCGAAGACTCATGCTCAAAAGTCTTCGGCTGTGGTGTACTGGCAGACTATAATAGTGAGCATAGCCTGTACTGAAGTGGTGCATATGATCATTATGCTGTGGTGTCATTGTCAGGATATTGTAACATCCTCAAGGAAGTATGTCTTGATTAGAGTCAGGAGTTTTCGCTTCACAAATATGTTTCTACTACTTTCCATCCAATGGTCAGCCATTACTCGTATAGCTTTCATTTACAAAAAAAATAGTACATGACTAGGACTGTGCTGTGAGGCAGCACCCCATTGTGCGATTCCTTACCTAATGTAACTGTCAGATAGTGCAAAGTATGCTGTGCACCGACTTTTATTTTAAGAGCATAAATGCCACTGCTCACTTTGCTAAATCTTCAGTGAGAACTGTTCACGACAGTTCGCTATCTAGGATCAAACCATGATATCTGATAGATTCAGGTCAGGATGAAAGAAGAATTCGTGAACATTTATGAATAAATTCATATATACCGTTTATTAATTTTTATGTATTAGTCGCGTGACCTGTTATCTAAACAAAAACCTCACTAAATAAAAAACATAGTATATGCCAACCGAATAAACGTGACACATTCAAATTAGCCAAAATAAAAAATGCGATCCTGATAACAGGTCCGTTAAAGTTGCAATTGAAAGTCTGTGATCTTCAAGTTTTTAGATTGCTTGTTATCAGTTCTTAACGAATGATAAAGATGCTTTAGGTGGCCGTACAACTTGTTGTCATCATGGCACTCCAATGTACAGTGTCCCAAGGCCTCAAGAATCAGTACATCGCCGCTGTTTCAGGTACTTTAAAGACTATCATGGTACAGGAGACTAACTTTCTAAATATGTTAGCTGGGAAGATTTGATTATTTATCTGTAAATAGTTTAGTTAAGCCAGTTCATATTTTCAGTAACACGTAATGAATATTAGTTCAAGGATGTTTGTCAATACAATTAATACATGTTAGCGCCTCACGTCCAATACAAAATGGTGACAGTGTTATTCCTGATAATCTGTAGACTTGATAACATGCCGTGAAGTACATAAGCCGACAGAATGATTAGTTTTAAGAAGACTGATGAAACATACTTGAAATGTAACACTGCAATGTTTATAAATTCCCGTGCTGGCTTAATATTTTCTGAGCGATTACAGATCAAACAATAGCACTTGATACATCATTACTACACCTAAAATTAACATTTTGAAGTAACTATTAGTTTCATGCCATGTCAGGGGGATGGCCCGCAAGAAGCCAGAAGAAAATCTTAAATAATAGCATAGGTCAAATTTTACATTAAATTAAAGGACTATATTAGCAGATCTCGGTGCCGCAGATCGGACTAACGTTTGAGTTTTTAACCATTGTTCATAGCTAACTTGATCATTTACTTTTGCATAACATACTTAGGCCTAATGCAGTATACAGAATGGGGAGTTCTATCGGTTAATACTCTTAAATTGTGGCCATTAATAAAATGTGTTTCTACAACCATCGCCATATTGTACTGGTCCAACGTTTTTTCGTGCCATGATGTACTTCTGTTTTTAAAAGTAGGTCTTCCCAAACTAAATTCTTTATTACTGTGGGACAAGGGATGACTTATCAATTAGGCCATTTTCACGAAAGTAGAGGTAAACAATTTGAACATATACCATAAGATTAGTGGTTGACATTTTTTTAACTCCATACTCAACAAATGCCACAGTTAGTAATTATCTTACTGTAACTTAACTTTCTTTAAAACACAAACGGCATATACTAAAATTTCGCTAAACCTAAACACTAAAAAGTTGCTCTTTAACAAGAAAATATGTTCAGATAAAAAATATTCTAGTCAAAGGGAGAGTACATTTTTAATAGAACTTGAGCCATGTATCGAGACCTAAACGTTCTTTTATCTTTCAATGGATCAACTTTTTTATACTTGTATCAACTGATAACGTTCGAGTTGATGACGTTAACTGTAAATTTAGAGAACCTTTCCCGATTAAATATTTTCTTTAATCCATACTTACATCAAAATGCTAAGGGAATTTTGGATCTTGAGAATTTACCTCGGGGCTCTGTATAAAAAGATGCCATGTTATTCTTTTAACAATGTTTTGTCTTGACAGTGTAATTTGATCGTTCATACTTATGTAAAAGATATAAGTACAGTACAATCCAAACATTATTTAGGTTATATTTGTATCTTCTAGCAAAACAAGATTCACACCTACACCTAGTACAATAGAAATATAATTGTAAGTTTAAATTGTATTAATATGAACATATATAGATGTTTTGGATTATCGGTGTTTCAGAAATTTTGTAAAATGTTTCAGCATGTCTTGGTGTCCTAACTTCGGCAACCTGCTACGCCTGGATGACCCCAATCTTCAACAACCTCCTCGGACCCAACAGCGAGATTCCAATGACACCTGATCAAGCACCTTGGGTTGTTTCCGTCATAGAGCTTGGGAACCTGATCAGTCCTCTGCCTGCAGGAATTCTACTAAACCGCATTGGTAGAAAACCAGTCATCCTAGCCACAGGACCCCTTTATATCGTCAGTTGGATCATTATCTTATACTACCATTCGGCTTTTAGTCTTGGAGTCGCTAGAGTACTTCAAGGATTCGCGATGGGACTTGTCTTCACAGCAGCCCCTGTCTACCTGGGAGAAATCGCTAGTAATTCTGCAAGAGGAGCTGTCACCGGCATCTTCTTCACTTCTTATTGGTTTGGTTTCCTGATTGAATACTCGATTGGCCCATTCCTTTCGTATTACTACTTCACCTACTTTACGCTTGCTCTCAACATCCCTTACATTATTCTCTTCAGCTTCCAGCCTGAGAGTCCATTTTACTTGATAATGGTTGGTAAAGACAAAGAAGCTAGGGAAGCTTTACAGTGGTTTAGAGACGGGACTTCTCAGGAGTTGGAAGAAGAGCTGTCAGAGATTAAGCAGAGTGTGTATGCCACAGTGGAGAAGACGAGGATAAGGGATGTGGCAGCCACCCCTGAGGATAGAAGGGCACTAAGCTTACTTCTGGTTCTAACGTCAGTACGGCTGCTCAGTGGCACGGGAGCTATTTGTGTTTATGCAACTGATATGTTTAAACTTACTCCAAACCTTTCTATTTCTCCTGACTTAATAACTATAGCAGTGGGCATGGTCATGCTGGTAGGAGCTTGTGTGGGAACACTAACATCAGACACTTTAGGGAGAAGGCCTCTACTCTTGATATCTAGCATAGGTTCTCTTATCTGTCAGCTGATCACAGCTACGTACTACTTCCTACTTGTCAAAACAAGTATCAACGTGTCCAGATTCAGCTGGATAGCTCCAGTGTTCATACTTATCTACTCTGGTATCTGTACTGCAGGAATGTACCCTGTCTGTTCAGCCTACGTCTCTGAACTGTTCGACACTCAAACAAGAGGAATCGCCTCTAGCTTTTCTGCTATGGCTGTTACATTTTGTTCATTTTTTGCTATGCTTATGTATCAACCCGTCACATATAACTTTGGGTTGTACGCGAATTTTTACTTTTATTCTTTATGTACATTTATAGGTGCCTTGTGGTTTTATTTTACTGCACCTGAAACTAAAGGAAAGTCGTTTGCTCAAATAAGAAAGGATATTTGTAAAACCCTATAACATTATTTTATTCTTTTCTCTTGATTCGAAATGTCATTTACACTATTATCAAATCTCTTAAATTCCTTAAGTTTGCTTAAACACCTTCAGTATACCTAGAAGGTACATAGAAGGTATGTAGAATAAGATGCATCTTCTAATCCTCTTTCTGTTGACCGTATGAATGTCATTAGAATATGTCCAGTGATTTTTACCTACTTGGCAAAAACTTGATTAAGTGCTGTTCTTAATTATCTTAAAAAAAGAGAGCTTTGTTTATTTCTAGTCCTTTTCTATGGTTAATCACCTAAGACTCATAAGTTATACAAGAATAGCTTCATTAGGTATGTCAGTGAAGCTGTAATAATGCTGGTTAAATAATGACAAAATGCATGTAATTCAAATGTTATTTAAGAATGTTGTTCAAATAGACTTGTAAATGTTTCAGTTTTACGGTTTATCCAATAAACATTTTACAGGTATTACTTGAACAGCAACTAAACTCATGAGACTAATTCTTAAAACCATAATATTTAAATCAATGCTTTAGAAGGACGATTTTAAAAGCATAATTAGGATTTGTTATTAAGTTATACACTAGAAATATAAAGAAAATGTTTAGTGTTAAGAAGCAATTGTGTATGTTTTTTTTAATGGAAATTAAGTATTGCTGACGTAACGTAACGTAAGTTAATCTATCAAACGTAACCTAATAAATAAAAGAGACATTCAAGCAAAATTTCCAAATTTTATCACTATCTGAATATAGGCTGTAAGCTTGTATTGGTTTTTATCCCTGTAGGAAATTATCTAAAATTACTGGCACATAATCTGAAATATACCATGAGAAGGCAATAAGAATACAACAATTTGAGATTCGTTATACTGTATTGATAAAAAGCATAACAATTGTTGTGAAAAAAAAAAAAAAACTGAAATACTATTTGGAGTTCCTCAAGGTTCCACTTTAGGACCAATATTAATTAATCCAAAAAACATCTATATATACAGAAAGTTTTTTTTACAGATGATTCAACGATTTTAACCACAGATGATTCTATTCAAGGATTAGAAAAACATTTAAACATGAATAAATCACTGTTCCAGATAGATCTCTTAATAGCATTTATTGTCAGTTCCCCATGGCAACAGGATGTGTATTGGGAGGAACTATACAGTCCTTTAGATTAAAATGTTAGTTAACGAAATCATCAATTACTGATGTTAAAATAATTGATATTTTACCCTAAATTAATAAATATTCGAAATTAGCAAGTAGTAAACATTATGAATTCTTATGTATTTGTTGCGTGACAGGTTATTTAAACCTTGAAAGTCTCCTTAACCCTTCGGAGACTGAATGACTACATTTCGTCATTTACGATTTTTCTCTTGAGGACCGAATGACGATATCCCGTCATTCGAAGTTTATTACATCTAACATCCAATTTACCGCTTACGATAACTTGTACGTCTTTGGGACGACTTTCGAGAATGTATTTTTACGTCTGGAGCCAGCTTTTGGAATATAACGTAAATGAAAATAACTGACAAAAATAGACAAAGTGTTAATTTTAACGGACGAATCTGACAGTATTAATAAAATATTTCATGTTATAAATTTTTTTATACTCATTCCGATTGTTATAATTTTATCTGTGTTTGTAGGTGATTAAGTTTATACTTCAATAATACAGTTTACCATGAATGTTTTTATTAATAGGCTGTAAGCGCACAAAAAATGTGTAAAACAAATTAAAGTTTTTTGGTATAAATATAAATATTTTAAAATTATAAGATGACTTTTAGGACATTTATTCTGATAAAGTACTCAACTAAAAACGTTCTGGTCAAATAATAACCATTTTATCTTTATTATAACAGATTTTATAAATAAATTTATAAAGAATTGCGTATCTCCACATTGTTAGCCTAAGTATTTTATATATCGTATGGTTTGTTGTCAGCTACCATTTGTTAATTATAAAGTTGTGATGTATATTTGGATAAATGTCAAAAAGTCATGATTATATATTCATTGATTATAAAATGTAAAGTGATCTCCTGTCAGAAATCTAAGTCCAATCCATCGAGCCATCTAACATCTTCCTCACTGATTCTGTGTATGCTGACCAATCAATCCCTCTGTAAAAGAGATCAGGGGGCACTCTGTAACTATGTGGTCAATTGTTTGGATAGACTCCCCGCAATCACACGACTGATCTACTGTCAATTCCCATTTACATTTCCAGTAATTGCATCTGCCAACGCCAGTTCGGAACCGATTTAACAGTGTCCACTCCCTACGGGGGAGGTTCATCCCACCTACAGGTATTGACGGATCGTTAATAAAGAACTTATTAGTCCATCAAAACTGTTCCACGCTACGGCCCAGATGATATTAGGCGAGAAGTTTGATCTTTTCAAATGGAAAGTAGTACGTAGAGGTGGCTTTCGAGATTTTAAACGACCTGTATAATGGGTAGGTGCAAGGCATTCCAGATCTTATTGAATTCGTTGAGTAGTGCCTCCTGACGTTTTATCTCTGGAGGAGCTATATTGCATAGCATTGGGAACCAAGGAAGTGGAGTTGACATGAAGTTGACATGTCGCACTTAAAAAGTAAAAAGAATAAAAAAAATAGCATATTTTTATTTGTTGGTCCTCAAATGGCTAAATAAAAAACTAGTAAATGTCAACTGAATAAACGTGATACTTTCAAACAAGCCAAAATAAAAATGCGATCCTGATAACAGGTCCGTTAAAGCTGCAATTGAAAGTCTGTGATCTTCAAGTTTTTAGATTGCTTGTTATCAGTTCTTAACGAATGATAAAGATGCTGTAGGTGGCCGTACAACTTGCTGTCATCATGGCACTCCAATGTACAGTGTCCCAAGGCCTCAAGAATCAGTACATCGCCGCTGTTTCAGGTACTTTAAATACTTTCATGGTACAGAAGAAGAACTTTCTAAATACATTAGCTGGGAAGATTTGATTATTTATCTGTAAATAGTTTAGTTCAGTAAGTTCATATTTTCAGTAACACGTAATGAATATTAGTTTAAGGATGTTTGTCAAAACAATTAGTAATGTTTATATCAATTAAAACATGTTAGTGCCTCATGACAAATATAAAAGACTGGCATTGTTATTCCTGATAATCTATAGACTTGATAACATGCCGTGAAGTACATAAGCCCACAGAATGATTAGTGTTAAGGAAACTGATGAAACATACTTGAAATGTAACAGTGCAATGTTTATATTTATTTATTCCCGTGCTGGCTTAATAATTTCTGAACGATTACAGATAAAGCAATAGCGTTGTGATACATCATCACTATGCCTAAAATATACATTTTGTAGTAACTATCAGTTTTATACCATATTAGAGGGTATAAGAACCCCAATATACCATATTGGGCGCCCACAAGAAAATCTTAGATAATAGCTTAGGTCGAATTGTACATCAAATTAAAGGGCTGTATTAGGAGATCTCAGTGCCGCAGATCTGACCTCAAGAGGTCCGTCCTTTAAAAAGTTACACTAGTTTACAGATTTCAAAAGCTACAATGTAGGTCCTATTGTAAACGGCTTAAAATTATTTTCTTGGCTCAAGTTAGGAGAGTTAAACTTCATAAATGCAAACTGGACCTAAGAGATAATTGTGTAGTGGAATTAATACTCTTCGCTTCCAATGGTGGATGGTCCATGAGGAATTCGAAAAAGTATTAAATTTAAGCATACATCAAGATGTGCATCATTTTAAAGAGTATTTCTAACAGAGATGAATACCACAAACGGTGTAAAAAAAAGTTCGATTCAGTACAAAATGGCAGATGTAAAAAAAGTTATGTTTACTCAACAAATATTTTTAGAGTAAATGTTTGAGTTGTTGACTATTGTTCATAGCTAACTTGATAATATACTTTTGCATAACATACATAGGCATAATGCAATATACAGTTTGTTGCGAAAAATGGGGTTTTATTGATTAATGCGATTAAATTGTGGCAATTATTAAAATGTCATTTCGTACTGGTCCAACGTTTTTTCGTGCCATGATGTGCGTCTGTTTTTAAAAGTAAGCCTACCAAATAATTTTTTTTATTATTGTGGAACAAGGGATGAATTATCGATGAAGCTATTGTCACGAAACTAAAGGTAAACGATTTGAACATACACCATAATATTGTAATTTGGTTGGTACGTTTGTAATAATGTACTTAACAAATGCCACAGTTATTACCTATGTGTATCGTGTATCATTAACAAATAATTAGTAAATATCTCAACTTAACTTTCTTTAAAATACAACAGCATATACTAGGAACTCACTAAATCACAAAATTAAAAAGTTGATCTTTAACAAGACAATATTTTCACCTCAAAAATATTCTATTAAGAGGTGAAAATTACATTTATATAGAACATGAACCATGTATCGACCTAAACGTTCTTTCATCTCTCAATGGGTCAACATTTTTATACTTATGTCAACTGATAACGATCAGGTTGATTGAGTTAACTGGAAAATCAGAGAACCCTTTCCCATTAAATATTTTCTTTAATCTATACTTGCATCAAAGGACTAAGGGAATTTTGGTTCTTGAGAATTTACCTCGGTGCTCTGTATAAAAATGTGCTACGTTATTCTTTGAACAATGTTTTGTCTTGACAGTGTAATTTGATAGTTCATACTTGTGTAAAAGATATAAGTACAAGTATGAACTTTTGTACTGAACAGCTTGTAAGATATTTTGTACTGAACAGCTGTATATGAGCTGTTTTGGATTATCGGTGTTTCAGAAATTTTGTAAAATGTTTCAGCATGTCTTGGTGTCCTAACTTCGGCAACCTGCTACGCCTGGATGACCCCAATCTTCAACAACCTCCTCGGACCCAACAGCGAGATTCCAATGACACCTGATCAAGCACCTTGGGTTGTTTCCGTCATAGAGCTTGGGAACCTGATCAGTCCTCTGCCTGCAGGAATTCTACTAAACCGCATTGGTAGAAAACCAGTCATCCTAGCCACAGGACCCCTTTATATCGTCAGTTGGATCATCATCTTATACTACCATTCGGCTTTTAGTCTTGGAGTCGCTAGAGTACTTCAAGGATTCGCGATGGGACTTGTCTTCACAGCAGCCCCTGTCTACCTGGGAGAAATCGCTAGTAATTCTGCTAGAGGAGCTATCACCGGCATCTTCTTCACTTCTTGGTGGTTTGGTTTCCTGATTGAATACGCGATTGGCCCATTCCTTTCGTATTACTACTTCACCTACTTTACGCTTGCTCTCAACATCCCTTACATTATTCTCTTCAGCTTCCAGCCTGAGAGTCCATTTTACTTGATAATGGTTGATAAAGACAAAGAAGCTAGGGAAGCTTTACGGTGGTTTAGAGATGGGACTTCTCAGGAGTTGGAAGAAGAGCTGTCAGAGATTAAGCAGAGTGTGTATGCCACAGTGGAGAAGACGAGGATAAGGGATGTGGCAGCCACCCCTGAGGATAGAAGGGCACTGAGCTTACTTCTGGTTCTAACGTCAGTACGGCTGCTCAGTGGCACGGGAGCTATTTGTGTTTACGCAACTGATATGTTTAACCAAACTCCAAACCTTTCTATTTCTCCTGACTTAATAACTATAGCAGTGGGCATGGTCATGCTGGTCGGAGCTTGTGTGGGAACACTAACATCAGACACTTTAGGGAGAAGGCCTCTGCTCTTGATATCTAGCATAGGTTCTCTTATCTGTCAGCTGATCACAGCTACGTACTACTTCCTGCTTGTCAAAACAAGTATCAACGTGTCCAGATTCAGCTGGATAGCTCCAGTGTTCATACTTATCTACTCGGGTATCTGTACTGCAGGAATGTACCCTGTCTGTTCAGCCTACGTCTCTGAACTGTTCGACACTCAAACAAGAGGAATCGCCTCTAGTTTTTCTGCTATGGCTGTTACATTTTGTTCCTTTATTGCTATGCTTATGTATCAACCCGTCACCTACAACTTTGGGTTGTACGCGAATTTTTACTTTTATTCTTTTTGTACTTTGATAGGTGTCTTATGGTTTTATTTTACTGCACCTGAAACTAAAGGAAAGTCGTTTGCTCAAATAAGAAAGGATATTTGTTAAACCCTATAAAATTATTTTATTCTTTTCTCTCGATTCGGAATTTACACTGTTATCAAATCTCTTAAATTACTTAAGTTTGGTTAAACACCTTCAGTATACCTAATCTAACGAGGATGCATCTTCTAATCCTCTTTCTGTTGACCGTATTGATGTCATTAGAACAAGTCCAGTGATTCTCACCTACTTGGCAAAAACTTGATTATGTGCTGTTCTTAATTCTCTTCAAAAGAGAGAGCTTTGTTTATTTCTAGTCCTTTTCTATGGTTATTCACGTAAGATACCATACGTAGTTACTTTATACTATACGTAGCTTCATCAGGTATGTCAGCCAAGCTGTAATAATGCTAGTTAAATAATAGTAAAATTCATGTAATTATTCAAATATTATTTAAGAATGTTGTTCAAATAGACTTGTAAATGATTCAGTTTCACGGTTTAATCTAATCCAATAAACATGTCACAGGTTTTTATGTGAGCTATTAAATTTGAAACACTTTACTTCTTAAAAGAATGGTTTTTAAATAAGGGCGATTTTAAAAGCATAATTATTATTTTTCAGGTTGTACGCCAGAAATTTTGAAAAATGCTCTAATGTTAATAAAAAGCATTTGTGTTAATTTTAATGGTAGAGTCTACATTAAATACTGCTTAGCAAGCGTAACGTAAGCTAATCTATCAAACCTAACTTAATTGAAAAAGAAACATTTGATCAAAATTACTAAAATATTTTTGCTATTTGAATAAAGGCTATATGCTTGTATTTGTAATTGTCTCTGTAAGAAAATTTCTAAAATTACTGGCCATAACCTAAAATATACCAAGGGTAAAACAATTTGAGATTCATTACATTGATTGAAAAGCTAAGTGATTGTTATATATAAAAAAAAATTAAATACTATTGGAGTCCTCAAGGTTCCACTTTAGGACCAATAATAATTAATGTATTTATAAATGATGTATAAAAAACATCTATATCTTCAGAAAAGTTTTAACTGCAGATGATTCAACGATTTTAACCACAGGTGATTCTATTCAAGAATTAAAAAAAAAACACTTATAAACATGAATGAATCACTATCCCTGGATCTCTTAATATCATTGATGGTAGTTCCACTTTACTAATATTAATCAACCCAAAAAACATCTATATCTACAGAAACCTTTTTTCAGATGATTCAACGATTTCAACCACAGGTGATTCTATGCAATGATTAGACAAAATATTTAAACATGAATGAATGAATGAATGAATCACTGCTCCAGATGGATCTCTTAATAGCATTTATTGTCAGTTCCCCAGGGCAACAGGATGTGTATTGGGAGGAACTATACAGTCCTTTAGATTAAAATGTTAGTAAACGAAATCATAAATTACTGATGTTAAAATTACTGTTGTTTTACCATAAATTGATCAATATTTGAAATTAAAGCAAGAAGTAAAAATTAAAATCACTGATATTTTAACCCGTATTTTACTTGGATGAGATGTGTCCAAGGGCCAAAAGATAATCAAATGGATTGATGCGATGAAAAATGTCTGAAAGCAGGACGTACTATCCCTATAAGGTTAGTATCCCTATATAGGTAGATACATATAAGAAGGAAACAGAGGTCGCATCCAATATTGCACTAAATGGATATCGAGTTATAGGAACCTGGGCTGTCGAGTAGTTATAGTTCTTTAGTTCAGAGTCAGCAACGTTGTCGGTCCCTCCCTTAACTCTCCCCATTTCCTTAAAAATAAACTTAGTAATTATTATTTTAGATTTTTAAACATGTATATTATTATAAAATATCTCTGTGCCGTTGACTGCAGCCATAAGAGTACAGCTTTTGTTATTTTTTTTTTCTGCGATGTAGTTTAGAAAATTTGTTGCTGTTCTTAACATTAAAGTCAATTGGTAGTGGTCTACTTAACATATGAAGTGTAATGCCCAATGGAAACAAGAGTGATACTTTTAGTGATTATTTACAGATATTTGTCAGTCATTATAATACATAAATCATGTTAATATGTCCGTATGTGTGTCTGTGTATGTGTGTGTGTGTCTCTGTCTTTGTCTGTCTGAATCTGTTTATGTCTGCCTGCCTGTGTCTGTATGTCTGTGTCTGTCTGTGCCCATTGCTGTAAACCAAACGGATGGATCGATTTTTATTAAATTTGGTATGCAGGTGTGTTTAGCTAATATCTCCAGACCATTTTTTTTTTTTACTTTATTGAAATTTTGGTCTTCTTGTTTTTATGGCCAAAATATACAAAAATGGAATTTCCTTAAAAACGGCTCTAACAGTTTTTATTACATTTTAAGAAAGTATGTAAATTACAATTTAAAACAGTGATATTTTTTAGTTACCATTTTTTATGGACAAAAACATTTAAAAAATGCAAATTTCTCAACCTTTATTTTGACGATTTTTATTAAATTTTCAGTAAAGTTAAAAATTATACTTGAACAAATTTTGATTTATTTTATTTATTAGGGAAGCCACAACTCAAGTGGTTGAAGGTTGTTTACATAAAATCTGGCTATGTGATTAATCGAACAGCTGTATTTCATACTTTTATTTTTTCATTAATCGATTATGTTTTTCATACTTTTATTTAACAAAAATAAATATATATCTATACAGTCTGCCTATATAAGTTGTATGTGTGGAGATTGTTAGTGATATGTCCTAAGCTCGGTCCTCTTAAACTGAGATGGCATCCACTTAATGGTTGCCATCAACGTGGACACCACAAGAGAAGTTTTGTATGTCCATGTTGAGTGGTAATGAGTGTTCGGTTGTTGTGTAGGGGAGATAACTAAGTATCAGTGTTGTCAGTTAGCTGAAAATCAGACTAAAACTACGTGGTTCGGATTCCGTGTAAAGCTGTAGGTCGCTTAGTTGTCCTGGCTATTGAGCTATTAATAAATCGCCATTTCTGAAGAATAGTCGAACTCAGTTAGTAACCAGACTACACAGATCATCTACAGTCATCGTACACCTATGTAATCACTCATTTCGCCTTAAAATGCACACAACGTGTGTCGACGTCTCATACCTAAGAATTAGTTATTTTGCTTCGTGTTTTTATTGCTATCCAAAGCCAATTCACTACTTATTAACAGCTGATCTTGCATGCTGCAATACTAAGCCTCTTAGGCCTTACATAAGTGTCATCATTGTTTAATGTGTACATGTAACAGTAACTCAAGGGCAGATTTCTTCACTTCTTAAGAGTACTTCATATCACTTGCCAAAAGTTAACTGATAAGGCCTCTCTACTTAGTAGAATTGACATGTGTCGTGTTATCGTCCTTAAACATGGTGCTCCGGAGTTCCGTGTCCACGGGTCTCCGCAACCAGTACATCGCCGCTGTCTCAGGTATCCAAGAGTCACATGATAGTAGAGTAAGCTTCTTCACAGGTAGTCGCCATGTTCAATTTATATCGCACAAGAATGGTTAACGTTTTTAAATCATTTGAAAAAACTTAACTGATGGATCCACTTTTTAAATTTTTATTATTTATTTATATTTTTATAGAATATAAGTATAATAAACTCATTATACTGTACTTCATTTGGTATGAAATCAACTTTTTTAATGAAAAAGTAGATCCACTATTTTTGTACTCTTTCAAACCAAGTTGCAATTATCATTTTCCTTCAAATCGTTAAGTCACATTGGTGTAGTCTATTTAACATTGATCTTAGGGGCATACAAAACAACATAGAGACTCTTACATTTATTCTATTTCATGACCAAGAATACACACGTGTCTATAAATGTAAGGTTTGAATCAGCTGGGGATTATTACGTTTTGATGTTGTACGTTTTAACTTAAAATTTTGAAAAATAATTCTTATTTTTAACTCACATAATGTTTGGAACTTAAATCAACAAAACATTTAAGTTTAAATTGAAAAAATCAAACAAAAAAACCTGTTCCTGTAGGTGTGTGACACCTACACGATGTGCAAAATTTAGTTTTTTGTAGGACATATTTTCGTTTGTGATAGATTTTTTATTTATCATTTAAACGTGGAACAGATCTAGTCTCTGTGTAGCATATAGCGGTTTATTGCAAATATATACTAACATACAAAAGTTATTTTTCATACAAATAAGTTATTTATATAAATAGAACTATGTGTACTATTAAATCAAATGAATAAGATAAAAGTATAAAAAAGAAATTAAGGTAAGTATATACAAAGCAAGTATTACATGTAAACTAGGGGACACCCCTGCACGCTTCGCGTGCCAACTTCACCACTCCCTGTGCTCGTTACACTTCGGTCTAGCCATACAATTAATAACTAAAACAACATTATTAGGTTACAATTTAATACGTCAACTCCAGTATAGTGGACCCCTACAATTAAATGTGAATAAAATCAATCTCAAATCCTTCCCTGGTTTAACGTTATGAAAGATCTAACCTCCTCACTATTACAAACATGATTGTTTACATTCCAACAGCTGTTACAACCTTTTGGAAATCATTATTTAGATTTGAACAGCTGTTCAGTTCGGTTCATTTAAATCTCTCTTAATGTTCTTTTTATGGCCGAAAAACGTACTTTGAAGACCTTCCTACACCCTTCAGAGTAAAAATATTGAAGAATTAAGACCTTATTGCACAACTACGAACAGAGGAACATTTTTTGACGTCTTAACCGTTTAAATTGATCAAGAATTGAGGGAGGAGTTGCGTTGACGAAAAACGGCTTCACGTATTATATATAAGGATATTCAGGGAGGTTGCGATTCCTTAAAATCTAACTGACGAGGTAGAAAATAATAAGATAGATGAACAAAACAGAATATATTCATGCAAATTTGTATTTGTCTTAAAATTCACTATAATCTGCTTTGCAAAATATTATTACATGTTTATCAACTATTTCATAATAGTATTTGAACCACTTCAGTGATAATACTTGTGTAGGCCTAGTTACACGACACAGTGTAATGTTGGGCCTCTTGCTAGACGGTTGGCACTCCTGACTACAATGCAGGCTGTCGTACTAAATCTAGCTGGAACGGTTTGAGCCTGTGTCCTATATCCATAATGGAATAGTCAGTAAAAAATGCCACTAGCGTTGAAAGACATAAAAATAATAAACATTAATAGTAAATAAATTACTAAATGAAACCCACTGTAAAATCATCTACTTACGTTAAACATAACTGACGTAAAATAACCTAAGCTAACGAAGGAAAATACCTACTAGTATAAATGTTGTGATACATTGTCAAATTTTACATCCTGATAATAAATTATAAGTTTGAATTTTTCTACGTCTGTTGTAAAGAACCCCTTTCAAAACTGTCGTACATGTACGACAGTATTGAAAAGATTCTTTTGTGAATCCCTCTGGTCTGAGGAAGGTGAGCGTGGTTCACCTAAATCGATCACCATAATATTTGTGCATTTTGTACTTGTATTTTAGTATATTTGTGCATTTTGTGCTTATATTGTAATAAATTTTGTGTTATGTGACGTTTTACTTGTACTGTATATGTAAGTTACCAACACGTATTATGCTAATTAAAAACTATTTACGTACATGTATAAAAATCAGCTATCATAATTTAACAAAGGTTGGCTATCTTTCATAATGTGAGTTTCAGGCTTGTCAGTTAGTTGAAAATTAGACGAACATTATGTGGTTCGGATTCCACATAACGGAAGATATAATAATTTTATAATTTTTTATATGCGTGTCTTGCCACATTATAGCATTTCGCTGTAAATTAAGTTGTATTTTACACATGTAGCCAACACAGATATGACACTCTAGGATTCACTTGTTGGGTGAAAAACGAAGACTATTTTGTCCTATCCTTGGAATTTCTTGCGTAATGAATCAATAGTACTTTATTTCTATCAAAACGAAAATCTTTAAAAATAATTTAGAGATCTCTCTAGCTCTCTACCTTTGGAAGCTAATCAGCTGAAATGTTTCCATTTAAATCAATACATAAGACTAAGATTTAGCAAAGCACTTGTGTTAAGATTTGGTATGTTGAAAAGGGTATTATTTTTTAAAGACTAATGAATCCTGTTTTAATACCAAGTAGTTAAATATATAATTTTGATAAAGGTACAAAAAAATAATGTTTGCTATAATTTTTTAAGGAACGTAGCCTATACTGATAGCTACAAGATAATTTCTTATTGAATATGCTAACACTGAAGTTTCATATTTATCTATCTATATATTGAAAGAATTGGCAAAATATATTCAGAGTTCGCCCGGACGTTCTATTCGATTGATTTGCTTCAATTTTTTATTTATTTACTTTTTTTATTAAAGGTATTGCACAAATAAACAGCATGCATTGGA
This sequence comes from Stictocephala bisonia, assembly GCA_035578905.1. Lineage (NCBI taxonomy): Eukaryota > Metazoa > Arthropoda > Insecta > Hemiptera > Membracidae > Stictocephala > Stictocephala bisonia. The sequence goes on along the minus strand of JAQJVL010000335.1, from coordinate 325,722 downwards.
TTTAACTTAAGTCTGACCTTACTCAAGTTGTACTCAAACGCGACGTAATTTATGATTTTCCAAGTATTTTTTTGTTTCACTAAAACATCGATATCTCAAGTTATAATTGAGGTATGTGGTTCGTTTTAATATAAAAACACTCAGTAGATCATTTTATTTGGAATTTTGATCACCCAAATTGGTTCAGACTGAGGATAGTTGTGTGTGAACATATTGGTTGTGTGCGGTCGTTATAAGAAAAATATATCACTGACTCACTCATCACGAAATATCCTAAACCAACAAGAATTGAAATTCGGTACAAATGTTTATGGAAGGCTCTAGAGAATCATTGAGAAAGGATTTTTCTCTCTGAATGATTTTACTTAATTCAGTGTAATTAATATTTGTAGCCTTATACGTGCCGAGGCTGAAGGCCGAGGCGTCACGAGCGCAGCGGGTGACGTGGTTGGCACGCGATTCGTGTAGGTGTGTTCCCTAGAGTGTATTCGAGTTGCGCTCAACTACCTGCAGTCATACCATCTACTAAATGACTATTTTCAATGCTCTAATCATAAATAAATATTCATACAAAAAATAACTTTCTTTATCATGAATAAAATTTAAAAAAAGCAACAACTAAGTATTGTATATAATCAAATATAAATATTAAATACTAAACGAACAATATTTGAAACGTGCAATAAGTTCTAACAATTAATAATGCACGAGAGAAATTAGTCGTTTTTGGCGTATAATTACTAATAACTAACTAGGCATATAATTTTAACCAATTAATTCATCTATTTTTTTGTTTTGTTTGTATAATGGTGTATCGTTGATAACATAAGATAACTAAAGGTTAACAAATGTTTTGTATACAACGAACATATCATTCATATTATATTTGGAAAGAATTACATTCACAGTCATTTTTAATTACCTTCAAAGTTCCCTTGAACCTCTAGAACTGTTAATGATAAAAAAATCATTGTCTCATTAATATACTGATTAACAAATGTACAAATTCATAGATAACGTTTAATCCCCTTCAAGATAGTATAATCAATCTATCTTAATATACAGTATATATTAAACAAAATTTCAGTATACTGTATATAAAAAAGGACTAATTAATAGACATTTTTATTATTTTTTAAGGGGTTTTGTTTTAGTAAGACTTAGTTTTCACCATTATTCACTAACGTTTTTCCCTTTTAGCATGCTTTTTAAAATATGCACAACATTTTACATAGGAATTCAAGGTAAATACATTTTTCATTATGAGTTTATTTTAAACAAATTTGTGACAAAGTGAAATTTTAAGTTTAAAAAAAATAAGTCACATGACATACTGGCCGAGGACTTCCGTAAAATAGGTCCTGAAGAGAGGCCAATTACATAAAAACTTGCCCGTTTTTAAGCTTTAAAATGATGTAACACAACTGTACTCTCATACTCGTCTTGTAATGGTTAATACAGAATCTATGCTGAAAAACAAAGATTTGTTTAAAATGCCGCGGTACCATTGAAGTACTCGGTATTGAAGTAAACGGTATCAAAATACAGTTTAAATATCAGGTAACACCTATACATGTTCAAATTTCATATTTAAGCAGTGAACTAACTTCCATATCTCATGAAATACCATACAAATACTAATCTTATCAGATCGTCCACTATCCACTTTCAAAAGGAGAGCAGAAACAAAGTCGTTCCGGTTGTATTTTGTCTTCCAGCAGGTCTTATCTGTTGTAGCATGTTTCCTTTAAAATTTTTAGTAGAGTACAAGCTGTCATGGAGTTTTCAACGCGAGAGTATGCGGAGATGCACTTCGCGTATGGGTTTTGTAACGGTAATGCACTGGCTGCTCAAAGATAATACCAATTACGGTACTCAGATCGTAGAGTGCCTAGTACTCATAGTGCTCATGTTTTTCGAGGCTATATCAGCGTCTGTTGGAGAGAGGAAGTGTTCTCAGGCAGCTAAACGAGGTAGGTCCTGACTTCGAGATGTAGACTTGGATGATCGAGTTCTAAATTCAGTTCGTCAAAATCCTGAAACAAGCAGTCGACAACTTGCCGGTGAAATTGGTGTTTCCAAGGGAATATTAAGTATTTTACATGAAAATAGTTTTCATCAGTATCATTTTACAAAAGTCCAATCATTAGAACCACATGATCATGCTCCCAGAGTACAGTTCTGTCGCTGGCTCCTCAACAGTGATATTGAGAAATATCCTGTACACTGATGAGTCTACCTTTACTAGGGCTGGTGTTGTCAACACGCATAACGTGCATCACAGAGCCGAAGAAAACCCGAAAGTGTCCAGAGAAAGTTCTTTTCAAAGACGTTTCCAAGTCAACGTATGGGCAGGTATCATCGGAAACCAACTTATAGGTCCGCTCTCATTTTTCCAGCAAATTTGAGCGGTCAAACTTATTTACATTTCTTACAACATACTCTGTCTACACTTCTGGATGGACTTGGTCTGAACTATAACGATAGGGGCAACATCATTTTCCAGGAAGACACTGCTCTCCCTCATTTCAGCCATGATGTGCGACAATGGCTGACGGACAACTACCCTATGTGGATAGGTCGCGCTGGAACCATAACTTGGCCGGCCAGATCACCTGACCTCTCTCCTATGGATTTCTTTGTTTGGGGGATGATGAAAAATGAAGTTTATTCAGCCTCTTTGAACTCAGAAGAAGAACTGAGAAACAGAATTCAGCTAGTTGCCATAAGGTGCATGACAAATTAATTTTGAATTTGACGGTCACCTTTTGCGTGCAAGGGCTTGCATAAGAAACGGAGGCAGACGGTTTGAGCATACACTGTAGATTACATTATTTTCTGCGTGTCTCTTCTTTAATTATTTTCAGGTGTTGATCTTCTAAATAACATACATACTGTAGTGAATAAAAACATACAAAATTTGTTTGGCTGTAAATGAATTAAAAAAAAAATATTGTGACTACCTTAATGATACCGTAATATTTTAACCAACCTTGTTTTTCAGCATATATTCTGTACTAACCATTATAAGACGAGTATGAGAATACAGTTAAATTACATCATTTTAAAGCTTAAAAAACAGGAAAGTTTTTTCTTTTACTAGCCTCTCTTCAGGGCATATTTTACGTATGTCCTCGACCTGTATATCTTGTGACTTTTTTTAAACTTAAAATTTCACTTTGTCACAAATTTGTTTATGATAAACCCATAATGAAAATTTTTTACCTTGAAGTCCTATGTAAAATTTTGTGTATATTTCAAAAACACAACAACAGTGAAAAAAATGTCAAGGAATAATGGTGAAAACTAGGTTTTACTAAAACAAAACACGTATTAAAAAAACCATAAAAATGTCTATTAATTAAAGATGTTTGGGTTGAAGAAAATAATATTTCCATTTTTTCACAAATATCTGGTAGTTTCACCAGAAAAAAATGTAACACTGACTTCTGTCCACCCTGTATAAGGTACACAAATAACCAAAAAGGTAAAAGCAGAATAAGCAAATATCTGCTTTTTCTGTGTTATAAGTTTAGAGCTATTCGGAATCAGACCAGTAACAATTCAAGGTATTTGTGGTGGATTGTAATATTTACGGAAATATTTGTTTTGCACATCTTATAGTCTAAGTTGTATTTTAGAGCGGCCAAAACTGAACGGGCTACCTGAGATCGTTGTTGCGCGCAACTCGAGCACTGGTTATGGCCTCCTAGGGACACCACAATTAACTCAGGTATGATTGCGCGCAAACTCGTTAACGGTCATTCTCTTGTATATACTATATAAAAATTACTGATATATTTATTCTGATAGATTACTGATATTCAGTAATCTACCGATAGTTTGCTTTATACCGGTAGTTTACTTATTGGTGACTTTCACAAATATCAAATACTAACAAGATTCAACTTGTTTCAGCATGTCTTGGCGTTTTAACTTCCGGCTCCTGCTACGGCTGGACAACCCCTATATTCAGCCATCTCCTAGGTCCAAACAGCGAGATTCCAATGACACCTGACCAGGCTGCTTGGGTTGTTTCCATCATAGAGCTTGGGAACCTCATCAGTCCAATGCCAGCAGGATACCTGGTAAACTACATAGGACGAAAGCCGGTCATCCTGGCTGCAGCACCACTTTACATCATCAGTTGGCTCATAATCTTGTACTTCCGGTCAGCTTTTGTTCTTGGAGCCTGTAGAGTACTTCAAGGTTTCGCGATGGGGCTTGTCTTCACAGCAGCTCCAGTCTATCTGGGAGAGATCGCTAGTAATTCCGCAAGAGGAGCTATTACTAGCATCTTCTATACTTCTTGGTGGCTCGGATACCTGATAGAGTACGCGACTGGCCCATTCCTTTCATTTTCCCACTTCACCATCTTCACTCTTTCCCTTAACATTCCTTTCATCCTTCTCCTTCTCTATCAACCCGAAAGTCCTTTTTACCTAGTAATGGTCAACAAAGAGGAGCAGGCTCGCAAGGCTTTACGTTGGTTTAGGGACGGGTCATCACGTGAGTTAGAAGAAGAGTTGGCAGAAATAAAACAGAATGTGTGTGCTACAGTGAAGAAGACAAGGATTCGAGACCTAGTAGCAACCCCTGAAGACAGGAAAGCATTAAGTTTACTTCTCGTCTTGACTACAGTTAGGGTGTTTAGTGGCACGGGAGCTATATGTGTTTACGCAACTGATATATTCAACCAAACTCCAAACCTTTCTATTTCCCCTGACTTAATAACTATAGCGGTTGGCGTGGTCATGCTGGTCGGAGCATGCGTGGGAACACTAACATCAGACACTTTAGGGAGAAGGCCTCTGCTCTTGATATCTAGCATAGGTTCTCTTATCTGTCAGCTGATCACAGCTACGTACTACTTCCTGCTTGTCAAAACAAGTATCGACGTGTCCAGATTCAGCTGGATAGCTCCAGTGTTCATACTTATCTACTCTGGTATCTGTACTGCAGGAATGTACCCTGTCTGTTCGGCGTACACTTCCGAGCTCTTTGACACTCAGACAAGAGCTATGGCTTCTAGCCTCGCAGCAATAGTGCTAACTATCGTAGCCTTCATAGCCATGCTCATGTATCAACCAGTGACGTATAACTTCGGGTTGTACACAAATTTTTACTTTTATGCTCTCTGGACTATGGGAGGTGCTGTGTATTTTTATTTGACTGCACCTGAAACTAAAGGAAAATCATTTGCTCAAATAAGAAAAGACATTTGAAAAATACAAAAAATAACAGTTGCAGGCCAATTGTATATACTTTGTTTGATTAAAAGAAATGTTGAGGTTAATAGAGGGTGGAAAAAATTTGGAATCGCTTTCACAACTTTTGTATGACTTCACTTGTAAAATCGAAATCTTGTTCATGCTCATGGTTACAAAGAATTACTTTTTCAAGCCATTTCATCTTTTCAGGGGGACGGCCCTCAAGGAGTTGAACGAAAGTCTTCAGAGTAAGCCAGATCGAGTTTGGTATCAAATGAAAAGTTCTATTCTAGGGAAATTAATTGCCGCAAACCGGACATCGATAGGTTCATCCTTCCCAGAGTAGTGGCCATTTAAATTGCAAAGTAATTAATTTGAACAATATTATTTCTCTGCATTTTAACGGTTTTAAGTAAATTATTCTGATAAAAAATTATAATTTATAAAACACAAAATTATAAAAAAATTTCAAATTATCTGTGGAAAAAACAACGTTGTTGCGAAAGCGTTTCCATATTTTTTACCACCCTGTATAAATCAAGGAATTATGTTTTCATTTTATGCGTGTAACATATCATTTGTTTAATTGTTACTGAATTCTTGTATTTTTACTAAACATAAAGTTGTAAGCATACTTGATATATTTTACAAATAAGATAGTTTTTAATTTTGTCACAGAGAAGAAAGAAATAGAGGTCGCATTCAATAGAGTGCTGAATAGGTGTCGAGTTGTAGAAATATGTGTGCCGAGTAGTAGTTCTTTAGTTCTCCATGTGTATGGCAGGGCCAGCACCGTTGTCAGTCCCTCCCCCTTATTCCCCTCCAAATCCTGAAGTCTAAACGTAGTAATTATTAATACAAATTTATATAGATTTATATAAGTAAATAGTGGTAATTGCCACCGAGAAATTACCACTATTTACCAATTAATTAATTTGCCATAAAGAAGCAACCTCTATTTCTTATTTCTCTGTGGTTTAAAATGTATTGCCCTTGTTTGTAGACTTACTTTTACTTGTTAATACTAGTTGATTTCACATTTACTAACAGTTGAATAGATTTATAGATAAACACAATGTACAATAATTTCAAAATTGTACCTTATGACAGCCAAGAAACAATCATATTAAGACTGATTTGTGAGTACAATAAAGTTCTATTCTGTTAAAAAAGCCAATGATTTTCTGTGCCATTGAGCATTATAATGACTTAGTCTGCTTTAACTTTTAATCTGGCTGTTGAGCTATTAATAAATTCCCCTCTCTGAGGAACAGTTGAACTCAGTTAGTAACCAGACTACACTCATCCACACTCATCTTACACTCATATATAATTCATATTCGTCTTTAAATACACGATGTTGTGTCGGCGTCACATATTTAAGAATGTAAGAATCATTTTCTATTTCAATGAAGAATATAGAAACGTTATATTTAGATATAATTTAATATGTTACCTTCTCCTCTTTTATAAATGATTGTTTGTAAGCAACAGCATTGTTAATTTAAGAGCCAAAACTAAATGTAATGCTTAAATTAAAAGAGTTGCATGTTGAGGATCCTTGTAATAATATTAAGTTTGATCAGTTCTCAGCTGAGTATCAATACTGGAGGGGGGGAGGTAAGGGGGAAAATATGCAAATCCACCCGCCCACCCTACACCTACAGTAGAGCTTGTTCAAAGTGCTAACTCAATTCCTCAAAGTGCTAAGCAACGGTCTAAATTGAGTAGCTAAATGTTTCTTTTAATTAATTACTGTACATTTTTTTTCAATTCTCAACAAATTAGATAAGCAGACAGTGTTGACTTGAAATTTTGTACATAGGTTTATCTTGGTCCCTAGAGGCTCATTGAGAAAGGATTTTCCTTTCCGACCTCAGGATTCCGTCCGACTGGCCTCCAAATTTCCCAATATTATGGACCTATATTAATTCAATTCAATTTATTTTCACAATCGCAAATAGACATAATTTGCAGCAAAGACTGCAGTGGACATATAGACCATCTCGCTATATGCTAGTTGATGGAAAACATATATTACTAAATAATTTTGTCGTTATATAATATTCAAACATTCAATATGAAGTTATAAATGAGAAAAATACTCATAAATAATCAGTTTAGCTAAAAAATTAGACAAGTATCTTATTTGATACAATATAAATAGAAATAATAATAATAATAAATTAAATTAAGTACTATGGGGATTTTTTCCTCTTAACAGAGAGAGTGGTAAAGATATTTTTATGAATACGTAGTGTATATTATTCGTGATGAAACAAGAACCAGAATAATTTTCAAGAATGCTCCTGAAATTTTAGAGGGCTCGTCGGGACAGTACCTTGGAATTCCTAACATGCAGTTTTAAATAGACAATGGAGAGAAACCTGCTCAAATTCCGTATTTCTGATGGCATGAGTCCGCCGTTACAGGCATGCTTGTTAGTTTGTCATTAGCTTAATCAGCCAACAGTCCAAACCCAAATATGCAGGAACACTCTCTTTATTACAGGTAAAATGTGTCCTAATATATTAACTTTATGCATTCGATATTAAATATTATTGCCATTATGTAACTATTTTATACAACAAAACTATCAACTACATATTAATCAATTAACAAATATAAAATAAAACAAATAATAACAGACCATAAACACCTTTACCAGTAAACAAACATAAATAAACTATAAAAACTTAACATTAAACAAATCTTAACAATATGTATATATATACATATACTGTATAAACACACATACACATATATACAATATGTATATTGTACACATATATACATATTCTAAAACACAACAATAGTTCAGACATTTAACAAAATATATGTGGTAAATATAACATTATCAATATTATCATTCTATAGTGTGATGCAAATCAAACCAATACTATTAAGTCGAAGGTTTGAATGATCGATACTAGATCGGAAATATTACAATCGACTATTCTTGTTATTTAACTCTAATAATGTAATTGCCTTTCTGCTTGATCTACATAAACTCATCAAAATCTTATATAAACAGTGAATATTTCTTCATTTTTAATATGATTTATTAATTTTATTGATTGATTAATTTGATTAACACGTTTAAAACAGGCTAAGTAATACCATTGGCTATTTATATTAATAAATAGGTAGCAACACAAGTAGTGTGAATACAAATACTGACAACGCAAGTAGTATGAGTGGGATACTGTAAATAAATGTTATATTGTGATTTTACGTTATACAGTTAATCTACTATTATTTGTAGTTAAAAGTCATATGCCGAGGCTGAAGGCCGAGGTGTATCGATCACAGTAAGCGTCGGAGTTAGCACGCGAAGTGTGCAGGGGTGACCCCTAGTTTATATACGTGTTTATATATACAACTGTTCCAGTTTATATTTTATATTAAATCCAAAGTTTGATGGCTACTCCAAACAGGTTGTATTACTTATTCCACTTATTGTGACCTACTTTTTCCACAAATCCTAAGTTTTATTAATTTCATAATTTAATAGTACCGTATCAAACCTCTTTTTTCTATTAATTCAGTTTTTATATTAGTATTTATATATTTTATAAATCAAGATATTTTCTGATCTAAGCTTTATATATTTTTGTAATCAATCTGTGTAATAAAGTTTATTTTGAATTTGAATATAACCAATCCATATCGCTTCATCAAACCTCTGCCCGGCAGTAGTCGCTCCAGGTACTTCCCGTATCTACTGGGGCAGGAGGGTTCTAGTAGTTATTAAAAGATAATCTGGATGATGCCTGTTTTGTCAGGAGCACGCCTGAACGCTCACCAAGGGGTAGGACGTCCCCTCCCATCTAACAACCTAGGCTGGGGAGAGTGGTGTGAAGTCTAGGGACAGCCTAGCTTGAGGCGAATTTCAGTGAGGAATAAGTTGAATGAATAAATACATGTAAAATATGTTAGCAAGGAATGTATTGGACTTCTCCACCTAACCCATAAATCAGCAAAGGAACACTCCAGGTGATAAAAGCTAATGGGTCCATCTTTTTGTAGAGTTCGCTTAAAACAGTCGCAATTAAGTTTAAAAATGCAGTACATATTTAATTTGTTTTTCTATATTATGGATCAGCAGGCTTCACGGTTTATTTTGATGTCTCACTTTATTCGATACTGTCAGTAGGACACAATTAACAGCTGACAAATTGTTGTGATGTCATTGTCTGGACTGCCAGTCGCATGGCAATATTAAAACATTTGTTGTTTTTATTTTGTTAGTTATTTTTGCTAACACGTCATAGTAATAATGAGCTAAGAATTAGGATCTGACATTAAAAGAAACATATTACAAAAACCAGATAGTGTTAGTGAAATAAGACATTGAAAATTCATTAGACCTCCTAAATGACAGCTTAAAAAAAATAGTATATACAGGGAGGTTTAATTTTAAAAATTGTCTTACTATTAAGGTAATTGAATAACAGTTTTGAAATTTTCTTAAGCGTCTAATGTTTTTTAAGATTTAACCTCTATGACGGTAGTCCAACCTTTGGTTGAGGGGAGGGCTTGTATTCAAGATCATACCGATTTTTTTTTAATTGGGCTAATATATTTTTATTAATATATGTTTATTTTTAATTCTTGTCTGATTTCACGAATATGAATCATACCTTAATATTTGTTATCTTTATGAATTGTTAATGAAATAATTGCAGAATGTTCAAAAAGTCCTCATCACTTTTGGGTTTTACGAGGACTCGTATATTGTGCACCCAGACGGTTAAGTACTACTTGTTAATTCCTCTATAACATTAAATAAACAAACAAGTTATAAATTTGTCATGTGCTTTTATATGGATTGAAGAAAATATCCTCTGTTGGTTCAACCGAGTAAATTGGTGATGCTCGTTATATATTAGTTTCTGACGTGTGTAAAAAGTCCAAAAGTTATTGGTAATTAGCCAATATAAAACGTTGCAATAATACTTGCAGATGTAAGAGAAGCAGTAAATGAGAGGAAAATACAAGGCAGGTGGAGTAGTAGAACAAGATTGGCAAAATATAAATACGTTGCAGAGACAAAATATGCAAAGCTACAACATACTAAAAGAAATTTAGGAAACTAACATTTCATTTGATATAAGCAGCCATAGTACCATTAGACAAAAAAAAGGAAACAAAATTAACCGGATAACTATAGACCAATATCACTCCTAGACTGAATTTACAAATTTTCCCCAGGATAATATACAACACATATACAGAACAATTAGAGAAGGAGCTAGGGGTTTATTAAGGAGTATTCAAATCGTAGAATAGAAACTAATTATGGACTACTAGTAAAGGAGACAAAACATTTCTATTGCCTTACAGATTTTTTAAAAGGGTGTGGAAGTATATAGAAAAACGCCATTAAAAATACTGACGCACCTGTGACAATACCCAAAATTTGTAGAGACGATAAAGTTAACACAAACAAGATAAAACATAAATTCTGTAAATAAAACGAATTTATGTATTAATTACTTCGTATTTCTAAATTACTTGTTTACTCTATGTTGTCGTTCTTACAAGCCATTCATGTAATAACAAAATCGTACAAAATTAAGTGCATTGTTATAAAAAATCCTTTTACGTTCTATTAATTTATAAAGTAAAGAATTGCTTTATTCAGACAAACTTAGAACGACAGTCTTTTCTTACATTGAAATTGATATCAATTAGTTGACGTGACTTTTGAGCCATGGAAACTTTCGTATAGTTCTTGTTATCCCACATACCCATCTGAAAAAGCTCTCCACACAGCCTGACGGTCTACGGAAAATGGACAGAGGAAGGTTAAAAAGAAACTCTCTTTAAAAAATCATACAGAGAAAGTTCCACATTTGAAAACCTTAAAAATGATACTCAAATCATTAATTATCAGTCAACTCAAACATTGAAGAACAATCATCAAAACACATCTTAGATCATGACTGACTGTAATCCCAAATGAAATTAATTTTGATGGTGAAACAAAATATGATGAAATAAAATGTGTTAGATAAATGGTGCTAAAATCGGTAGCTCCTATTTATTTAAATAAAGAACGATTCAATTGGATATTGTTTAAACAATTCAACCAGATCTTTCTGGAGCAACGATTTTTAACATATTGTATTGCATGAATCATGTGGATAAAAGATTATTGGTTTTATCAGACAGACTAGAATTACCACGTTCTCCAAGTTTTACATCTTTCTCTCACATTCATCCAAATTCGACCCACTTTGTCGGCGTGGTTGCTCAGTCGCAAAGGCTGCGGACTGCGGAGAGCAAGGTCCAAGCTTCGAATACCCACTGAGCCAACGGTCGGTACTTCATTCGGATTGTGCGAAAAAACGCACATCGAATAAAACACACATTCATATATGTGCGAAGAAAGCGCACAAGAGTCAATGTGACATTTTAGGGTAGAGGTTACGTTACCTGGAAAAGGAAATTTGGAGGTGAGTCATGACGCAATACAATAGGTCGGGTTCATTCCTCCTGACCATCCGCCCCACCTCACGGGAGATTTCCAATTGCACCGGGGTCAGGGATCGGCCCCAAACTGATGTGTCCAGATGCACCGGAGCCCCTTTTGGGGGGTGTTCCAATTGCACCAGAGGCCCTTGTTTATGACATGAGCCGGGAAAGTCCAACCAGGCCGGATTCCTAGTACAGTAACCCCAAGCTGACCGTGCCAAATTCCACACCCTTTGTTATGACATGAGTCATGAGTCGGTTAGGTTAGGTTAGGTTAGGTTAGGTTAGGTTAGGTTAGGTTAGGTTAGGTTAGGTTAGGTTAGGTTAGGTTAGGTTAGGTTAGGTTAGGTTAGGTTAGGTTAGGTTAGGTTAGGTTAGGTTAGATGTTAGTGTTGCCACGGATAAACACAAAATTAAACATTAAATACATAGTTACCATATTTATTAGTTAGAACCTGCTATGGTCTACCATTAGTATGTGCCACGAAACATCGGCAAGTGTTTGATAGAATATTCCATTGCGAAATTTTTAAACACTTATAAACTATGTTTGAAGAAATGTAGTGGGGTGGGGAAGGAAGGGGCCTTCCAATTGCACCGGCTCCGGCGGTCGAAGGAATTTGCAGCGGGGATAAGTGAGGTGGGTAGATTTTGACCACCGGTGCATCTGGACACTTTTCGGACGGAGGAATGTTTTGACCCGTGGAAATTCCTTTGACCGCCGGTGCAACTGGATATCAGCCCACCTCACACCCCATCTTTGTCATTACTGTTCTGGTGGTCCTTCACGTCACTTCGTAAGTTTAATTATGGAAGTGTTAACTACTAATTAGGGTGCCTGCAGCACAATATAACGGATTCGCAGTTTAGGAATAATATAGATGGGTTAATAGTTTGGCGATGTCAGAAGGAAAGGTCAACTCGGTGCCGTGATATGTTAAAAATTAAAAATGGCGAAGTTTTAGAAGTTACTGATCACGCATGTGCAGCACCGGACACAGCCAGACTGGAAGTAATGAAGAGCATCAACGTTGCAAAGAAGAGAGCCCCCGAAGAAGACACGTCCATTTCAAAAGTGTACAGAGAAGAACTAGAACTCCACAACAAGTGCTACAATTTTGTAACAGAAATGCCACAACAACTGACTACAAAATGAAGTATGTACATACAGAGAAGCAGTGCACGTAGAATTCAAAAGGAGCCGAAGACCAGAGAAGAAGTTATTTTAGATGAGGAATTGCTTCAGAGGAATGACGGATAAAAATTTATTTTAGTGGACGAAGGCTCAGAGGAACGGATGATCATTTTTTGTTCAGAAAAAGGAAAAGAGTGTTTGGGGAACTCATATACGTTTTTCTTGGATGGAACTTTTAAAAGCTGCAGCCAACAATTCAGTCAAATTTACACCATCCATGCTGATTATGGAAGCTCCGACGTAGAAACTAACGTTTATCCAGTTGTTTGGCCTACTTCCAAACGGTACGTTGAGCTACGTACGTTCGTTTTTTCGTCATTACTTCAAGCAGTCCCCGAATGGAATCCAAGACACATGCACGTTGATTTTGAGGCTAGTGTAATAGCTGCAATTAGTGAAGTTCTGCCATCAGCTGAAATCCATGGATGCTACTTTCGTTTGAAAAAATGTCTGTGGAGAAAAATACAAGAAATTTGATTGACATGTGAATATAGAGAGAATGAAGAAATCCGACTGTCCACTCAAATGTGTGCTGCGTTAGCTTTTCAAGAAGTTGAAAACTGAAAAAAAGACGTCGAAGACGGCTGGATTGAAATTCACTCACAGACTCCCGACAACCCGAAATTAATTCGCTTCTTAAAATACTTCGTCGAACAGTGGCTTCATAATGACGAAATTCCTATTGAATTGTGGAATTGGCATGGTAGGTGACACAGGACTACAAACACTGTGGAAGGTTGGCACAGCAAAATCAACAATCTTCTTGGGAGACCCAACCCTAAAATTAGAGATGTCATACTTTGTTTGAAAAGTGAAGCGGAGGAGTCTTCTTGTATGTACATGAGGGCTGAACTAAATTTAAAATTAGAGATGTCATACTTTGTTTGAAAAGTGAAGCGGAGGAGTCTTCTTGTATGTACATGAGGGCTGAACTAAATTTAGTTGGGAAAAAGAGGAAGAAAACTTCGAATTAGATAAGAACGTCGAATTAGATAAGAAATTGGAAAAAACTGTGAAGAAGTATGAAGAAAATGGCAACATCAAAGCGTGCTTGAAGACCATATCATATCTACAAAAACTTGGCTAGAATTTCTGTCAAGAAAAGAACGTAAATAATAAATAGATAGTATTGACGAAGCTACATCATGCTGATTTAAAATAACCCTAAGTATCTGTAAAACTGTAAATATATTTAGAAAGTTACATTGACAAAGCTACTTCGATTTTGAATTATACTGATAAGGCTGTAAATATATTTTAATTTTTAACATTGACGAAGCTATACTCAAGCTGATTTTAAACACAACTAAATGATAAAAATATTCTAAGTATATTATCATTAATTAGCCAGTCCAAAGTCTGGATAAAGTGTAATGGGAATCAGAAACCAAAATTAATTCAACAATTAGTAATTGTTGAGATATCTACAGGTATAACCACAACCAATATACATATTTTATTTTCTGCTTGCGTAACATTCCTTGTTTCTAAGAAGTTAGGGGGCTGGATTCCTTTTGTAACTCCAAAAGGGTCAACTGTGCGCTTTCTTCGCTGTGCGCTCTTTTCGCTGTGTGATCTTTTCGCGACACCCTTCATTCGTTGAATAAAGTTCACGCTCAGCCTTGCAAGCCCATGAGAACTTTTGTGTGAAGATTAAAACAAACAAACAAAACAAAAACTTCCAGCAGTAGAATGAGAGTACGTAGGATATTTCTCCTGTTAAAAGGAAAAATCTCTCCTCCATTGTAAAATGTATGTGAAACTTTTATTTCCCTTCGTATAAATTTAACCTCCATTTTATTACATTTCTTCCTCTATAACTTTCACTGACACCGAAGTGCAGATGAGCTAGAGGCCATGACGTAGAACACTCTAACCTTGGACTCCCATTGATGGCGGTGGAGGCGCCTGGAGATTGACGCTAATCCCAGTGGCACTGAGACGTCCACCCCGCCCCCCTACCCGGAGGTCCCGGGTATCCCGGTCCTGCAAGTCACTGTCTCACTCTGGGTGGTCACCCCATTTCCCCTCCCCCGACACCAGATACATAAATTAACATTAACTCTGAGCCGACTGCTGTATCACCGTCTGGACCGTCACATTCACTACGGCGCCATGTCCGTCTTCGCTGACAGCAAGAAAGAGAACAAACAATGATCAGAAAGGTCATTAAGTTATCCAGTATGAATGGAGATTTATGATTCCTTTGATGTGTCAAAGAGTTTAATGTGAACACAATTTGGGCTAGATGATATCATGCATCAGAATGTGTCAACATTTGTAAAGTTGTTGATGTGAGGAGAACTTGTACTGGAACTGAGTTAAAGTTTGGTTGAGTTTATAATATGAAAGAAAATAGACGTGACGAAATTCGTTACTCCTTCGATATGTCAAGTGACTTTCCACTAGAGCTGATCAAGTTTGGTATAGCTGGTATCGTGCAGCAGAATAGAATAGATGAATCAAGAGTTGTAAATTACTATCCTTGGATTCGTCAAAGGAGTTTGTATCAGTTTGGTGCGAATGGTGTAAATATCGTGCAATAGTGATAAAAAGGACGAGATAGAATGTGTAATTTAGAAGAAAAAATGCATAAATTTTAAATTATAATTTTACCTAACAGTAACAATTAGGGCTAAATGCCCAAGATCATAAGAAAGACGTAAATAAAGCTTGTAGGAGCGAGAATTCTTAATAGATAAAAAAGAAAGATTTGAAACTATAAAACTAAATTTAAAGTTTATTTATTTATTTTTTTCTTTTAAATATTTCCCCTTAGACGTCTATAGAGAAGGCTTTAGACATTGCTTCTTTATTGGGTTTTCGTTTTGAAAAAGACGGAATTACTATTAGCTTGTTTGAGAGTATAGCATTATTCATAATGAAACGTGCAAATAAATATTAAAACAGCTGTTTTAAATTACTAAAATAATGCCAATGTAGATTGTTTGTAAAAAATAATTAATGTTTGAAGGTTCTGTACCTATATCTTTCAGGAAAGGAATTTCTTGTATGTAGCTTAAAATTATCTTAAAAAATTAAATTTAATTATCTTATTATTATTAAATTAAACTAATAAAACACTTAAAACTATCTTTTTTAAAATTATTAAAATAAAATAAATGAGAGTGCTATAACCCAGCAACTTGGGGATAAAGCGTTGTTGAGATTGTAGACGATAGGGTGTACACTCGCTTCTTTAAATACCAACATGGCGTACATTCAATGGTTCCTATCGACGTGGACAATACTAAATAAGTCTAGGGCTAGGGTCTTCATGTTGGGTTGTACTCAAGATCCGGTTGTTGTGTAGGGAAGAGGACAAAGTATCAGGCTTGTCAATTAGCTGAAAATCAGACAAATACTACGTGGTTCGGGTTCCACATTAATTTTAGGTTCCTTGTTGCCCTTGTTATTCGCCTATTATTAAATGTCTCTTTCTAAGGAAATTCGATCTTGTTAGTAACAATGACTACACTCGTTCATCTCGTATTCACCCATATGTCTACAATCAGTGTCTTAATAATGAATAATAAAATCCGTTAACAAATAAATTTTAAAAAATCAGTAGGCTAAACTAATATCATTATTATGTTACACTTTGAAACGTACTGGAATAACATTAAATAACTTAAAACTAAACCAAACAAAAATAACCCAGTTGTTTGTCACATCGAATATTGTTAATTTACCAAATATTTAATTCAGCATAATAAATAACCACTGCTAACCCCCACACAACAGGACTAAGAGCAATGTTAACAAGTCAAATAGTGTATTGATAAAGCTTATAAGCCGCTCTTAAGCGCCCTCACGCCGAGCTCCACTTTGGATAAAGTGCGCTTACACTCGAGAACTCTCGGCATTCTTAAACAAACATAACCAAGATTTCCCGACTTTTCTGTTTAGTTATTTCTGCCTCCGTCGTTGATCTCATCGCCTCACCCACAGTTCTACTTTCTCCACTTGTCTCTTCATTCACATTTACTTGCTTTACAATTGTCAACAACGTAACTACGATGCTCTGTTTCATGGTTTGGGATGTTATGTATTGTTTATCGAGTAGACATTTTTGTTGTTGTACATTATGGATGGAATTTATTTGGTTTTGTGAAAGAAGACATTTTTTTTAAATATTCAAAAAAAACTTTCACCGTTTAAAGAATCATCACTTCACAGACTACAGACTAACGAGTTAAAGAATCATCACTTCACAGACTACAGACTAACGAGTTAAAGAATCATCACTTCACAGACTACAGTCTAACGAGTTAAAGAATCATCACTTCATAGAGTACAGACTAACGAGTTAAAGAATCATCACTTCACAGACTACAGTCTAACGAGTTAAAGAATCATCACTTCATAGAGTACAGACTAACGAGTTAAAGAATCATCACTTCACAGACTACAGTCTAACGAGTTAAAGAATCATCACTTCATAGAGTACAGACTAACGAGTTAAAGAATCATCACTTCACAGACTACAGTCTAACGAGTTAAAGAATCATCACTTCACAGACTACAGTCTAACGAGTTAAAGAATCATCACTTCACAGACTACAATCTAACGAGTTAAAGAATCATCACTTCACAGACTACAGACTAACGAGTTAAAGAATCATCACTTCACAGTCTACAGTCTAACGAGTTAAAGAATCATCACTTCACAGTCTACAGTCTAACGAGTTAAAGAATCATCACTTCACAGTCTACAGTCTAACGAGTTAAAGAATCATCACTTCACAGACTACTGACTAACGAGTTAAAGAATCATCACTTCACAGTCTACAGTCTAACGAGTTAAAGAATCATTACTTCACAGTCTACAGTCTAACGAGTTAAAGAAGAAGTTAAATTCTACACTACGGATATTTTATTTTTTGAATTATTTTTTACCTCTGAAAGTAATTAGGAAATTATATTTTTCTCTGGTTCAAAGTAGATTAGAATATGATGTATGTTGGGGAGCTGCCTATGATACAAATTTAGCTGTTTTGAAGCTTGTTTTTTTTAAGCTAACGAGAACCTTCAAAACTATTCTTTAGATGATTTAATATATTAACTTGTAGGAACTTGTATGTACATAAGGTTATTTCTATGTATTTTTATACAAAGTGGAAGCATTGCCGTTAGATTAGACAAACCAAATTTACGTTCTGATTCTCATTTTTAAGTTCCAA
Source organism: Stictocephala bisonia (assembly GCA_035578905.1). Lineage (NCBI taxonomy): Eukaryota > Metazoa > Arthropoda > Insecta > Hemiptera > Membracidae > Stictocephala > Stictocephala bisonia. The sequence goes on along the minus strand of JAQJVL010000335.1, from coordinate 307,654 downwards.
AGCTAAACGTAACAGCACGTATTGAATCCTTTCTGTTTGTTGCTCCAAATATATTTTAATAAATTACCAAACACAATAAAAGATGTTTTAAATAAATTTGAGTTTTCAAACAAACTGAGAGAATTGTCACTTTCATCTATCTGAAAGTACTTTATTTTTTATATTGTTTAGCTTATAAGAACCCGAAAAGTTTGTTTGTTAGTTTGATCAAGAAGAAATTATTCAAGATTATAGTTTTATTTTTTTATTATTAAGAATTATGGGTTATATTTGTTTGTTTGTAAATTATTGCAAAATTAGACGGACCCTACACAGCCTGAGTTTTTTTCAAAATTAGCTAACATCCCAACAATGGATCGAATTCAATTTAAATGGGTTTAATGTAAATAAATTAACATATTTCAAACAATTTGTTAGTTGTTATTTAATCCTACGTTGAGATGTTAGCTCATGTTGGAGAAACTCAGGATATGTATGGTCGGTATAATTTTGCAATAACTTAGTTACCGATTTCTTATTTAATAAAAAACTTAATATACCATTACACTTGTTTAACCGTCTAAAATAGTCACTTTAGTAGCATTTTATAAAATTAATACTTTTTGTGTTATTGTAATTTAAATATTTTCAGTGGCCAACATTTTGAAACTAATCAGGCAAACGCGACCACACCCTTTTCTGTATTTAATTATAATAAAGAGTTTACTTAAGTTTGGTTACATTTGGTTGAGTATTTTGAAATATATGATTTTTTTAAGTAAAAAAATGTACCAACAGACAGTACACGAAAGTATATATATCTTATTACGTTATTTACATTTAGTTTTTGGTTCATTTTGGTCTATGGAAAAATATCCCAAAGTTTATAGCGAGAGTTTTTAAACACCCCACATATGGCTGAACATCCATGAGATGGTGTCTGATCACAGCTAGTGAGGGTGGGTTTATAGCGAGAGTTTTGAAACACCCCGCATATGGCTGAACATCCATGAGATGGTGTCTGATCACAGCTAGTGAGGGTGGGTTTATAGCGAGAGTTTTGAAACACCCCGCATATGGCTGAACATCCATGAGATGGTGTCTGATCACAGCTAGTGAGGGTGGGTTTATAGCGAGAGTTTTGAAACACCCCGCATATGGCTGAACACCCATGAGATGGTGTCTGATCACAGCTAGTGAGGGTGGGTTTATAGCGAGAGTTTTGAAACACCCCGCATATGGCTGAACATCCATGAGATGGTGTCTGATCACAGCTAGTGAGGGTGGGTTTATAGCGAGAGTTTTGAAACATCCCGCATATGGCTGAACATCCATGAGATGGTGTCTGATCACAGCTAGTGAGGGTGGGTTTATAGCGAGAGTTTTGAAACACCCCGCATATGGCTGAACATCCATGAGATGGTGTCTGATCACAGCTAGTGAGGGTGGGTTTATAGCGAGAGTTTTGAAACGCCCCGCATATGGCTGAACATCCATGAGATGGTGTCTGATCACAGCTAGTGAGGGTGGAGAGAAAAAACGTTTCGTCAATTATTGAATTAAAATGTATCACATTATTCTGTTTTATCTAGAATTAAGTCTTATAAAAGTGTACATTGTAACCTCAGTACGCACCCCTTGACAATGTGATGGCATGTGTCGCGGGAGGGTGACCATATAACAAATAGCCCGGAGTGTCGCGGACAGTCCTGCCGCCTGTCGGTGACACCACCCTCTTGGTCTATTGTGGCCGGATTAGCCGTGGAATATAATTACATTAGAGGTCGTTCGGTCATCACCGATGTACGGTGGCTCGGAAAACTTATTGATGAACGTGTGATCATCTTGGATTCATGAAGAAAGGGGGTGGTGATGAAGAATCGGTTTTCAATGAGTTAATATGTTCCAATTTTATGATCAAAATTAGTTAATGTACCTTCCCTTGAGACAGGAAAAATATTTAATAAGTTTTTTAACCACCACATTAATGTTTCTAAAATTTCTAAAACACTACGTTTCTAAAAATTGTGGCCTTATGAAGTGGTGAATTTAGCTGATTTGAAATCAGTATTAAGACAAAACCGTTCAAAGTAGTCTACATATTTAATTTTGTATAACTATGTTTTTACACATGACTGAAGGAATTAAGATGTTTTTAATTTCTTTAAAATGTAAAAATATTTATAATTTTAAAGGTGAAAAAATAACCTTTCTTAGCTTTAAATAATAAATATTTGTATATTTTTTTAAAATTAAAAACATCTTAATTCTTTCAGTTACGTGTAAAAAACGTAGTTATAAGAAATTAAATAGGTACTTTGAACGGTTTTGTCTTTCGAGGGGATCCGACTCCTCGAAAACTTTTTTTATTTATTAAATTTAATATTATATTAATGGTTTTACATTTCTGTGTTGAAAAAAAAGAAAATTTATATGAAAAAATTGATATCAAATCGAAATTGTAAATATATTTTCGGCTTTTTTTCTTGTTTTTGGTAGTTTTTATGCTTTTAAAACAAATTGAATAACTATTTTACTTATGGCCAAAATTTAATAAGATTTTTAGATGTTATTGAACACATAATTGAGTAACTGTTAGAGTTTGGAAATCGCTCTAACTTGAAATCCTAAAAAATATTGAATTTTTTTATAAAATTGAAAAATTAAGATAATAAATTAGGAAAATGTTTTTTTAAAATAATACTTTTATTCCTAGACTGTTTTTCATACTTTAAAATGTATGATGTATTATCATGTTGATGTGGTAAAAATTTAAAGGTTCTATCTTATCTGGTTACCAACTTATTTAACATTTTAGACAGTAAAACAAGGAAAATATTGTCCACGGCAAATTGAGTTTAAAGTTTTTATTGACAAAATACAATGCCTTTACCTTTTAAAACTCCCTTGCTCCATAGTATATCCCTCTCTGGCATTCTTTGACTCTTCTTCTTTTAACGTGCTTAATTTCAACAGCTTTCTCTATTCCTATACTTTTCGGTTGATCTTGCTTTATGAAAACCGCATGACTTTATGGTCAAGTCTCTTTTCCTCGCGAGACTGGCAGTATTTGATCCGGGAGAGAGTCCGAGCTAGAAGCTGAGCAGTAGTTAGGAACTATCCTACAATAGCCTAAACTCTATGTTTTGCTGCAAATGTAACTTTGGGGACTTTTTATTCCATATCAGTCCATGTGAGGCCTCGTTTGCGTTTTGATGAGCATATTACGTGATCGTTTATAGAAAAAAATTAGCATTGCTGTAATATTGCCTGATAAAAAACTTATAATGGTTCTACATTATATATGTGTGTGTGTGCGTGCATGTGCGTGTGCGCGCGCGCGCGCGCGCGCGTGTGTGTGTGTGCGCGTGCGTGTGCGTGTGGGTGTGCGCGCGCGTGTGCGTGTGCGTGTGTGCGTGTGTGTGTGAAAATAATACAAAACCTGAGAGAAAATCATAAAAGAGTCAAAATCAATGCAGTTCAGCAACATTTGAAATTTCGCTAAATGCACTATTATAACAAACAATTTATAAATACAAGAAGTAATGTTCAAAAGGACTTGAAATTGTACATTTACACTTCTAAGAATATGTAATATTGAATTTTATCAAAAACCATGAATCACAAAAAATTCCAAAAATGGCTTTTGGAGGAGGCGGATCCTCTTAATGCTGATTTAAAATCAGCTAAATTCACCACTTTAAAAGGCCACAAGTTCAAATGTGGTGGTTAAACCATTTTTTGTTCATTTTTCCTGTCTCAAGGGAAGGTATTCACTAATTTTGATTACAAAATTGGGAAATGATTAACTCACCGAAAACCGATCGCACCCCCTTAAGTATCTAATTGTGATCTTTATTTGATAAAATGGGTCTTTACGGTGTGTCCCCGCATTTGTTTCGCAAGTAGAAAGTTCATATTTGTAGCCTATATATGTGAACATACATACACGCTTTATACAGGGTGTAACTAAAAAAAGGAGTCCTGGCTAATATTTTCGGATTATAAACCTAATTTAGAGCGGAAAACGAAGGATACCGTTTTATTGAATTCCGCTGAGTTTAGTGTTTATCTGTCTGTGGTGTTTTACAAAAAAATTAATAATTAACGACTCGTTTGATCGAGGGCCAAAATATGCTTTTCTATTTCAACTGTACGGTTCGTATTTATTATTATAATGAGTTATAGTGAATACTTTATGAACATCTAAGGTCCATTCTAGAGCGTCCTTAGATGTTGATGTTATGTGTTTTTTAAATGTAAAATCGTCAAGAATTACATTTAAATTTTCACACATTTAACCATGAAAAAAGTAATAAAACGGTAATTTTTTAGAAAGACCAACTAGAATAGGTCCTCACCGTTCACATGACACTTCTCGTATTCCGCTACGTTAATAATTACGAACCGAATCGTTGAAATAGAAACCTATGTTTTTCCGTTTTTCGAGTCAAAAAAAATCCCTTAATTAGGCTATTCCAAAATTAACTTCCTAATAAAATCACCATACTCTCAACTCATGACACTCAGGCTTTTCCAGAAGGCACAATTTTACGTATAAAGGCATTTGAATGCTAATACTGAATTTCATAAGACCAGTTTATTTCTTGAACGTAGAATACCTGCTTATAAGAAGTCACAAAAATGTCTAACCATTTTGCTTTCAAATAAATTTAGGTCTGTGTATTTCTTAACATTACAAAAACTATCTAACCCTAATTGGTAGGCCTGGTAGTAGTTTTACAACAGTTATTTAAAACTTTTTATGTCAAACTTATGTCAAACAACTTATGATGTCAGGAACTGCAGTCAAAAGAAAAGGCTGAATTAAAATCAGACATTAAAAGTTGACACAGTTTTGAAACTTCCATTAAGGGGTTCACGCCAAAAATAGTAAGAAATTATTTTTGTCCATAAATTATTTTTTTATACATTTTAGTTATAAGTTATATTAAATTCTGAACTCAAAAACAATAAATATAACGCTTAACGATTTTTGTTATATAAAAAGCATACATCTTAAGTTGATAATTCAGGACAGATTTTTCTGTTTTGGAAGTGGAAATAGCATTAGACTTGACAGCACATCGGGATTTTTTATGCTACTGTACTTTAACTATTTTTAGTAATTTTATAATGTTACTAATAATTATATAGGCATAATTTAGTTACTGGATTTGTAATTGGAATGGTGGGGAGGGTCAGCTGTTTGGAAACTTAACCTGCAAACAGCTGATTGTGTCTATAGTCGGTTTTGGTTTTTGTTGATTTTCGGAAGTTATAATTTTTTACCCTAGAAATTATGCAACTCAGCTTCTATACGAGGTAGAGTGATGGCTTTTACAATGTTTTGTTCAGTATCTTCCTCTCTATGATCTGAATGCTGAATTTAAAAAAATAGGCAGTATATATTTAAAAAAAAATATTTATTATGATTTATTACGCAAAAACAAGCATTCGTATTATAAGATCAATATTTATTTTAATAAAATTAAACCCATTCTACAGATCACAGAGCATACCGTTAGAAACACTTAAAAGAGAAATTTTCTATTACAAATTAGGCCTATAGTTTATAATCTGCACAAGATTTAGTGAACCCTTGAAAATCATATAAAACCAAGTTTTCTAAATATTGGTCTACAAGTTTGTCTAAAAATCCATTTTAAGATCCCCTGAACTATATTTGCTGGAGACCAAACGGATGGATAAATTTTTATTAAATTTGGAATGAAGTTGTATTTAGCCAATATCTCTAGACCGTTTTTCATTTTTTTGAAATTTTATTATTTGTATGGGGAAAATATACAAAATGGAACTTTCTCAAAAAAGGCTCTTACGATTTTGATTAAATTTTCAGGAAATATATAAATTACAATTCAAAATATTATAGTAAAAACCGCTTGTCTCTAACTTGACTAGTTTTTGGGCTATGGAAAAAAAATATATTTGGTAATCAAACTGGTAATTTTCAAAGTTTTGATTTTTTGCGTTTAATATGGGGGAAAGTTTGTGTCAGTTCTTTGGAACCATTTATTTATTCTATTAGGGATTCTATACTGTAATATAGACGTATGAAAATATATTTAAATCTAGCACAAATTGTATTTTGATGATAATACTGCATTTGTTTCAGTAAATATCATAAATTTAAGTATAAATTAACATAGGCCTATATATTTAGATTTTTTTACAAAAATTGTTTATTTATGTCCAGCAGGTATCATTACTATGTTATTTGTAATGTTTTGTATGTTTTATCGTTAACAAGTATTGTCATTTATACAATCTAGGCCTACCTGACGACATATATTCCTCTTTTTCTATACACTGATTAGATATCTTACTAGTAATAAATGTAGATACATTGTGATTGTCTTGTGGTAGACCTATTTATGTCAATATAGTTCATATGATTTAAAAGCTCGGTATATATTTTGTGTGCAATGCACATTGTTTGTTAATTGTTATTCTAAAAGTAATTTGTTATATTGTGTTTTCAAGCATGGCTGACAACCTAACAAAACGAAACATAACCTAACTTATTTATCCTAAAAGTAACATAACTTAACCTATAATATCTAACATAACGAAGCGTAACAATACCTAACCAAGATAGATTTTTAAAGATATTCTCACCTAATTCTCTTATGAATAAAAGTTGAAAGCTTTTAATTGCCTTTTCCAACTAAAAAACTGACTACAGGGTGTCTCAAAAGCAAAGCGCCAAACTTCGAAAAATGGTTATATATGTCAAAATAAAGAAACAATAATAAAAATTTTTTTTGGTTCAAAAACGCTTTGTTAATCAGATACCTGCTATTTTGTTTTTTCACAAAAGAATTTTTACTCGGACTTGGCTGAACCGATCTTTATGAAACTCGCTAAGCATGTTTAAGTAATAAAGGCCAATTTTCGAAAAAAAACCAACTTCAAAATCAACAAAAAGCGGTAGTTGTAAATGTTTAAACGGTCATTGCGGGAAAACTGCACATAATTTTAAAAATTACTAAGAACACGTTTTTAGACAATTTTATTAACAGTCTGTCAGTATAAAAAAGTGAGAATCAGACAAAAAATAACCTAGATACATTGAAACTTTATAATAAGTAATAGCACATTAAGAGTGATAACAGTGGATTTTTTGCTGTCTCTCAACACAAATGTCAATGTGTCACGGTTATTTTTGTCCGTTATAATTTTTTTATACTGATAGATTGTCTAAAAAACCTGTTCTTAGTTTTCTGTATTTTTCCGTTTTCCCGCAATTTCTGTTTTAAAATGGGCGTTATTTTGAATTTTTAAATTAGATTAAGTTGATTTTTTTCTAGAACTTTATAACTTTAACATGCTTAGTGAGTTTCATAGAGATCGGTTAAGCCAACTCGGAGACAACAATTCTTTTGTAAAAAAAAAAAAAAAAACAAAAAAACAAACAAATAAACTTGTGGATATCTGATAAACTAAGCGATTTTTGAAAAAAAAATATACTTGATTTTCTCTCTGTTTTGACCTATATAACCATTTCCCGAAGTTTGGTACTTGTCTTTTTGGACACCATATCACCGAAAAATCCCAAAAGTGTGAGGCTATGTACAAGGCAATCAGTAATTTTACTTTAGTTGATTATTCCTGTGCTCGAGGCCTCCAACCGAAGTTCGCGCAGCTGAAGAGGAGGCAATGCATTGTTGAAGACAGCAAGGGTTGTGACGTTGTGACGACTATAGACAAGCCCCGCTGAGTAAACACAGGTCCGACGTTTCATTACTCTCAGTTTGTCTTGTGAATGCGGGAACGAGCAGAACGCTCGGTAGATCGATCCTCCGTACAGGCGCAAACCTTGAGTAATTGCGTATTCTATAGTTAGGCCTATATGAGTTTTGCACATGGGGATTTTTTTCGGTTGTACGTCACCAATTTTATTTTAAAAAAATGTTTTATTGGGCGAAACTACGTTAATTGTGCAGTTTCCACTTAGGTTTACCGAAAGAAAGTTAAAATTTCCTGACCTAAACCAAGATCTACGAATATAAATGTGTATTCATTTCTTAAACTGGTAAAATTGAGTTATAACATCATAAGATATGGTTTAATTGCGCGGTAAACTAGTTTTTTCATCGGAAATCGGAAAACTCAATTTAAAAAACGTTATTATTAAAAAAATAATTTTCAGTAAATAAAGTTTTTATGCCGAACACAAATATGTAATCGGTCACAAAAAATATTTTCATCCATAAAACAATTTTCACAAACCTAACCTAATAGGCTCTATAGCCAAACTTGACATATCCTTCATAAAAATTCCAGATTTGCGTAACATTTGGGTACCAAGCCTCTTGGACGGTCACCTGTCATCCAAAAATATAAGAGATTACTTTTTTATGTTAATAGAAGGCCTAGTTTTCAAATTCATGTTCAGCGTAAAAACACGTCAAATTAAAAAATATAGTTAAAAATAATTTAAAATAGTAGAAATTGGACTAAAATAATAACATTTGTTAATTTTTTCGAATTTTTCGGTAAAAACACAATTTCCGTAGAATAAAAAACATATCTTTTAAAAATGGCCCATTTGAGACAAAGTTTCCAAATTTTGTTGGGTGATAAGAAACTGCATATTTTTTAATTTGGAAAAAAAAGCTAAACGTCTTTAAACCAATGTAACCTAGCCTATACAACCTAACAAAATGTAATCTAGTATAACCCGATAACCCAACCAAGAAAATACCTATTCGAACTAATTTTACGAGACATTCTTCCCGTTGCCCACTTGAATAAAAAAAAAGCTAGGAGCTTGTATTTGTCTTTATCCCTAGGCCTATATAAAATTGTCCAAGATCGCTGACAACCGAGATCTCGTACAGGCTAATTTTGCAGAGTTCATATCAATACATTTTAGAGGAAATTATTGTTTTATTCTATGATTCACTTCCTTTCCTTTATTTAGCCTTAAAAACAGTCCACCCGATGAATATGGTGTGTTAAAGAGACATAAACTAAAAAAAGGGGATAACGAATTTCATGGTAAAGTTAAATATATTTTTAATTTTCAACACAATAAATAAATATTCTTGTACAGTTAGTAATTTTTTTAATGTATACAAAACTTGTGAGTGGTCATAGGCATAACTCATTGTGACATTAGATCAAACATAAAAACAATACTTAATAACAAATTAGGTTATGTTGAATTTTTTTTTTGTTTACCGTAGTTAAAGTTAATAGTTTTTTTGTGAAGCAGATATTGATCATCTGTAACTAGATTTTTATTGATTTCCTAGGTTGGCAATGTTGATATTGCCACAATGTTGGCAGCAGTGTGATTGTTGCTGGGATTGTTGACCCTCTAGAGAAACAAATATTTGTTCATAAACATGACGATGGAGCTAACAAGCTTCATTCCCAGAGTCTCATCGACTTTGATATCAACAATGTTTCGTTTTAATTGATATTGCAACGTTCCTTTTTTATTGACATTTAATATTAGAAAACATATAAACATATGACATTGTTTTATATATCTTTTTGGTTATATCGTTGATGTTATATACAGATAGATTTCTCATCAAATGTTCAATTTTGTGTCTCAAATTATCACCTGTTCCCATGTAAATGTAATACAGATTAAACCAGCTGTTGTGCCAGACGTCACTAACCAAATATTATTGGCACAAATTATTACTATTTTTGATACAAGATGATATATGTACCTATTTGAAAGTACATTAATATATAATCAAGGCTTATACCTAAAAATATGGTTTACGCGAATTCAGTTAATGAGTTAAAACTGAATTGTCACCATTAATGAAATCTATTAGATATAGGCCTACTACGAGTTGTAGCTTGTTTGTACATTTCATAATCGCTGTCAATATACAAAAACAACAACAATGTTTACTTTGGACAATGATCATAAGCATGTAAAGAGAAAATGAAATGAGAAACGTTTTTATTTTTCTTAATTGGCAAAGTTAGGGCCGCACAGCCCTCTCTTCTACTTAACGTGATGCAGAGCCACAACTACTACTTAACCTGATGTAAAGCCACCTCTACCACTTAACCTAAAGCAAACCCCTCTCTTCCACTTAACGCGATGCAAAGCCACAACTACTATACTCAACCTGATGTAAAGCCACATCTACCACTTAACCTGATGCAAACCCCTCTCTTCCACTTAAACTGATGTAAAGCCACCTCTACCACTTAACCTTATGCAAACCCCTCTCTACCACTAAACCTGATGTAAAGCCACCTCTACCACTTAACCTGATGCAAACTTTTCTCTTCCACTTAAATTTATGTAAAGCCACCTCTACCACTTAACCTGATGCAAACCTTTCTCTTCCACTTAAATTGATGTAAAGCCATATCTACCACTTAACCTAATGCAAACCCCTCTCTACCACTTAACCTGATGTAAAGCCACCTCTACCAATTTACCTGATGCAAAACCCCTCTCTACCACTTAACCTGATGCAAACCCCTCTCTTCCACTTAAACTGATGTAAAGCCACCTCTGCCACGTTACCTGATGCAAAACCCTATCTACCACTTAATCTGATGTAAAGCCACCTCTACCACTTAACCTGATGCAAACCTTTCTCTTCCACTTAAATTGATGTAAAGCCACATCTACCACTTAACCTAATGCAAACCCCTCTCTACCACTTAACCTGATGTAAAGCCACCTCTACCAATTTACCCGATGCAAAACCCCTCTCTACCACTTAACCTGATGCAAACCCCTCTCTTCCACTTAAACTGATGTAAAGCCACCTCTACCACTTTACCTGATGGAAAACCCCTCTCTACCACTTAACCTGATGTAAAGCTACCTCTACCACTTAACCTGATGTAAAGCTACCTCTACCACTTTACCTGATAGAAAACCCCTCTCTACCACTTAACCTGATGTAAAGCCACCTCTACCACTTAACCTGATGTAAAGCTACCTCTACCACTTAACCTGATGTAAAGCTACCTCTACCACTTTACCTGATGGAAAACCCCTCTCTACCACTTAACCTGATGTAAAGCTACCTCTACCACTTAACCTGATGCAAACCCCTATCTACCACTTAACCTCATTCAAAGCCTTCCCTACCACTTAACCTCTAGTGGTTTGAGCCTCAGAGGAAAGTAAGAAATAAAAATGAGTACATAAGAAAACTAATTGATACACCAATGATCACGCTTTCAGGAATGCCTTGAGGCAGTGAAAGGAGTTAATTTTTTTCAAGTGAAGGCGAGCCGTCGATATGCTAATCAGGGAGAGTTAATAGTGAAGGTCTACTCTCTGCTTGTTTGACGTAGCGCAAGACCGATTCACAGGCGTTCACATGTTGCTGTTGTCATTAACTGACTGTTCTGAACTGTAAGTTCACCTTTTTGTACATTTAGAAAAATCGTCTACAGCACACAAATGTTTTAATTTTTGTCAAAAGCACAAACTTTTTGTTCTTTTGTAAAAAGCCAGCAGTCTCTTCACGTGGTCTCTTCATATGCAGACACAAGTCTATAAACATTAATTGTCCCTACACCAACCATTTCGGCAACCTTTTGTATTACCATATCTATTGGTGGATCTTAATGTTCAGCCACTACACTTGTATACACATTAATAATACACTGTTTTTTTCTAACTACTGTACGAACAACTTGTCCACGTTTGTTCTTTGCCACTGGATATATGACACCCATACTTAAAAATGAAAGGATAAACTCTCTAATTAAACTATTTACAGAATAATATAATCACCATTTCTTATATTAAAAACTAAAATAATTACTATATATCTTTAAAATTATCAACCGAACAATAGCCTATTTCAAGATACATGGTAGACCTACAACGTATGAACAAACTGACTGATTGGGGACACACCAATGAATCAGTCTTGTTTAAATCAGTGGTCCACGTGGACACCCTTTTCTTATTGGCCAGCACCCTTTAGACAGGGAGAGTCTAGGGAGCATCATATTCAACTCTGCCTGAACAGCATAAAGAAAAGTTTCTCCCTACGGAGGTGGAGGATCTTCGATGGTCATGTTTAGAGAAGATTGAGGAATAGACCGAGATTTTCGAAAGAATCGTATGATTGTGTAGCGGGACATAAACAATAAAATCTTTGGGGGTGCTGTTTGGGATATAAAAAAAATCCCCTATGATGGACGAGAGTTGTATTACGGAAACTAAACATAGAGTTATACCTTTTGGATATGTACAGGAAAAGAAGACCCGAAGCGTAAGTCGTACATGCACAACGACAATGCTAAGTTAATCCACGAACAATGAAAATAGTTACTTTAAAAAACAAATTGTAGAAGTTTTGTAACCTATATTACTGACACTTTCTATCTTAACTGATTAAAAGTTAGTTAGCAAACATTGTTATTATATCCACAATTATACATTATTACTTCCTGTAAAAATGTACTAATTACTGTTATGAACTTAGTAGTCTATTAATAGTGGCTATCCAGGAATGTTCTTATGTTCCACTAAACAATCCTTCCCTGAAAATAAATCAATACATTGCTGCTAAGTTGGTTTTCTCAAACTTTCCATGTCTTATAACCCGTAACTTTATTTACTTTCTTCAATATGTAGGCCTATGTCAAAGTGTCACATCCACTCAACACGTGTTTCTTCGGTTGAATGAAGACCAACTAAGCCCCCTCAGAAGAGCGCAATGAGCACTCATTAATCGTGTGATTCATAGTTTGAAATTTGGCTCCGCAATCACATGGCTGATAATTTGTTAATCTGGTGGGAGTGTGCCGTAACCCAACCAAGTATTGTGGAGGTTTTAGGCTGTAGGCTCTGTTCACATTAGCCGTTCCCCAAACTACCAAGCCTCCGCTGGAAACTCAACAGCCTCTATTGTAGCAATGCAATTTTACCGTCAGCGGGCCTGAACACGCTTTTATTTTTCAACTGTTCGGTTCGTGTTTATTATTATAATGAGTTATATTGAATACTGTATTGTTATTAAGGTCCATTCAGTGGATCGTTAGTTGATATAATAAGTGTTTTCCTGTCAAATCATCTAGAATAATACTAAAGGTTTCTCATTTTTAACTGAGAGAAGTATAAAAATACTCAGTTTTGAATAAAAACCAACTTATGGTCCTCTAGAACAGTTCTTCGCCTATCAAAAGACACTTCATGTGTTACGATACGGTCATTATTACGGACCGATAACTTGAAATAGACACCCATATTGTGGAAGTTTTACGTGGAGTAAAACGGCTTCCAACACCAACATGGTGTCCACTTAATGGTTGCCATCGATGTGGTCCCCACTAGGACTCATTTGCAGAAAGCAATATGGGTTCAGAAAAAACAAATCAACCAAATTAGCTCTTATTGAATTTGTGAACCAGTGCATCGATGCGATGGAGGCCGGCGAATCTGTAATAAGTTGCTTTGCAGATCTGTCAAAGGCCTTCGACTGTGTTGATCATGTTAAGCAAGCTGGAGGCACTGGGAATCAGGGGATGCGTCCTAAAATGGTTCACATCATTCCTGTCTGACCGCCTCCAGTTTGTTGAAATTAAACATCAATCAAAATTTAAAATTCACAAAATCCACTCAGAAAAACAATCAATCAAAAATGGCGTTCCTCAAGGCTCAATTCTAGGCCCGATACTGTTCCTGATATATATAAACGATATGGCAGGGACGGTCTCGGACCAGAACCTCTTCATTTTTGCAGATGATACCACTCTTTTCACAAAAAACAAAAATCTGGAAAGTTTGGAAATTGAAACAAATGTCAAAATTAACACCCTTGCACAATTCTTTGCCAGCAACAAACTCAAATTAAACACAGACAAAACTGGGTATCTCTGCTTAAATACTGCCCAAAAGAAGAGAGCCACCGAAGTAGATAAAGTAAGTGTTGTTATTGGAGAGGACACGCTGGATCCCTCTGACTCAACTGATTTTCTCGGAGTGAGGTTGGACGATGGTTTAACATGGATTGACCAGATTGAAAAAAATTGAAAAGAAGTTGGCATCTGGGTTGTTTGTGTTAAGAAGAGTAAATAAGTTGTGTAGCATTAATGTATCTAGAATAGTTTATTTTAGTCTACTAGAATCTCACATTATGTATTCCATAGCCTTGTGGGGTGGATACAAATCACTTGTGGATAAAATATTTATTTGGCAAAAAAAGGCTGTTAGAACAATTTTTTATCTTCCATCTTGGGAACATTGCGGGAGATACTTCTTTAGACTTGGTATTTTAACTGCTCCATCACTATATTTTTTTGAACTAGTTACCTACATTAGAACCCAAAACCTAACAGATTATTGTAAAAAAAATCACACTCACGATACCCGGTTTAAGGCTAAATTTTCCATCACCCATAGACTGGCGGTTTTTGAAAAAAAAAGCACTTTATGCTGGTCTTAAATTCTATCAATCACTTCCAAAATTTGTTTCCGAAATAACTGACAATAGAAAATTTAAAGCATATTTGAAAACATTTCTAATAGCTCACTGTTTTTATTCTGTGGAAGACCTCACAAACCATCTAAAAATTTGTAATCCAACCTGCACCTCCTTAACTCACCCCAACCAAATAGTGGCTAACCTAGAGTTGGCACTTTGACCTATCCAACGCTTAAGGGCCTATGGATGGAAATAACAAGTAACAAGTAAGTAAGTAAGTAGAAGTATGGCGTGTCCATTTTGGACGGATGCAAGGGTTCAGGTGTTGTACAAAAGATAAAACTGAGAATCAGGTTTGTTAGTTTTCTGAAAATCAGACCAATACAGAGCCTACGTGGTTCGGATTCTTTCACCACCTATACACGCACTTAAAGTGGCGATCGGCGTCTTATTAAAAAAATAAATCATGTACAGCAATTATTTATACAGTATAGTTTATGCATGGCCTTAAAACGCGCAACTCATTCGGTTCTCCGTCAAACTTGAAAAGTCCGAAACCCCAAAATCATGAGGCAACAGAGCTGAGCTGGGGACAAAAAACGGCCCCTGTGTGCCGGATAACGTTACAATCGGTAATATGGTGTTTACATGTAATATGCAGCAGGCAGTAGCTCCGCCCCTCCGCCATTGTAGCGGCGCAGTGCGCATGCGCGCACGTCCCATCGATCTCGATGTGACCGGCGGTGCCGCAGCCAGCTAGCTACATGCAGCCACAATGAATATAAACAGTAATTATAGCACAGTACGGAGAAATAATTATCATAACACAGCAGGTTCCCATGCCAGATGTCCTGAGTGGCACCAGTTAGTTTCCTGCGTGACGTGAGAGGATAAGGACCTCTGAGATGTCTATTAAGGACCTTTTATGTAAGTTAAAACACGGAACTGACCAAAGAAAGGATTGTGGAAACGAGAAAAGTTGCGATGTACCGTTAGTTTCTTTTCATACATACTCACCCACCCTATAAAACTACGTGACCAATCACCGACCCAACTACCCTGTAAACAAATTGGAATCAAGGTGACCCTCCCACCCACCCTGTAAATACATATGACTAACGGTAACCCACTTATCTACCCCATAGAGATGTAATAAACATAGGTCGCATCCAACAGTGTGCTAAATATGTGTCAAGTTAGTGTGTCGAATAGTCATTTATCCAGTTCTCGATAAGCCAGCACCCTGTCAGTCCCTCTCATATGCCCCCAAATTCACATGGATAAACGTTGTGCCTACATTGTAATCATATGTTATGCTTATTTGACATATGTAAACATATGCTTATTTGACAAACCCTCCTCCCTGTTTATACTTGTGATAAAAGTTCACTGAACGTTCGTTTCGGCGTCCTGTATCTAAGAATAATAATCTGAGAATGGTTGTTATCAACTTGGGCAGCACTAAAATGCTCTGGGGTGTCCATGTTGGGAGGTAGTCAGTGTATTATGTTGTGTATGAAAGAGAACTTAGAGTGAGGCTTGACCTTTAGCTGAAAATCAGAACAACACTACGTGGTTTGGATTCCACGTAAAGCTGTAGGTCCCTTAATTCTCTTGGTATTGGGCTGTTAATAAATAGCTCTTTCTGAGGAACAGTCGACAGTTAGTAACAATGACTACACAGCATATTTTCAGTCGAATATGAAGAAATCCGAACAACGTAGAAGTGGTCTGATTTTCAGCTAATTGACAAGCCTGCTACTCAGTTCTCTTCCCTACACAACATCCGGACACTGACTACCATCCAACCCGGACAACCAGTCGTGTCCATGATAATAACCATTGAGCGGACGCCATGTCAGCATTATGAGGACCGACTATACAACCTATCGACTACTATCTCCATAACACTTTGTTCCCAAGTAGCGGGGTTACAGCACTGCGCCGCCAGTGCCTTGTTTATTGGGTTGAAATATTGCAAATACACTTGTGATATGACAATGTTAATGCACGATTAAAATTATCTAGGCACAGATAACACACGAGCCATTTAATTATTTTAGTTATGATTATTAAAAACAGTGTAAAATAGCAATACAAATACTGTATTAAAATTGGTTTTTTAAACAGTGCTATTAATGAAGTAATTAACTAAAGACATTAACAAGTTACTGTCAATTAGTTAAATTGCGTGTAATCATTTTATAAAATTTGAACGACATTAATTTTTTGCGTGTAATGAAATAACTAGGCCTACTAAAAAAGATTTGTTGAACTTGAATTACAAACATGGAAGGGATTTAACAGCTGATCCCTTTTAAAACTGTTTTGGATTGAATCTGAGCTTAAAACAACCAGGGGCTATAAGGGCCAATTGTTGGCCTATCTTTATATCATCTGTGTTTGAGAAAAATTTGAAATAAATTGTTCATTTATATCTCAGCGATTTAAAGTTGGTTTATTTCTATAAATTAGTCTCTGAAACTAAAAATGTTCTAACTGGAAATTTGTTAAACGTAGGCTCTACGCTGTTGTAAACGAAACTTGTAAAAATAAAATTAGTTTTTGAAGTTATACTTCTTTGCGCCCGTTAGACACTTTGGGATGGGATGTTGGTCGAGAAACCGCGTCACGCTGAAAAGTAAGAACAAATTTTTAAGAACTATCGATTAATCGATTGTTAATCGAAGAAATTACTGATAATGATAATATAGGTGTATAATATAATAATGAAGTCACGTATAATATATTGAAGATAAATATATTGAATAATATTGAAAAATGTCTTATATTTCATTTATATATCCTGTCTGTTTGTGTGCGTGAATGGGTGTATGAGAATGGCCAAAGAAGTATAACTTCCACCGTGTGGTCCGACGCACACCCAATTTTTTTTAATAAACAATTTTGGGAAATGTTAATAAAACTTTGATAATTGATATTTGCTGTTCTCTCCAACATACCTTACAATTCCTATTTTAAACTTTATAAATCAATATCGTCAGCCCCTCTGACACACAATCCCAATAAAAACAAATAATAATTTTAGTTCTTAGATCTAAAAGATACGAATAATAGTTATTAAGCCTAATATGACAGCATTCATTTAGTGATTCATGGTAAAATTAGTGAATTTATTTAATAATGAAATTACAAATATCTTGTGTTAGGCTTATTTAAAAGAATTTTAAGCTTGTAAATTACATTTATTTGAGGACCCTCAAGCTAAATATTAAAACACAGGACAAAATAACTCATAAAATAAAACTATCTTATTTTACTTTTAGGGTTATTAGATTGCTAAATCTAACTACAAGATTTTTTCTGGTCCAACTTTTCTATGTGTTTATATATGAATGTATAAATACATCATGAATGTATAAATAGATGTATGGTTCTTATATATAAGTCATCGGTCATAAGGCCTTATATTTACAAACACTGGGAGTTTTCAGAGTTTAACGGGGTTTATTATTTTAATATAATAATCTATACATTTAACTCGTCCGGTGAACCGGTCCCATGAAATTTATTGAGCTAAGAAGAAGATAAGATAGCTGGATTAGGTTCATTTCATATCTTAAGGGGCAAGGATAGAAGGGAAATTATTAGACATGTAAATAAATAGTTCCAAAGAATTGGCACAAACTTTTCCACATATTAAACACTAAAAAATCAAAACTTTGTGAAAATTACCAGTTTGATTCCCAAATATGTTTTCTTTGCCATAACTCAAAAACTAGTCAAGTTATAGACATTCAATTTTTACTAAACTATTTTAAGTTACATTTCACATCTTTCCTGAAAACCTAATCAAAATCTTTAGAGCCGTTTTTGAGTAAATTCAGTTTTTGTATGTTTTTGCCCATTAAAATTAAAAAAAAAAAAAACTAAAATTAAAAAAATAGTCTGGAGATATTGGTTAAATACTTACACATAGGGCCTACATACCAAATTTCATAAACATTTATCCATCCGTTTGGTCTCCAGCGAATTGCACATACACTCAGACGGACACACATACGCACAGACACAAAAATGTTTTTCTGAAAACCCACTTTTTTTTGCTTCAGGGGACCCTATAAAAATACCAACTTAAAAAAAATTGTTTTTGGACGATCACAATACTTTCTCTGTGCTAACGCATATGAGTGAAAGTAAAAAAATAACATGGACTACGGCCCACTGGCCCCCTAAAGATACAATGATTTTGTATTATTATGACATATAGCAGCTGTTCTTAATGTTTAAAGCTCTGTAAAAACTGCGTCATTTTAGTGTGGATTTAAAACCATACAGTTGTGTTTATAAGAAAAAACAACTGTTATACAAAAACAATACTAAATATTTTTTCTGTTGCTTTTAATATTCCTCCTACTATTAATGGAGTCACGAGTCACAAACCGAGGTCGAAGGAGACTGAATAGGCACGTGAAGCGTGCAGGGTTGTCCCCTAGTTTGGTATTAATCAAGAATTACTCATATGAAAATGTTTTATTGTCAGCTTTTTAATGAGCCCACAAAACAAAACTAATTTAAACCTGCATTTATTTGTTAATGAAAGTTACGTTTTTTGAAGTTATACTTCTTTGCGCCCGTTAGACACTTTGGGATGGGATGTTGGTCGAGAAACCGCGTCACGCTGAAAAGTAAGAACAAATTTTTAAGAACTATCGATTAATTGATTGTTAATCGAAGAAATTTAATCGAAGAAATTACTGATAATGATAATATAGGTGTATAATATAATAATGAAGTCACGTATAATATATTGAAGATAAATATATTGAATAATATTGAAAAATGTCTTATATTTCATTTATATATCCTGTCTGTTTGTGTGCGTAAGTGGGTGTATGAGAATGGCCAAAGAAGTATAACCATAGACCTTCTATTCTATTAGGTATAATAGAAGGTCTATGGTATAACTTCCACCGTGTGGTCCGACGCACACCCAATTTTTTTTTTTTTTTTACTTTTACCATAAACGTCATAGAAAACTATTGCTTATTAGATTATATACAGTCTTATCAATGACAGAAAATTACTGTACTGAAAAAATCACTTCTAATCAGTGTTTTACTTCTAGTAGAACGGAATATTTTACTGTTAACAAAGTCAACTAAATTAATAATACTTATGTTCAATTATGGTCTATTTGTGTAGTTTCAGTAGAGCAATCAACAACATAATAAGCCTAGATAGTCTACGATTGAAAATTATACAAAATTCTATGAACGATCGATTAAAAAACGTGAAAAACAATATAAAAACAGGTTTTAATATTAGTATTATTATAAAGAGAGGACACATTCGTATTTAGGGCCTAATAATAATAAAGAATAATTTTCATGCTAGTCAATTGACACTACCACAGAGAAAAAAGATCAGAGGTTGCTTTTTACCACAGCGTACGCCTCAGTGACATTAGGATAGTTTGCCACTATGTACATCTTTAATAACATGAAGAAATAGTTACAACGTTTATCCTTGAGGATTTGGAGGGACAGGGAGGAACTAACACGGTGCTGGCCCCGCCGTCTCCATGGCGAACTAGAGAACTAACTACTCGATACCCATTCAGCACACCATTGGATGCGACCTCTGTTTCTTTCTTCTCTGTGAACCTAATTAAAAATAAATGGTACTAGGTAACTGACACAAACTTTCTCCCTTTCCCTTTGTTATGTCAGATTATTTAATAATAATGAAAATAAAAGGATGTAAAAACACACTTAAATAAAAATAGATGTTCAATTAATTACATTTCAAAGGATTGTACAAACGAAACACTTTATTTAAATAATAGTATGGAAAAAATAATCTTCAAAAAAGCTGTTCAATTAATCACATAGACAGATTTTAAGTAAACAACTTGAGTGGTGGCTTCCTGTGTTCGGCCACCAGCCCCAACTTAGTGGGTTGGTAAGAAAAATATTTTTAACTCTAATTTGCATCTTTACTGAACATTTAATCAAAACTGTTAGAATAAAGCGTGAAAAAATTGCATTTTAAAGTGTTTTTTGTCCGTAAAAAAACTTTATAACTAAAAAATTAGTCAAGTTAGATATGCGGTTTTCACTTAAATATTTTAAATTGTAAATCACATCTTTCCTGAAATTTTGATCAAAATCTTTAAAGCAGTTTTTGAGAAAATTCCATTTTTGTATGTTTGTTTACCCTCAAAACCAATAAAACTAAAATCAATAAAAATCTAGAGATATTGGCTAAATATAGGCCCTACATACATACTAAATTTCATAAAAATTGATTTATCCGTTTGGTCTCCAGCGAACTGCACACACACAGAGATAGACACACATACGGACAGACTCCAAAAGTTTTTCGAAAAAACCCAATTTTTCAGGGGTCCCTAAAATGGTTTTTTCGACCAAGTTGTAAAAAAATGTTTTTTGACGATCACAATACTTTCTCTATGCTAACGAATATGGAGAGACTAATAGTTAATAATATTTAAAATTCCAACATATCGTCCTCTCAATGGTTGCATTCGACGTGGACACTATCAGAGAAATCTGGAGTGTCCATGTTAGGTGGTAGTCAGAGTCCGTATGTTGTGTAGAGAGAGAACTGAGTAGCTTGCTAGTAAGCTGAAAATTAGACCAACACACTACGTGGTTCGGATTCCACGTAAAACTTTAGGTCCCTTAGTTGGCCTGGCTATTGAGCTATTAATAAATGGCTGTTTCTGAGTAACAGTCGAACTCGGTTAGTAACCAGGCTACACAGGTCATCCACACTCATACTACACTCATGTAATGCGCCTTCAAATGCGCATAAGTTGTTGTGGCGAATTTGAACCAGATTCAAATTCTCATATATAAGAATTTATTTAAAATTATGTAGAATAAAACATCCAATATTTTAAAGATATTAGAGCAATTGGGGATAATATTTTATGTTTAATTTACGATAAATTAATTTATTCATTAATATAAAATGAACGTAAACCTATTATGATGGTAACATTGCTTGTTTTCATTTACCTCCACCGCCCTAAAGGGGGCTCTCCAAAACGTTACACTCCTCCAGCAAAATTTGTTAAAGTTATCAAAACGTCCCCATCATCGGTTGATGAAGTATTATAGCGTGCAAGTAAAGGAACAATTGGTTTTAATCCCAAAACCAAACCGTGCGGTCCCAGCTTATCCTCTGTTATTGCTGCTAATACAGCCCCCCCCCCATCCGGGGGTGCAGAGGGACGACAAACGTCATCAATAATGACGTTAGTTAACCCTTCGACTGACTGAGGGGGAGGGGGGGAGTTTGTGAAATGAGGCAGAGCGTACGCCTACGTTCCCGCACATTAACTTGATCAAACTTACACTTTCATATACATTTCCATTAAAATTATTTTCAAACTCTATTTCACTTTTTATCTGAACATATTTTTGGAAAATATTGTTACTAAAATTAACACTATACTTATCACAACAAGTGTACTATAGTGTATAGTAAAGGAGTCAATAATCTAAGTAGTGTTTGATTAACCGATATTTTGATTATCCGAACTATTGCTGGTCCCAATCAGTTCGGATAGTCGACTTTCTGCTTTATATTGTTATTTATTTTTTTATAATTTTTAAAGTTAAAGTTTTATGAAGTGAAGTTAGGGCTGAGATCCCCTTTCTAAAACTTAACCTTATTCGCCTCTAACCTAACCTCTGACACTAACAATGTACAGTTGATAATTTTAAAAACCTGTTTCAGATTTCACAACTGATATAATTTGATTTTGTATTTGATTAGCCATATATTAAAATATAAGACTTTAAGCTCTAAAATTTACTCAAATTGAAAAGGTCTCTATTATTGAAAAACGCCTACACTTACAAGATATTTTTGTTTAAAATTAGTAAATAGAAAACGTTTTATTTTAACATTCTATACTGGCCGTTTAAGGTGTTCCATACTGTTATATGGACTAATTTATTATGTTCATTTAAATATATTTCAAAGTGTGTGCGTGTGCGCGTTTTTATTTTTTTATACTATAGGCCTATAACCAATTTTTATTTTTATATTTTTTTAATATTATTGTTTTCAAATTGTTATATCAGTAACTTTAAAAATGCTACAAATGTTTAAAAATATTTGTGTTTAGATCAAGTGTCCTAACTTAAATAGATCTCTGTGTTATAAATATTTCTATTGAAGTCGGCTTTTCTACGTTTAATTCACTTTAAAACATTTTCAGGTTAATACCACAGAATAAGAATAGCTTTGCTTATTCTGTGGTAAAACGCTTTTTATTTTGTTTTTTTCTAAGACTCCTATTAAAGGTCTACCAAACAATAGATGTAGGCCTACATTCAATTTACAACATGGAACTCAATCAAGTAAAATGAATGTTCAAAAAGTAAATAAATTTGAAAACATAGCTTACGTAATAATTGGCTGAGCGTTGTGGATACCCACAGAGTGACTCCAATTGTTGAAACTTTCTCCAAGAGTTAACAGGTCATCAATCATCAATACTTTACAACAAATTATATTATAAGCAGAAATTTTCTAAATATATAGTTAAAAAAATATTGTTCATTAAATAGTCTATATATCTATTAACAGGTACTTATCGTCCGATCATCTAATTTTATGTCTACAATGTCGTTTTGACCAACTATTTAACTATTACTTTTGGTAAACTGTTTTTGTTTTGTTCAACAATCAATGTTTTTTTTTATTTTTATTTTGCTTACTCTCTCCTCCATGGTTCTCTCTAAATCATAACATAAATAAAATACTTACCGTTTTCCTAAAAAAATATAAAAGCTGCTGCCATTCTCCTGGTAACAAAGTCTTATGTCTAGAAACCCCTATAAGTCTACTTAAGGGGGATGCAAAGTAGTGCAACCATAACAGACGGAGTAGAAATTATCTTAAACATATCACAATTAAAACCAAATTATTATTTAAGCTTTTGTGTCATATTTATGTTTTTTGTATCAGGTTCTTGAAAAAAAGTTACTAAACTAATGCCAGTTTTACTTATATGAAAAGAAGCAAACATTGAAGTGCTGTTTCTAGCCGTAGGAACGGAATTTTGAAAAATCCTTTCTTAGTTAGTATCTATGATACAAAAAGGTAACTGTCTCTCCAAATTTTATCAAAATCTGTCTCGTGGTATCGGAAAAATGAGCAAATACATTGCATTTGGATTTTATATATTAGGAAGATTTAGGTTATTTATCGTTAGGATATTAAACAAACTAAGTTGGTGATCTAAGATAAATGAGAACAGATTGTACAAAACTTTTCATTGTTACAGACAAAAGAAAACATAAAACAAACACTGGAATCCATATTCCGGAGAAACTGAAGGGTGGCACAAAACAAATCATTTGTATAACAAGAAACTTGTTATTAAAACCTGGTCGTACGACGGTGGAAGATCTTATATCATGACACAACCCTGGGGGTGCTGCACCCCTGCACAGTCATATAATATTAATTACCTCCGCAAACAATACAGGACTAATTAATTTTCAAAAAGTGCTTTTTAACAAACGTCGTCCCGTCCCATGCGGGCCTTCTCCCCCGCCACTTGAGTCCCCTCGCACTCGCCCACCCTTAGCTCAAACATCCCGGACCTCCCTGGGTCCGCCAGTCAGTCACTCGTCATAGCCGGTGATATTAAATTGGAATTACTTAGCGTAGCGTGCGCGCGTTAGCGTTGCCACGGTGTTGACGCTGGGGATCATCTGCTGGTGCACTAACATCCTCCTGGCGGGGAATATTGGTGGTAATAACGAGGGATAAGCGGGGAACAATGGGTGTAAATGGACTTGTTGCAGCAGTACACAGACGAAACTGGCTCATATAGACTTCTCACAACAATATGTACAGTACGAGCAAGAAACGAGATGTAGGCCTATGACATCGTTATAGAATACAAAAGTACTGAAGATCATGTTTGAAACTACTCGTACGTTGATTGGTTGGAAAGACTTTGAGTTAGGAATTTAGTCTTTTAGTCAGGCAATTGAGTCTTTTAGTAAGAATTGTGTCTTTGAGTCAGGTAATTGAATCTGGGTCAGGTACCTGAGTATTAGAGTTGAAAATTAAGTATGGAGTCAGGTAATTGATTGTTTGAGTTAGGTATTTGAGTCTTTTAGACACGCAAATGAATATAAAAGTCAGGTAATTGTGTAATTGAATAAGATAATTGAATATTTAAATCGGATAATAGGGTCTTTGAAACAGTTAAATGAGTCTTTGAGTCACGTAAATGAGTACAAGAATCAGGTAATTAAGTCTTTGAGTCAAGTAATTGAATATTTTAATCCGATAACAGGGTCAATGAATCAGGTAATTGAGTCTTCGAGTCACGTAAATGAGTATGAGAGTTATGTAATTATTGAGTTTCTGAGCCAGGTAACTAAGTATTTGAGTCACGTAAATACGTATAAGAGTTAGTTAATTGAGTGTTTGAGCCACGTAAATGAATAAAAGATTTATGTAATTGAGTCTTTGAGTCAGGTAATTGAATATGTTAATCGGATATTAGTGTCTTAGATTCAGGAAATTGAGCCTTTGAGTCACTTAAATACGTATAAGAGTCAGGTAATTGAGTCTCTGAGTCACGTAAATGAGTGTAATATTTAGGTAATTGAGTCTCTGAGTCGGGAAATTGAGTATTTGAGCTAAGTAATTGCGTATAAGAGTCAGATAATTAAGTCATTGAGTCATGTAACTGAGTATAAGAGCTAGGTAATTGAGCATTAGAGTTGGTAATTGAGTCACGTAAATTAGTATAAGAGTTAGGTAATTGAGTTTCGGAGTCGGGTAACTGAGTCTTTGAGTCATGTAACAGAGTATAAGAGTTATAATTGAGTATTAGAGTTCGTAATTGAGTCTTTGAGTCAGGTAAATAATGTTAATTAAATCCCATCCGTACCATATATTCTACAACCTCCCAGTTTCTCAGTTTATATATTAAAAACAGTTTGAAAGTGATCATACGTAGGGTACTTTTTAACAAGGGACTCCACTCTTAAAATATTTTGTAAAGAAATAAGTTAGCAATACAAAAAAAACTTAAACTCGTCATATACATATTAAACTAGAAGACGTAATTTTAACTGGATTCAAAACGTGTTTATAAGTAATGTTAAATAGCAAAGATGACAATAATGTAGGCCTTAGCTCCATGACACCTCTATAAGCAGATATCACGCCAGATCGGGGTTTGGTTAGGTTAGAGAAAATATCATAAGAATTGTGGCTCCTATAAAAAAATGCGTTACATTAAAAACCCTGCTTATTAATTAATCAATGAATCTGTGATACTATCCAACAAAAAGTCTGTCTTAGTTTGTAAAAAAGACCACATTCACTCTTCCCCAACCCATTTTCATGCACATTATCATCCTCAAAGAAATTTAATAAAAATTCAAGTTAATGATAAATACTAAGTCTACTTTGTAAAGAATCAATTTTTATACAGGAATCAACAGTCAACAATAAAAAGTCATTTATTTTATAAAACGAAAATTAAAATTTTTTGAACATATCATCTCCTGTCCATTAAGCCCAAAACCTAAATTTATGCTTGGAATTTATATCAATCTTCATTATAAAAACATTTTCCCGATATTTATTACCTAACAACCTAATCAATGTTCATTACCAATGTATTGCAAGTTTATATAAATATGTATTTATTCAAAACAAGAGCAATATTTATTGAGCTATGCTCTGGTCCTACTGTAATTTTACAAAACTACGGCACCTGATGAATCATTATTTCCACGGAAGTGCTTCATTGAATACCTAATGTTTTTAGGACAGCGTTTATTTTACCCCGCACTACACCCCGTATCTATAGCCCTTCAAAAGTCGCTTTAGCCCAAGACATAATCTTAGGATTATTCAAAATATCTCGGGTAAGTGCTCTCATGAGGAATTTCTTACAATAAAGCTATTATCTTTTAAGGAAAATAGTTTCAGATACATTTAGAGAAAAGAAATATATACAAAAAAAACAACAACACTAATTAGCTCTTTATACTTGTTCCTTAAACTACGTAGGCTGTACAATTAGATTTAAAAATTACAAATTTCAAACCCAGACAGTGTTAATCTAAAAATCCCTGTTTTTTGTTCATTTGAAATGATACAGGAAAAATTAAATATTAATTACTTTTTAATAAGTGATTAGTATATTTTTAAAAGAAAGAGAAAATGTATCAAAATACTTTGTAGATTTTCGTATACGTTAAATTAATTAAGAAAGGAGATAGTCAGTATGGTAAATGTGCAAAGAACTAATTTAACATTAAGTAGCTCCTTCATGGTTGCATTTATACGTGAAAAGATAAGTAGACAAAATTCAGCCTTTTATGAATTATTAAAATATTTTTTATTCATTTAGTATCCCTTGCATTCTGGCTACTTTAGTTTTTAAATGATATGTTAAATATATTATCTCTAAACTATACATAAATGTAATATAAGCAATTTATTGACGCAGTATTTATATGTAAGCTTCAATAAATATTCAAAGATAAATTGAAAAAAAAAAACAGGCCTGCTATCTTTGTGTTTTTGATCGCGATGGTTTAAAACGATCACCAATTAAACGAGTCGGATAACTTATGGTAGGTTTTAAATGACTCCATAACTTTTCAAGGGACATAGGATATTTTTCAATTTACTAATATTTAATTATTTGCACTATGTTCATATTAAGTAGATACAACAAATAATGTGAAATAAGTATAATTATATTATTACAATATAGGGCCTATGGTATGAAAAACATCATTTATATACAATTAATTTTACAATATGTATATTACAAATTTAATCATATTTAATTTCATCATATAATTATAAAGTAGTCTATATTATAAAACTAGTGTCATTTGTTTAATGTTTCTTGTTAACATTATTTTTAATTTTTTTTACTCTATATTCAATGGAAACTTTCATTTAAACAGTGAAATAAAGAATTTTTAACATTGTTAAGTTTATTTTTTATTGTTATACAGTGCTAAGTTCGATAAACCGAACGATTTCGTTCCAAATAGTTCGGATTAACGACGTTCTACTATAATTAAATAATAATGATAATGTAACATTTTAAAAAAATCTGTAATAATATACCTATGATATATCATCAAAGCAGGAATGTCAGAAGTTAAAATACAATCAGTTTGTGTACATATAATAACAATAATAGTTAAATTGTATGTTTGTTTGTTATGAACCAATCACTACCAATAACTGCCCTCGTTAATCCGGATTGACCGGGGGCAATTTTAAGCCGGACTAAGCTGCGTTTAATAACGTGGCAAATATGACCAAAAAGATTACCGATTTCAGAGCACCCCTTGTTTGAATACCCCCTGCACCCCACACCGCCTAGAAAAGGCTTAAGTCGTGACTTCCTGAGAGGGGAGGGGGTATTGATTGTTGGACACCCCAATATTCATAGGTAGTCCGCCGTTCCGTTCCCAGAACATGAAAGGTTCTGTTAACCTCTAAACAAATCTGTTACAATAGAGAGAAATAAATGATGAAATAAATAAATTTTCATAATTTATTTTCTTATAAATTTGCAATAGTGGTATTTGTAATGAATCGAATTTTACTTTCTCCCAAATGCGTTATCATAGAGAAATTAAGATAGTAGAAAAAGATTTTTACAAGTTGGTCTAAAAATCTATTATGTGCTTCCCTGAACCCAAAAAAGTGGGGTTTTCGAAAAGAAAAATGTTGGTTCGTATGTGTGTCCGTCTGTGTGTATTTATGTGTGTATGTGCACCTAGCTGGACACCAAACAGATGGATAAATTTTTATGAAATTTAGTATGTAGGGTATGTGTATGAAGCCTATTTTTTCACTTTTTTGAAATTTTAGGTTTTTTTTTATTTTTATGGGCAAAAACGTTAAAAAATTGAATTTACTCAAAAACGGCTTTAACGATTTTGATTAAATTCTCAGGAAAGGTGTGAATTACATTTTAAAATATTGTACTAAAAACCGCAAGTCTCTCTAGCTTGACTAGTTTTTTAGTTATGTTAAAAAAACCTACTGGCAGTTTTCAAAGTTTTGATTTTTTAGTGTTTTTGATATAGTGGAAAATTTTTGCCAATTATTTGGAACCATTCATTTGTTATATGTTGGTCATCAATGGTATCCAATTTCATCAACAATTAATACATTACCTTTTAGCACATTTTTAACATTTATTTGTACTATATACATTTCAACATTATTGAAGCCATATCATTGGGTACGTGCAAGGTTATAAATAAAAAAAATATATTATCATATTTAAATTGGCTCACTGCGGTGTTATATTTATCATATGATTTGGTGGAATTAATTTGTAACATTTTAAAATCCATAAAAAGTAGGCCTACGTTTTTAGGAAGAGAGTCTTTGTTGTGGAATAGAAAATTTTTATTTTTAATTGCATTTCTACAAATTTCAAAATGGTTCTAGGTCGACAGTAAGTTATTATTTTGGCAAGTAAGTAAAATTTCATGATTTATTAACAGCTTTTTTGTAAGTGTGGCCAGAATTATTAAGATAGTCAGCAAATTTAATTTTTTTAAAGTTGTTAATGCCTTAATATTTTCAAAGTTGATATATTTTATATTGAGTTATATTTTTATTTCATTTGAATTGCTAAATGTATGCTAACTTTTATTTAATATTTCTTTTAATTGATTTTTAATTTATACATATTTCAAGCCAAATACCATCTACCCTCATTTCATGTAAAATGTGTTTTCCTCGATTTAATAGACGGGATTCCCCCTCCACTCCTCTCACCTACATCGATTATAAAACTTCCATCGTTATTTGTTCAAACCTTTTCATGTGGAAGACGATCAAACTTATCAGTAATGAAACCAACTTTGTTGCTTCTACGGTTTCGTTAGTGGAGACTTTTTTTATGTAGAGTGACAAATCTAAAGTGCAGCCATTTTTTAAATTTTCTTTTATTTACAAAACTAGTTGTATACCAGCACCTTGGTGTGTTATGGGATGAACATATCAATGTTTAGATTTTATTGAAATTTAATGTTAAATTCCTGATTGTATAATAATTTACAAATAGGTATCTCATGTAATAGAAATATTTGTTTAAAAAATTTCATTAGTTAGTGAGGTCTGCTACTACAGTTGGTTTGAACTGCATTACATTTACATGGAACTTCACTAGCGCTCCACAATGGACCACAAAACAGCTGATAATTTGAGAAGCAAAAATTAAACATTGGATGAGAAATTTATGATTGTGTATTTTTATACACACGTCAATGTTATCACGTGCTTATAGCATGACGCCATGTTGGCAAAATGGCAGCTGTGTGGAACAAATAATAACAAATAAGCACAAAAATAATTGTTTTAATTACCTTGGTTCTAATTTAAGCTGATCATTTATAAAAGCTTGCTTACAGTTTAGCTAAAAGCTTCCATGTAATTGTTAGATTTAGTTATCAATAATCAAACCAGCTGATTAGGCAATCTGACGGCACATTTCATTTCGTTTGTTTTTTATAAACAGATGATGATTACATAAAAAAAAAATCAAAATAGAATACTATTCAAATTTAAAGACCAGTGGGCAAAGCCCTATAGTTAACATGCAACTGTAAAGCCAAGCTTAAAACCTTCCCTGGAGAAAAACAAACATAACCTTCCAAGTTTTATGACCATCGGATGAATGGTATTGTAATGTATAAAGGACAGACAGATATGAATTTTTTATATAAATAGATATACATCAATATGAAACAAACATATCTCACTTAGGAATATATTAATTATTTGATTTAAAATTTATTTGCATAGGCCAACTGATGACAAAAAAATATTCACGGAAAATACTATATTTGTTACAATGCGTTCTCAAAAGTCGCAAAACATTTTTAAATATAAGAATAAGTTTTTTTTTTAAGTTGAGGGCCTAAATCGTTTGTCAAATTAACGAGTCCAAATATATTAAAATTGTAGATTCTTTCATATTGATTAATTTTTAAACACTAGAATAATTAGATATAATTAGTTGAAATTTATTTGCCTAAGGTTAGAAGTTGGAGAGGTTGTTTTTAATCCTGATTTCAACATAATAAAGGCATATTTAATTGTGATTTCAATTTAATCGATTTCGACTCAAGTTAACTTATATTTCGTATCGAATGTGCAACGTGTTAAAATAAATTGATATTTACGATTATTGAACTTGTGAGTGATTTAGATTTCTTTTTTGAACTGCGTTAATTAATTCTGCTTTGATCCCATCACAGCCCAATAGAGACGGGCCAGGCTGGCCTCAGCAAGATCAGCAGGGTGCGGAGTCGTGCCGCGCAGCGAGCTGATACGGTTCGGCGCGCTCCTCTAATTAACGACTTGTGTAGTTTGACAGCGCCGAACTTTACTAATGAGGAGAATTAATTACTAGGGAATAACGACTTGGTAGAGAACAGAAATAAACTGGTACACCTCGGATAGATCATTATAACAACCCCAAGAACATTTCTCTCGTTTGTCTCACTCCTTCACTAATTTTCTTTGGTATTAATATTTTACTCAAGACAGTCTGTCATGTTTTGTTCTTGACCAAAGTGTGTCCTTATATTTTAGTGGAACTATGAATATAAATGGGGGTGAGTTCAAGGAAAACACTACTTTCGACCATTGTTCTTATCTAAATGTTCAAATTGTTATAATGTTTAAACTGATAATTAATCTTATTTACACATATAAAATCCAAAATATATTTACACACTCTTCACAAAATCTTCGTAAACACAAAATAGATTTTGATTAAATTTGGTGGGAAGTTAGCATTTATATTATAGAGACCCACTAAGAAAGAGTCTCTCGAAATTTCATTCCTATATTATAAACACAGCCTCTCAACGTTTTCTCTTCTCCATAAGAGTAAAAATTAGCATTAATTTGATTTATTAATTTATTTCAAACAGCTGATACAAACAACATAAATATGACACAAAAGCTAGGCTATTTTGGCTTTCAGTGTGTAATGCTTAAGGTCATTTACACTAACTGTGAGATGATTGCACTACTTTGCATCAATTTAAAGTAGACTTAAATTTGTTTTCTAGACTATAACACTTTGTTAAATAGGAAAACGGCAGCAGGATGAGCTTTTATATTGTTGTGATAGTTTAGAGAGAACCACAGAAGAAAGGGTAATCAAGCGTAGAGAACCACCCAGTAGCGAAGCAAGTGCTGTAGCCTAGTATGAATGTAAAACAAGGTTTTTGAGAATTTATTTCTTACTATTCTTTTGTAGTTACGAGAACTATTTTCATGAAATCATGTATTAGGCTTTCGTCTTGCATCATTTAATCTATAATTTAACACTATTATAAGATACTGATAGATTTGTGTATATAAGCACACTTAATAATAATTTCCACCATTAATTGTTAAAAATCCAAACATCTAAGGCTCTAAAAATAACTTCAAGCCTCATCCAGAAGTGTACGACAGTTTAAGACAATGAAAATCATACAATTTTAATAGAACTGCCAAATGTAAATTTGCACTTGAAAGTAGGCCTACTATAAATGGCAATGCCAAACTATGGAACAATACATAAGCCTAAAAAGGAAAAATGAATAGTCTTAGTTTAGGTCTATAGGATACCAAGAATTGGGGGAAAGGCATAAAAACTCCGAGCCAAGAGGAGCTTTAGGAGTCCACGTCTTTCTCATCAAATTTTCATTTTTCTAATCAGAGCCAAGATCCTTGTGTCATTGCTAATTTCGTTCCTTTGAGGGGTCCGCGTCTTATTCATAAAACATCCTAATACTCTTTTATGTAATGGAGGGCCAGGACTCTTTGTTCTTGCAGGAACTTTGATCCTCTGAAGTAGTCAAGTCTCACACATCTAAAAGTGAGCCAGGATAGTGTCTCCTTGCTAGGACTTTGATTCTCTCAGTAGTTCCCGTCTCCTTCATCTAATACTCTTTTTTCTAAGGGGAGCTTGGTTTCTTCCCTTGCTAGGACTTTGATTCTCTCGGTAGTTCCCGTCTCCTTCATCTAATACTCTTTTTTCTAAGGGTAGCTTGGTTTCTTCCCTTGCTAGGACTTTGATTCTCTGAGAGGTTCCCGTCTCCTTCGTCTAATACTCTTTTTTCTAAGGATAGCTTGGTTTCTTCCCTTGCTAAAACTTTGATTCTCTCAGTAGTTCCCATCTCCTTCATCTAATACTCTCTTTTCTAAGGATAGCTTGGTTTCTTCCCTTGCTAAAACTTTGATTCTCTCAGTAGTTCCCGTCTCCTTCATCTAATACTCTTTTTTCTAAGGGATCTTGGTTTCTTCCCTTGCTAAAACTTTGATTCTCTGAGCAGTTTACGACTCACACATATAATTCTCCTTTTTCGAAGGAAGAGCGAGGATTCTTCGTCCTTGATAGAACTTTGATCCTCTGAGCAGTTGATATAGTTAGTTTCCTGTCTTTACTAGACATTTGATGCTTCGAGCAGTTCCCGTCTCCTTCATCTAATACTCTTTTTTCTAATGGAGAGCTAGGTTTCTTGTCCTTGCTAGGTCTTTGGTTCTTCGAGCAGTTCCCGTCTCCTTCATCTAATACTCTTTTGTCTAAGGGAGAGCTAGGTTTCTTGTCCTTGCGAGGTCTTTGGTACGACTCATACATCTAATTCTATTTTTTCTAAGGAAAATCCAGGATTCTTTGTCCTTGCTAGAACTTTGATACTCTAAGCAGTTCCATCTCCCTTAACTAGTACTCTCCTTTTCCAAGATATAGTTAGTTTCCTGTCTTTGCTAGACATTTGATGCTTCAGCAGTTCCCGTCTCCTTCATCTAATACTCTTTTCTCTAAGGGAGAGCTAGGTTTCTTGTCCTTGCTAGGTCTTTGGTCCTTTGAGCAATTCACGTTAAATAATATATTAAATGGTATTTATTTTGGGAGAGCTAGTTTGTTTTCTGTGGTGTATCCTACTTAACTGAAAAATGGTTTATGACTTATAATTATTACAACTTAATAAATAGTTGTGTTAAAATGATTATATAATTATGATCAAAAGTATTAAGCTATTTACTAAATATAAGCTGTTTATTTATTTTCAAAACCCATGAATTATATTTATTTAATAGTTGTCAAATTCTTTTGGAAGTAGTTCTTTTGTAATTTCTTCTATAAGACAAACAATAATATTTCCGTCAGTTCGTAAAAAATGCAAAGGAAAATAAGAAAACCCAACTCGAGTAAACTCTATAAGTAGTGTATTTACAACAGAAAATTGGTACCTATGTATATATAGAGTACAATCTATGTATAGAACGGTGTCATAACTTACTATGTACAGCAGGAGAGGGGACATATACAAACAGATCACACTTACGCTACTATAAACAACACAGTAACACATTTACAAAACTGGTCAACAAGATCCGTGTCCATTTATTGCAAAATCCGTATCTATGTACATTGGGGGGGGGGGGTAAGTACTTGCAGTGACTAGCGTCGAGATGGCGGGGTTGGACCTGCCAAGGACCTTCCTCAGGTCCGAAACGTCAACTACTTCAGTTTGTGTCCTTCAATTGATCTCATTGTTCTTTGAATAGCTTGACGTACCTACGGAACTGTTTGATTTGTACATATAATATCTTTGTGTCAAAACATGATGTAATTGAAAAGTGAACAAATTTATTCTACTGAAGTTTAAATTTCGGTTGATTCAATCATATGTTAACAGAATTTCTGTCAAACAAAACACAATAAAAATAATTTATAATATCCACTTATGTTTGTCGGTTTTCGTTCTACAATTGTCACTGACTACCTAATTCACTGTGACAGCGACGGTCAGTTCGGGAAGCCTAGAGGAGGTCGCCGTTGGTGGAGAGATCGTCTGACCCGTCGGTCGCCGGGCTCCGGAAGAGGCCCAAGTATTCGGCGTCCGCGGGCAGGGCGTCGCACTACCAGGCGCGGCCCTGCAAGGGTAAGTAGGATGCACACATGTTAGGTTGTTGGTGTGGGTGTTGTCGGGGGTAGGCCATGTTGGACAGCAGTGCCGAGGGGTTGGTGACCTGCTGGTGTGGTGGCGGAGGCTGGTGAGGGGAGTGGTGGCTGGTGGCGCAGTGCTGTTGTCCC
The DNA here is from genome assembly GCA_035578905.1 of Stictocephala bisonia. Taxonomy (NCBI): domain Eukaryota; kingdom Metazoa; phylum Arthropoda; class Insecta; order Hemiptera; family Membracidae; genus Stictocephala; species Stictocephala bisonia. The sequence goes on along the minus strand of JAQJVL010000335.1, from coordinate 273,142 downwards.
CTGGACATCGAAGACTCAGCTCCATTCCCGCTACCCCCTCCGGAACACGGCTTACCGTCCTTGACCAGGACTGGAACCGCCACCCGCCTTGGAGAGCTCTGCGCCTGGAACACCCAGCACTCCTATCACTTTACTGATAAAATATATAAGTTAAAACACAGACAAAATATGAACAGAGGTGCGCTGAATGTATGTTAAATTATAGAAATGTGAGTGTCGAAAAGTTAATAGTTCTCCTGTTAGGTGTATGTGGCAGGGCAAGGATCACTGTCAGTCCTTCTTATTATTCCCCTCAAAATCCTGAAGGACAAATGAAGTAATTATTACTGCAAATTTATAAAGATTTACTGCCACTGAGGCGTTCACTGTTTCCATAAAAAGAGAAACATGTTTCTTTTTATCTCTGTGTTTAGCAATAAACAAGTATGTTAAACTCAGACGTCCATCTTCTTTGTACCTGAGGAGAGGTAAAGAAACTGGTTTAAAGATTGGATCGGTCAGCAGAAACTCTGTGCCAAGTACTCTATGTAGAGAAAATGATTGGATAATAAACGGCCAAGGCCTGTTTGTAGAAGTGGAAATAGGCATATCGGTAATAGGTGAGTAAATAAATTGATTCACTAAGGGTATTGACTTGTTTCACATTTTATGAAGGTACAATTATGAGAATATTGAAAAATTTTTGCAATTTTACAAAAACAGTAGTGTCTACTTGTAAATTTGTAAGCAAGGGAGTGAGGCATAGGGTGTTAATAAATAAAATTCTTGCTTATTTGTATGGAGTATTGATATCTCGTAATGTTGAAATAAAATTTGTAAAAAAGATAAAAAAGAAAAACTAGTCTTATATACGTGCTTTGGATAGAACGAAAAATGAAAATTAAACTGTAAGTAGTTTTAGAACAATAGTGTATACAACTTTGGTAACGATTTCTCAGGTAATACATTGTATGCATACCTTTTACTTTCCATTAAATCCATTTTAGGGTTCTCTGATTCCAATTTTTTTTGGATGGCTGTCTGTGTGTATGTGCAGTTCACTGGAGATCAAATAGATGGATACAGTTTTATGAAATTTGGTATGAAGATGTATTTAGCCAATATCTCCGGACCATTTTGTAAATTTTTTGAAATTTTAGTTTTTTTAAATTTTTATGGGCAAAAACATACAAGAATGGAACCATCTCAAAAATGGCTTTAACGATTTTGATTAACTTTTCAGGAACGATGTGAATTATAATTCAAAATATTTTAGTAAAACCCGCATGTCTCTAACTTGACTAGTTTTTGAGATATTGCAAAAAACATATTTGGGAATCAAATTGATAATTTTCAAAGTTTTGATTTTTTAGTGTTTAAAATGGAGGAAAGTTTTTGCCAATTCTTTGGAACCATTTATTAAAAGTGTGGCCAGCTTATAACTTTTTCTAATTACGTTTTAGTTAATTTTCTTTTGAATGCAAATATTACAAATGTTGCATTCAATCAGATATGCTCACCAACAAACATAGAAAAAAAGTCATTAGTACAATCATAAAACTAGACTTTAAAAAACTTGTAATTTGTTTATTTATTATATTTCTAAGTACTGTAAATAATATCACCTGATTCTGTGCGTTCTGCTCTGCCATCGCCTTCTCCTTCGCCTGCCGTTTGCACTTGTACCTGTGGTTCTGGAACCAGATTTTCACCTAAACATAACAAAAACAACTATAACTATGAACTATAATTGCCTATGAAGCAGTGAATGGAGGTCTGGGATTCGTAGTTACTTATATATCGCTTAGTTATGGGTTGTTTACATCATATTTCCCTTTTTAATAATATGTTATTACAGATAGTCCACTTAAAAAGTGACCTACTGAAAAGACCAATGCGAGAGTGATTCACTGAGTGGTGAAATTGAGATAGTGAACTATTCTCCCACCACTTTTTCGTTCCATTTAAAAATTGTCATGGCAACTAGGAAGAGGAACGCCGTGTATTAACAGCGCACTAGCAGTCCCACCCATTACGTAATTAGCTGCAGTAACCATTTTTGTTGTAGTTTGACTAACGTCAACGGATGAAGCTAAGAACGGTTAAATAAAATATTTATTTAGCATCAAAATAAAAATTAATTAATAATAACAAAAACACAATAATAATTGATGAAACCAATAAATAGCAATTAAATGAACTTTTATACGTCTTTAAGTTATTTATTTCAACTAAACACTGCTGCAGAAGTTGAATACTTTCTGAGCTAAGTCGAACTCAGATAGTAACAATGACTACACTTGTTCATCTATACTCATCACATTCATTCACCCCTCGTATTCACCATATCTCTACGATCAGCGTCTTAGAAATGAAAAATAATAATAATAATAATAACACGCAGGAAGGCCCTACTGTGCGTGAACTAGGGATACTGTGAATATTCATTCCCACGTAGAGTATTCAAATTGCATTGTTTCACATCTATCAGGACATTTCATAATCTATCGATTACTTGTTAAGAATGTATAGTTAAGTTACTAGTTATTTGTGAATTATCGACTTATTTCTACGATAAATTGGCCTTGGCCTAACGTTTGACCAACACTTTACGTGGACCTCACACATAGACAGTATTTGTTCAAAATTATCGTCACAATTATTTTTGCTAAATAGATTTTCTAATTATGGTAATTTTTTCATTATGAAACTAATTTATATGGCACTAATAGAATCAAGATTGAGATATGGAATTATTCTCTGGGGCTCTGCGTCCCATATTGCATTAATACGAGTGTTCCGTTTGCAAAAAAGGGCAATCCGCGTAATGGCTGGTGTAAATAGAAGAACTTCTTGTAAAGAAATCTTTAAATCATTTAAAATATTAACTTTATCATCTCTGTACATATATGAAATGATCATATTTTACAAATTTAAAATTTCAAAATTTCAGACCGGTTCAAATATACATAACTATAGTACAAGATTTTGTAATCAACACAGGCAGTCATCTCATAGATTGGAGTTGACAGCTTCACTTCCCCAGAATATAGGCCCTAAGTTGTTTAATAGACTGCCTAACCATATAAAACAGCAAATATGCGAAAAGCAATTTAAATCTTCCCTGCAGCACTTCTTGTTAAGTGGAGCTTTTTACACTGTTGAGGAATTTCTAACGGAACAATAGGTTTTATTAATGACAAATATGTAAACAAATATTATTAATTAATAGAAATTTAATTTAAGCTAATAACCTAACTTTAATTGTTATAGGCCTATCATTAATTCTTTATACATGACCATTGTAATACAATTGTATAATTGTCCACTACAAAATAAATATATTTTGATTTTGATTTTGACGAATGAACCGGATAATCGAAATATTTCTCAATTCTTAGAGTAGGATAATATATCTAAACTTAATATTTCATTTTGTCTATATAAAAATAAATCCGTTCTAAGATTTTAAAAGTTCTATATTAAAAATATTGACGATAAGGTTTAATTAATTTTAATTTCTTAGTAAGATTAGCTGAACAAACTAAGACATAAAGTAAAATTAAGACATAAAGGAGGTAAATATTACCACACTTGTGTTATTTTTCATTTTCTCTTTACTATTCTTAGTCTCTTGTCATACACTGTTCACATTTCTTATCTTGGCGTGGTTTGTATCTAAATTTATTAATTCCACTACAAGGAATCTGTCAGTAATATTCCTTTCTCACTAATACTACGTGGTTGGGATTCCACGTAAAGCTGTAGATTCATCAGTTGCCCTGGCTAATAGGCTATTAATAAATAGGCCTTTCTGAGCATAAGCAGATCTGAGATAGTAACCAGACTACACAGGTCATCCACACACATTCTGCACTCATGTTATGAATCAAATTCGACTTAAAGTACGCACAAAGATGTGTCGGTCTCATATCTGAGGAAATAATGTCTCTTCTGATGCTTTCATGGCTCCAAAAATGGATACAAAATTGAAAAAAAAAATGGATTCACTCCGATATTATTTAAGCTATATGACTCAGAAGCATGAATTATGCGCAAAACTATATACCAGTGTTACCAACATCGACCATCATCCGTTATAAAAAGGCAAGACATAAACATAGTTTTTCCATTGTTAAATTGGTTGCGTTATTTTGTTATAGGTTTAGTCACTTTATTTATTGTACTGTCAATGTTCTAAGTTATGAGATTCAAATGGCCATAACTCTGGAGAGAGTGAACCTTTTGAGATCCGATTTGTGGCGTTTAACGTATCTTTAATAGACCTTTAATTTGATATCAAACTCAATCTATGCTTCTATTGAAGAATTTCAACCAACACCTAAATGGGACAAAGGGACATACCTTAAAAGAGAAAGACTAATGAAAAGTGTAGTTAAATCTTGTTAACACTGGTATAAAGCCTTGTGTGACATTCCATGTTTCTACATCGTCTTGCTTAGAAAATAACAAAGCGTTTACATTTTTCCATTCCGTAAAGTTATTTGAATACAGTTATTTTATTTGGGTCAATGAACTTTAGTTGACAAATCTTCCTTGGATTCGAGTTCACTATCAGGCGATCAGCTGGACAAGGACAAGGCAAGGGATGGATGTCCCTTTAAAAGGACCCGGGCGGCTCGGCTCACCCTCAGAAAATGACAGGGTCTGTAATTCGGGGGCGTCCGCTATCAAAACAGGGGTCTGGTGGTGAATAGCCCGCTCGCATCTGTCAACCGAGATGCGGAGATAGTCTGCGCCTAACGCACGCCCAATTGCGCCCGTGTAAGACAATACGCACGCTTGATTGACGCCTTTGTACCCTATCGCTTTATCCATTTTTAACGTGTCACAATGTTGACAATGAGGTTGGTAACGAGTTCTAAGCTGTTCCGCTGTTCTGTCGTTCCGCTTCCTGCCCCTCCCCTCCACGCGCTCGTTGAGACTGAAAGCATTGTTCTTGCACGTCGCTACCTCTCCGCCAATCCGTTCTCCCGTTCCCAGACTACTAAATGTATTTGTTTTCCTCCAGCCGACTGTCGAACAATAGCTGGGGGAAAATAAGGACACAATCGAAATTTGTTTTAACTTAGAGAAAAAAAACTGTATTGGTTGTTGAACTCAGATCATGAGAAAAAAAATCAATTCGTGACAAAATAATAAGAAACTTCTAGGGTTCTATCTATCAACTGCTTTATGACTCGTCGTAGTCTCGACATAAAAAAATAATCTAAGAACAGTGCTGTATTTGTTTATAATGTAATAACTTTGGACAGTATGTAAATTTTAGCAAAGGTCTTAATTTTCACGTTTAGTTGTTAATAAGGCCACGAATAGATTTATTTAATTTTTCTCGCCTTTTATTGGCCGTTTCCCAAACCGCCCAGTCACCGCTGGGAAGTCAATATTCCTACAGTAGCAATACAATCTTACCGCCAAAACATGATGTTCTATTTAAACTGTAGGTTCGTGTTTATTATTATAATGAGTTAAAGCAAACGCTCTCTGATTATTATGAGTTTTTATGATGTTATGATTTTTTAATTTAAAATCGTCAAGAATCACACGTTTATTTCACAAAAATATAAACTGTAGAATAAAAATACTAATTTTTTCAGAAACCTTATTTTTAGTTCACTAGAACAGTTATTCGCCTGTCACATGGCACTTCAAGTGTTGCCGTACGGTTATTATCACGGACCAAATTATTGAAATAGAAATCCATGTTTTGGTGTTTTTCTCGTAGGGAAATGACCCCCTTATTTGGTTAAAGGCCAATAACAGGTTTATTGATTTGTGACCTTAATTGAGCAAATTATATAGAAAAAGTTGTATACCTTGTGTTGTCATCAATTCATGTAGTTTAATTTGATCTATTCGAGTTTGGGCACACTCGGTGTCATTTTGAAGAACTTAATATCTTATAAAAATAAAGTCAAAAAACGAATTACCCACTCATTGCAAAATCTCCGGAATCACTGAATACATTTTATGACATTTGAAGGTAAGTTAGCTTTTGTATTATAGAGACCCGCTAAGGAAGGATTTCTCGAAATTATATTACTAAGGGGTAAAAACAGCCCCTCAACTTTTAATTTTTTGTAAGAGTACCGTTGGAATTAATTTTATTTACTCATGTATTTCAAACAGTTGGTAGAAAAAACATGACAAAAAAGCTCAACTATTATTTATTTTCATTGTGAAATCTTTAAGGTAATTCTAGTAATTCTGACATGATTGCACTACTTTTCATCATCTAAAGTAGACAGTGTTTTCTAGACTATAACATCATTAAATAGGAAAATGGCAGCAGGATGAGCTTTTATATTGATGTTATGGTTTAGAAAGAAGCACGGAGGAAAGGATAATGAAGCGTACAGAACCACCCCGTAGCGAAGCAAGGGCTGTCACCTAGTATAAATATAATACAAGGTTTTTGATAATTTATTTCTTTTCTCTTGATTCCTATCAAAAACATGACACGAAAGCTTTAAGGTAATTTCTATTAATTCTGACGTGATTGCACTACTTTGCATCTCCCTAAAGTAGACCTATAGAGTTGTCTAGACTATATCGGCAGCAGGCTGAGCTTTTATATTGATGTAATGGTTTAGAGAGAACCACAAAGGGAGGGTAATTAAGTGTAGAGAACAACCCCGTATCGAAGCAAGTGTGGTGGAAAAGTATATAATAAAATCAAGTTTTTAGAAATAATTTACAACAAATGAACAGCTTAACATAAAATTTTAAATAATTTAAGTTATTTTAATGAATTAAGAGTGCTTTAGGTTATTTTTATTTGTTATGTCTTTAATTGTTTTTATTTATTAAATAAAATGAAACTACATTAATTGTTGACCATGCAATATGTAAAAACCTTCAACAGGTTATCAAAACTTAACATTTAGTTAGTTAATCTCTATACAAGGTGTCTTTTTTAAATGGCCCACCATTGAGAACTTGGAAACCAAAAGTCTGACAAAAAAACTTCTAATGGTGAACCTTACCTTGTTTTTGGAGACAATTAAAAATAGATCTTGAAAATATTGAAACATTTCTTTTCCTATGTAACACACCATATTGTATAAATAGTATATTAGATATAAACAGTAATTTTAAGACTTTCTATTCTTGGCAGTTTTTCGATATTTTGCTTAATAACGTAGATATGAGAGTTAAAAATGTACAGATTCCTTAAGAGAATTACCATCGAGATAAAAAATTTTTTAATATACATTCAAAAAATTATCTAATCTGCAAATATTAGAGAAACATTTTAAAAATGCATGCCTAGCTATTCATTTTTACGATTTGACAGAATAGTGTATTAAATTATAATACAGAGAAATTTAAACAAATATGTTACGATTTTGTCACATATAAATTGATTTTGGCAGCACTGTTACCATTATCAACTGTTTAGGTCAACTTCCAATACATAGCGCCAGCTAAATTACACATTAGAAGTTAAATTAAACAGCCAATAATTGTAAAGGTGCTGCCAAAATCAATTTATCAGTGACAAAATAGTAAAACATTTGTTTAAATTTCGGGAAAATACAATTTAATATACTATTCTGTCAAATTGTGAAAATAAAGCTAGGTATACATTTTTCAAATTTTTGCTGTAATATTTGCAGATTAGACTATTTTTTTTAATAAATGAATAAAAGAGAATGTCTAGCTATTTTTTTCACGATTTGACAGAATAGTATATTAAATTGTATTTTCCCGAAATTTAAACAAATTTGTTACTATTTTGTCACAGATAAATTGATGTTGGCAGCACCTTTACAATTATTGGCTGTTTAATTTAAATTCTGAAACAGCTGTTACAGTATTAATCTTTTTTTGGGTAAATAAATAACAGCTGTTTTGAAAATAAATAAACATGTTTATTTTATATGTTTGACATTTAATTTATTGATGCATTAAGAGTTTAAAATTAATTACAATTTTCTATATATTTATCTGTACAGTTACGAATAAAATCTATTTGATAAATTTACAATATTGAGATATCCATGTTGAAATTCCCTTAAAGAGTTATGGGGTTTCTAAACTTTGTTGTCTAGAAGAACACTAGCAGAGTGAGCTTCTATATTGACGTGATGGTGTAGAGGGAACCACGGGGAAAGGCTAAGCAAGCGTAGAGAATAACCTCGTAGCGAAGCAAGGGCCGTTTAGTTATTATTAGAGTCGTTGCTATGAACAGGTAAACTCTATTAAGTTATTATTTTGTTATTAGGGCTTGTAGATATTTCTTATATTGCTATTGATCCAACGTTATTTGTCATCACAGTTTATTTATTGTCATCCCATACTATTATGGTATTTAATTTTTGCGCTTTTCTCACTGCTGTTTTATTTATAAAATAATTTTTAACATCATTATGAATGGGATTACTTTGTGCATGTACCAACCACCCTCACTTCAGTCTGTTAATTATTAAGCACATTGAATGTACAGTATAATAGTAAACCATGTCAAGCTAGCCAATAACCCATTATATTTATATTGTTAAAAATGGAAATTGATATAGGAAATGTTGAATTTTCATTTTATATAGACACCCAAACTGAAAAAAACACAAAAAACTAATTTTGATTACATTTGTTAGGCCTAGTAATTAATTTAAATGTATGTTTATTGAGCTTTTATTTGTCTCATTCCTGTTTGTTATATTTTAATGTTTTACTATACATATTTATATTATATGTTTTCTATATTAGGATAGTTTTACATCTAACGTAAGTATGGCACATTGAAATGACGTCTATACATTTTAATCTGAACGCTACATTGTTTGGATTTTAACATGTAACCTAACCTAAACTAACCTAACCTCAAATCTGGCTACAGCCTTTGAAGCCCTAATATTTTCTCTATTTATATTAGCCTAAAATATGATTTAATATTTTTATTTTTCCATACAACTTATTTTATATAGTTATTATATATTATATATATAGTTATTTGCATGAGGTTTGTATAATGTAGTTTAGTGTATAAAATGAGAAAATAAATTCATTCTTTTTAAGTCAAGAATGACGTAAAATGTTGAAATCTTAGATTACTTAACGTTTGTTTTTTTAATGTATTCCAATTATCACTGCAGTAAAATGGTTTTATTTAAAGATACAGAGTGGAAGAAAAGTACAGGAACGGCTTCGTAGTTTCTGAACGATTTCAGATAAAGCAATGAAACTTTTTACATCACTATTGCACCTATAAATATAATCTTTGAACTTGTTACCATTGTTCTGTCACATCAGAGGGATGGCCCGCAAGGCGTCATAAGAAAATCTTAAATTATAGCATAGGTCGAATTTTACATCAAATTAAAGGACTATATTGGGAGATCCCAGTGCCGCTAATTCTACCTCAAAAGGTCCATCCAGTTGCTCTATTTAGTTTACAGGTTTCAAAAGCTTGGTCTAGGTCCAGTTGTAGACGGCTCAAGGTGGGAGAGTTAAACTTTATAAATGCAAACTGGACCTAAGAGATAATTGTTCAAGGGAATTAATGACTCTTCACTTCCAACGGTGGAACATGAGAAATTCGAAAAAGTATTAAATTTAAGCATAGATCAAGATGTACATAATTTTAAAGAGTATTTCTATCAGGGATGAATACCACAAGTGGTGCTTACAAAATGGAAAGTTTTGATATTTTGTTGTTGAATATTATTTAACGGTAATATATGAAGATGAATGTAGTTTTTTATAACCCGTCGAAAAATTGTTTTAGTTTTTTTTAAACACGGGAAGTTTTGGAAATCTACAAAGTAACAATCATGAGCAATCCAATGCTAAGAAATAATTTTCGAACAGGTCATTAATCTCATTAGTGCAAGTCGTAATGCAGGCCATAAACATCATTAATGTAAGTCATAAACATAATTAATGCAGATCATAAGCATAACTAATACATACCCTAAACGTAATTTGTGTATGTCATAAAACTTACAAATGTAAGTTTGTACATTGTTAATTAATGCATACATGTACATAATTAATACATTATACATAATTAATGCAAGTGATAAAACTAAGCATGTGGCTACTTCGTGGGAAACATGCCTACATACTGTCATCACAGGTTGAGATGAGACTTGATAGAAGCCCCGGGTAAGGAATTTAGACAAAGACCTTTGAAGTAAGTCGCCACAGGGAGAGCGACAGTGGAGCGCCTGGCAAAAACTAATAAAACTGTCAGCCAAGAAATAGCACAACTGCGACAGTGGAGCGCCTGACCTTGAGGCGCTCCACTGTCGTACCCTCGCGGGTCCAATGTGACAAGGGTTTTGACAAGGGTTCAAAAACTAAGGGGTCTTGATATCTATGGTGAGAGTGTGTTTAACTTGAAAGCAATAGACATATATTTATTAAAATAAGCATACATGTTACAGTATTTACAAAAGATCCGGGTTTGTTAACAAATTTTACACTTCAAATTACTTTAGAAATAAAAAATCCTTCAGGTATTGAAATTGTAAATAAAAGCCACATTGAAATAAGCTGTTATAGTCCGATTCATTGACACGCTTCTAAGTAATAGAAAACGTTATTGTATAAAACGTAAAATCGTGGATTGGTTGGCGTTTGACGTATTCCTAAGTAACTATTTTCGTGGTCCTTTCTATTAAATCAAGGCTAAGCAGGTTGAACCGTCAATAATGTAATCATTTAAACAATAGAAATTAAATAATTCAAATCATTTAAGCTAAGTAATAAGTTGATAGAACATCTGTTTGCGTTATATATTTTCAGTTTTGTAATAAAACGAAATAATACCTTTAACATATACTGTTCTATAAAATTTATGTAAATAGAATCAGTTATCATTGAGACACATCCAATACATTATTTTCATACCAAGCAACAAGTAGATGACAATCAAATATTTAAAATCTTTGAAGACTTTAGATAGCGTAAATTATCAAAAGACGTTTATTAGCGAGTGATAATTCAATATGCATAGCGTCAAAATCTAATTAAATTATAAAATATCTTATATTGTCTTTCCAGTCTCAGAACATTTTTACACCTGCACAATAAATTCTTGATTTAATTAGATAAAACTGATAACTTAATTATTTACCTTCTTTCAAATGTAAAACTCTTTTTTTAATTTTTAAAACAGTTACACCTTATGTTATATCAGTTATATTATTATATTTTTGAAACAAGTTTATTTAATTTGAATTTTGTTCAATAATGCCTACCTTGTAGGCGAAATACCTCAAGCAAATAACACATTTATTTGAAAATTCTGATAATGTACAGTATAGTACATTAAAGTTTTTATTGTCAATTATGTCTCATAGAACAGTAAACAAAATACAAATAACTATGTAATAAAATTATCCTTACTAATCAATCTAAGGTTTAGGCTTACGTACATAGTAAAGTTTTTAACATAGATCTCATTATATTAAAATTAATCATTTCTTCTTAAATAAAGTAACTAAACATTAAGAAAAAGTTTTTCATAAGGAAAAACGATGTTTTTTATTTAAGATAAGTATTGGAAACTAGATATAAACTACAGCCGGATGGTATCATGGCCGGCAGGATGTAATGTGATGAATTCATTGAACTTTCTACCCTTTCCACCCTCTTGTCTTACCGCTTGGAATGCGCCATTAGGTATTCCGCGTAAAATATGGAAATCCCCGAAGGACAACATTAGTATTACTAAGAAAAAATACCCCTCCTTCTAAACAGGATACATCCCCACCAAGGGTATCTTACAGATTTTTGTGGAGTGTGTTTTGGTATTTATTAATAAAAAATATTCTATATTTAATCAAAATACTATGGCTTTGATGACATTCTTAATCATTCCTTTTCCTTAATTGTAAAATGTTATTATTTGATAATATAGCAAAAATTGTTGTCTACACGACTTTTTAAGTACTTTTATATGTTTTTGTAATTTTCTGTTCTACGAACAGTGTTGGCCAAATGTATTGAATCTACAAAAATCCTTCCTCGACCTTTGAGTTTGAAACTGCTGCTATCACGCCTGTTGTTTTTTTTTTTCATTTGTGTCAAAGCACTTGCAGGCACAACCAACAGTACGGACTTACTCGAAACTACAAAGAGTCTGAAGAGTTTGGACAGTTTTGTGGGATGCTTGATGGTTTGGCTTTCCTTCCAGAAAAAGATGTACTACAGCGGATGCAGCTGCTGTAGGGATTGGCTCCTGTCGAAGCTTTGTACCTACTACACTACTTTGACGTCTACTATGTGAGCGGTACAGCAGGAGAAAACTCTAAACCACCATCACTCTGGAAAGTGCATGAAGCGACTCTTTCCGACTCACACAGAACAAGCAATATGTATGAGGCGTGGAAAAACCGATTTAAGAACTTAGGCCTCCAAAACCCATCTACGTGGATAGTTATCGAGGCCATACACCGAAATGACGCACTGAAGAGAACAGACGCTCTGCAACAAACTCAACCAAAAACACTGAACAGCTACAGCGTCGACTAAAACAGTTGTGTGAACGATATTTAGCTATGGAAGTTATTATAAATGACTTTTTATCAAAAGTAGGAGAAACTATTAGATTTAAATAGGTAACTAAAAGGAGGTTTGTAAATTAATAATGATTTTATATTTTGTTTGTTTTAGAATATTGTAGCTTTCAGATTGAATGTAAATAGTATTTTTTGTTTGAGTTTAAGTATTGTTTGTTATAATTTAGATTGTAGTAAATATTAAGTAAAAGTAAAATAGAACTTTTTTGTTTGAATTTCCATATTTTGTTGTTTTAGAATATTGTAGTCTACAGATTGAGTGTAAATATTATTTTTTGTTTGAGTGTAAGTATTTTTTTTAATTTTAAGTTTTAAATATTAGTAAGTGTAACCCAAATTATTTAGTTTAAATTTAAATGTATATTTATTATTTTAGAATGTTATACAAATTATTAAGTGTTAAAACTAAGAAATACATATTTGTTATTTACAAGCCTATTTGTAGTTATTGACCTTTTTTTGTATCTTCAATTTCTTTGAAACAACTTGCCCAGTAATAAAATTAATATAATTTTAAAAACCCACTGCTTGGCTTTTACGAATTTGTATAAACTATGATTAATATTTTATAATTAATACTGATGGGTTAAAGGGGCAAGTCATGATCAAATGAAGAGTGTCTACGTGTTCTTTTTACATAAAACTAAAAAGTATAAAGTTTATAGTTTTTTAAAAGATAACTAAATACATCATTATTTTAGTCCTCGGGAGTTGATGTGGTAAACATGATGTGGCCCACCTCCGAAGACCAAGGTAGATAGTGTGCATGAACAAGGGTAGATATTTTCTATCTGTACGATTATAAACTTGTTTTAAAACAAGTCTGCAATAGTTTAACCATTATATCAAGTTTAATTCAAATAAAATGAAATATGATTAAGAAACGTGATTAATAGTTTTGATTGGTCTTTTAGGATAACCCCTACAGAATCAATGTTACACTTACTCCTACAAAATATGCAGTGCACTTAACAAAGTCAGTTTGATAATAGCCGTTGTGATGTTAGATTGGTAGGTATTTAGAAGGCCCCACGAGCTGAGCTTGATAGCAGGTAGGAAGCAGGTAGAGTGCCGAGAACAGGTAGTTTTAGGTGCGACACAGGAGCGCCTCCCCACCCCTTTTCGGAGGCGCTCCTGAGTCGCACCCCTAGCGAAAATTATTTATGACAACCCCTTAGCCAGGTAAGAGGCGCTCCTGAGTCGCGGATTCGTCGCCACAAGGAGGGATGAAGTGGAAACACGCGGGAAACCTCAAGGGGGAAAGTATTCCATTGCTCAGTGGATGTCCTGAAAATTACAACAGAACCTGGTACTTTTCGATGGTAGGCCCACTTGCAATGTAAGTTCTGAGCAGGTCGTTTAATTTACGTGTTGGGTTTAACTATTTTTAACTACACAATGTTATTTCAGTATTTACGTATAATTTGAGATGTTATAAAAAAATTTACAGAACAAAAAAACAGAAACTACGTTAAACTCTATAGAAATATGATCTAAATGAAGACATAAAATAATGAGAATCAACATATGACTTGGAGTGCCGGTGGTCGTGCAGTCTAAGGAATCAGGACTGTGATCCTGAGTTAGCGCAGGTTCGAGTCCTGGCTTTAACTGGAAGTATTTTTCAGTAGTATTCACCTTGTAATGTGCTGGTTCTCCCACTTACTTTGTCTGATAAGTTCCCCGCATTTATCAACAGTCTATGGGGAATAGAGAGAGAGCTAGGATAAAAAGAAGTTAAAAAAGAGATTGGCCTCTTGTTAAAAAAAAACAGATTTGTTACAGTTGAAATAATTAAAAAAGCGTCTAACACATAATGGGGTGAATTTGAAGTAAAAGGGGTATTAAAATATGCCCATGCTTAAAATATTTAAAATATTGCTACAGCTGTGAATAGCACACGATTTTTACGCAAGTTATTATGTTTTATTTCACTTCACCTTTGAACTTACAACAGTAGGCTAAGAAACCATACATTATTAGTACCATTCAACTCTATATATGTTGGATGTGTGGCTGGACTCATTCTCAGCACTTAGTGTGATTAGGTTTTAGAATTTCATTCGTTTCAAGACGTTTAAAGTTTCGTGAGCTTTTGGTTGAATTGCAATTTAAAATTTATAACAAAATAGCTAAATCACGTCATTTTTACCTTGCAACTAACAATGAAACTTTTACAACTTATGACAACATAAAATATATACAAGCATGAGGGGTAGCCTCTAACTTATAATACAGAAGTTTTTTATTTTCTGCAACCATCCGGCCTTTACAATGACCTAATTCTTAACCAAGAAAGGTGTAGAAAATTATTAAATAGTTGCAACCTGTATTTTTGACTCGACATTTGATCACTGGCCACCGTCAACATTGACGTATTGAGGTTAAGCTTGTTTAAGTAAGATAAGGTTAGGTTAGGTTAGGTTAGGATAGCTTAGTTTAAGTTAGGTAAGTAAAGCAAGGTTATGGATGAAATGTTTATCCTTTTAATACTAATTTAAATCATGTTCTGCTGATTTCATTTACACAAGAAATTAAAATGTTAGAATTAGTGGCACTAGTGGTGCAGTGCTGTAATCCAGGTACTTGGAGATAAAGTGTTGCGAAGTTGTAGGCAATAAGTTCTATGCTCGGACTCTTAATACCAAAATAGCGTCCACTCAATGGTTGCCATCGAAATGGACACTACACTAAGGAGGTGTGGGTAGTCCATGTTAGGCGGTAGTCACCTTGTAGTCAAGGCCCGGATGATGTGCAGGGAGAGAACTGATTATTTCTGAGCGTAAGTCGAACTCAGTTCATGAACACTTATCCTGCACTCCAGTAGTCGTCCGTATTTGCCTTATAATAAGCACAAACTGTGCTGATATCTCAAATCTGTATGGGTTTTGTTCCGTCGATATACGGGACACTTGCTTGGTAGTGAGCCGTCTACTGCTTGGCAGAGTCAATAGCTATTAGCTAGACGACCAATTGTCGTAATTGGCCCGTGTTCGTATAGTTAAGTCAATATTGGCTGTCGGGGCAGCCGGGTCTTACCATTGGATCACCGACGTCTTCTCCACTTGTCCCCAAGTCGAAACTTAAATATTCTCAAGCCGGTGATCGTCAAGACATGGGGAATATGAATTTGGAATGAGTCTGATGAGTGTAGATGAGCGAATGTAGTCACTGTTACTAAGGTTGACTATTCCTTAGAAAGTGTTGTTAATTAGTAGCCCAATGACAAATGAACAATCGATGATTATCACCTAACCTAACCTGACCTAACCTAACCTAAACAGTAAATATTAAAATTTATTACGACTTGATTGGATTGAACTGAAAACTTTTAGCTTATCAAGCCGAGCTTTAACAACATAAATTATTATCTTACAATCCAATGGGTACATAAAATAAGAATTATACATCACTTCCTGCTTATAGTATTTAAACAGATAAGTGGAGAGAATAATTGGATTCGCTGGAAACAGTATTAAGCACACGAAAACGAGTATTAAAACATTCTAAGAAGTGCCTTTTAAGCACAAAATGATTTTAAAATTGTAAGTCATTTTATTGTAATCAATTTTATTATTTCAATTACGGCAATAAATGTTTGTATTGAACTACAGTATACAAACTAGAGTGCGTAAAATAATATATGTAAGTTTCACACTGTATTGTTTTGTAAAACAGTTAGGAACATAAAAAAATACTTCCAATGAAAGGCATCTGCACTCACTCATTTATAATTTATTGATATTATTGGGCTATGACACACAACCAATACCAATGATAAGTAACAGAAATTAAAAAAACTAACAATCTTGCGTTTTTGTATGATTATTTTAAAACTCAAAACTACGAAATTATTTATATCATAAAGACCTCAGAACATAAAATAATGAAAAAGATTAATGACAACAATAAATATGTTCCATACAAGGTTTCTCTAAACTTAATTTATATTATTCCGACTGAGTAGCTTAGGGGTCAGAGCTAGTGGCTGGCTAGTCAGCCAATCGACGTAATTGATGCATGTTCGCGTCAATATTGGGTTAGAGTGAGGTCTGGTCTCGCAAACTAATGGGCTACTACTACTACCACCGCCTACTCACACATTTCAACATTCTTCGCCAGTCCTCTGCACACACGCCATGTTGACTCGGAGACCTAGCTAGTAGCTAGCTAGCCTGCCAGCCAATCGACGTAATTGGTGCATGTTCGCATGGTCGCGTCAATATTGGATTGGAGTGAGGTCTGGTCTCGCAAACTAATGGAATACTACCGCCGCCTCCTAACACATTTCAACATTCTTCGCCAGTCCTCTGCACACACGCCGTGTTGACTCGGAGACCTAGCTAGTAGCTAGCTAGCCAGCCAGCCAGCTAATCGACGTAATTGGTGCATGTTCGTATGGTCGCGTCAATATTGGATTGGAGTGAGGTCTGGTCTCGCAAACTAATGGGCTACTACTACCGCCGCCTACTCACACATTTCAACATTCTTCGCCAGTCCTCTGCACACACGCTGTGTTGACTCGGAGACCTAGCTACTAGCTAGCTAGCCAGCCAGCCAATTGACGTAATTGGTGCATGTTCGCATGGTCGCGTCAATATTGGGTTAGAGTGAGTCCTGGTCTCGCAAACTAATGGGCTACTACTACCGCCGCCTACTCACACATTTCAACATTCTTCGCCAGTCCTCTGCACACACGCCGTGTTGACTCGGAGACCTGCCCGTCATCTTGGGCCTCTGTTTACACTCTCTCCATATTGATTAGTCAGTCAGTGGGAATTATTCATATCTCTTGTTACGATAAGAGATCCCTTGTTTTAGTTCATGAGAATATAAGTGGAACTGAAGTTGAATTTATGTAAAATTGTAATTTATAATTTGTTACTACTTAATTGGAATTTGTTGTGAGATATTCGTAGTTTTAATTGAAATATTGGATAATGCGATAAATAACACATTTAAATTAACAATCTTTAACAGTTGAAAGCCAGTAAACACATTTCTAACGGCAAAAATGATACGAGAATCAGGTGGAAATATTTGAGGTATACTTTATGGTTGTGATTCCAATTATGATAGTGTTCAGATTCATTTCATTTCAATATGTTAGATAAGATACAATATTGATGTAAAAGAAACACTTGAACATGTTAACAGTGTGGCAACATACATCAGTACTACGTCACAATTTTCCTTTACTATCCTCAAACCCCCAAGGATATAGCTAGTACTTAGTACTGCATAAGTATACGTACAAATAGTTGAAAGCTCTTTATAACTGACCCTTGGGCGTTCGTTGCAGCCATAATAAAGTGACCTCTGTTTCTTTCTTCTTTGTGGTTATGCCTACCGTCTAGGTCAAACAGCAACAGAAGTATCGGCCTTTGCATTATAGTATGCTGTACAGGGTGTCACAGAAAAGCGTAGCATGCTCTTTAGGGCCAGATTATTTATACTTGTAAAAATAAGTAAAATATTATCAGTAACATTTTTTTTCCAAATTAGCTTCGTTTAGCCGTAATCTACCATCTAGCTATTAATAAATGGCACGTTCTGAGTTAAGTCGAACTCAGTTAGTAACCAGACTCCACAGGTCATCCACACTCATTTAATCATTCATTTTTACTTTCTCCCATATGCGTTCGTCTACAGAAAATATTATGGTCGTAAAAAAAGTTCTTTTTTACAAGTTGGTCTAAAAATCCGTTTTAGGGTCTCAAAAAGTGGATTTTTCGAAAAATATTTTTGGTGTCTGTCGTATGTCTGTGTGTAATATGTGCAGTTCGCTGAAGACCAAACGGATGGATCATTTTTTATGAAATTTGGTATATATGTTTATTTAGCTAATATCTCCAGATTATTTTTCATTTTTTCATTTTAGTTTTTTTATGGGCAAAACATAAAAAATGGAAATTTCTATAAAATGGCTCTAACGATTTTGATTAAATTTTCAGGAAAGGCGTGAATTAATTTAAAATATTTTGGTTAAAACCACATGTCTTTAATTTGACTAGTTTTTTAGTTATGGCAAAAACATATTTGGGAATGAAATTGGTAGTTTTTAAAGATTTGATTTTTTGTGTGTTTAATATGGGGGGAAGTTTGTGCGGATTCTTCGGAACCATTTATTTGCTTTAAAATACTCACAAAGTTGTCTCGGCGTCTCATATGTAAGAAAAAAAAAACGGAACATTGCTTTTACGAATACAAATATATGAGTAAGGATGGCATTGAAATATAAAACAATGTACGAATCAATTCTTAGTCAGCTGTATACGACGAGTTAATAGTTTAGAAGTGGAATACTGTAGAGCAGTGGTTCCCAACCGGTGGGCCGGGGCCCACTTGTGGGCCGCGGGCCGCTTGCTACTGGGCTGTGGTGAAACTTAAAATTATATTAAATTCGTGGAAATTAAGTACGGTATTGGCAAATAGGTCGTCGCGGATAAAATATTAATTTAGGAATTGTCTCCGATCGTGCTTGGCCTGGCGGAGAGTGTGTTGTTGTAAAACAGTGTCGGCAAGGTCATCGCTCTCTCCTCCCTCCTACCCTTACTACGGTCAAAACACTCAAAACCGAATCTCTGCAGTCTGCACTCAGTGCAGTGGTTGTCACGTTCAGTTCAGTTGAGGTAGTAGTGTTGTGTTGGTATTTGGATTAATAATTATGCAGAAGTAACATTTTTAGTGGCAGTGGTTGTATTTACGTGTCGAATTTTACTGTGTCTGTTGTAAGATACGTGCATCTTACAAGTCAATATGGATGCTTGGTTTCGGATGGGATCTTGCCGTAAGAGAAATGTGTCAAATGATGAACCTTCCTCATCCACTTCTACAACTAGTGAGGCAGTAAATAAGCCAAGTTCGAGTAGTAACCCAATGGCCAAGAAAGGTAAAACTAATAGTCGAAAATATAATCCTGATTTTTTTAAATTCGGATTTGTGTGTTCTGGTAATGAAGAAGAGCCTTTGCCTCAGTGTGTAATTTGTTTTGAAATGCTATCCAACAAATGTATGAAAGTCTCTAAACTTGAAAGGCATCTATTAACTAAACATCTAGAATGTGTAGGAAAGTCTCTCCAATATTTTCAAATAAAGAAAAGAAATTTATCGATTGCTAAATCTACCATGGAAAAATCTTCCAAACAAAACAAAATAACTACCAGAGTTTCATATGAACCATCTTTGTTAATTGCAAAGAAGGGATCAGCTCACACAGTGGGGGAAGACCTAATTATACCTGCAGCAAAAATAATAAGTAATGCTTTGTTTGATGAGAAAAGTACAAAAAAAATCAATGAAATACCATTATCCAATACTACTGTCAAAAGACGAATTGAAGAAATGTCACAGAGTGTAAAGGAATCTGTCATTAACGTTTTGAAACAAAGTGAATATTTTTCTCTGCAACTTGATGAAAGTACAGACGTAGCTGGTCAGGCAAATTTATTAGCTTTTGTTCGTTTTGAACTCAATGGCAATATTGAAGAAGAAATGTTGTTTTGCAATAGCTTACCGTTAACAACCACTGCTGAGGAAATTTACAAGTAGTTTGACAATTTTATCACAGAAAATCAATTAGATTGGTCAAAGTGTGTAGGTTTGACAACTGACGGAGCAAGACAACTGACTGGAGTTCATACTGGTTTGATTGCCAAAGTTAGATCAGTAGCTCCCTTTGTCAAATGGACACATTGCAGCATTCATAGAGAAGATCTTGCAGTGAAAGGTTTGCGTGAGAGTCTGACAAAAACTCTTGACGATGCAGTAAAAATCGTTAATTTTATCAAATCAAGGCAAAACAACTCGAGACTTTTCGGTATTTTATGTGATGAAATGGGCAGTGAACACAAACAGCTTTTACTTCACTGTGAAGTTCGGTGGCTATTCAGAGGTAAAGTGCTATCAAGATTATTTGAACTTCGTGATGAACTCAGGATTTTCCTCATGGAGGCCGAATATGATGGAAAAGTGCAAGTTCTTTCTTAGAATGCGTGACCGATGAAAACTGGCTGAAGTGGTTAGCGTATTTGGCAGATATTTGTAGTGCCCTCAACACTCTTAATTTAACTCTTCAGGGCAAGGATATCTTATATTTTTCTTGTACAAGACAAGATAGAAGCTATGATAGTAAAACTTCGACGATGGGCTCAAAAAGTGGAAAACAACGCTTTCGATGCATTTCCTGTACTACACGATTTCCTTGAAACAAACGAAGTCAAAATTGATGAACCAACAGCAGCAACCATAAAAGATCACCTCTCATCTAATCTATATATAGATCAGAAAACCCATCTAATCTCAGGTAATTTGAAATTTAATTTCACACTATAAATGTATCAACATTTTTATTTCAAATTCGTATATTATTCTTTGTGTCTCTGTACTTTTTATTTTGATCTGAGAAACTAATTAAGAAACTGTAACTAAGAAACTAAGTCTTTTCATATTTTTTGTAGGCGCTACTTCCCTAAAAATCAATGATGAAGTTCAATGGATCAGAAACCCTTTTGATGAAGATAACTTAAAAAAGGCTAACATGCCTTCAAGTGAAGAGGACTCTTTGATTGAGCTGTCTTGTGATCAGGTTCTAAAATCAAGTTTCAAAACGACCCCATTGATTCTTTTTTGGATGAATGTGCGAAAAGACTATCCCGCAATCAGCAAAATAGCACTAAGACAACTGATGGGATTTTCAACAACTTATCTATGTGAGAGAGCCTTTTCTACTTTAGTTTATTTCAAAAATAAGTATAGGAATAAGTTAAATGTGGAGAGTGACTTAAGGTTGAAATTGTCAAGTTCCGTTCCCGATATTGATACAATAGTACAGGATAAACAATGTCAAAAATCCCATTAAATTCGGACAGCCTTGATAATGTACTTGTAAATAAAGTTTCTTCAGTAAAAAGTGTTTTTTCCTTTTTTACCCAATATGTTTTAATTTAATAACCTATCTAAAACAATTTAAATTTATACTGAGAAGAATATATATCTACAAATATATTCTAGGTGGGCCTCGAAATTTAAAAAAAATATATAACTGGGCCCCCAAGCTAGAAAGGTTGGGAACCACTGCTGTAGAGGCTAATTTACTATATTTTATACTGTTCCAACTCAAGGACAGGGTCTGTCGTAGTGAAAATTCTGTTTAAACTGAGAGGGGACCAATGTGCTCAAGTATCCCCCTCCATTAATTTCACATCTCGACCTCCAAGTCCTTAAGCACTTCTATGCTTCTCTCAAAGCCCACTTGGAGCACAAAGCGGAAAGTTAAACTGACGCCATCTGCGACTTGGACCGCACAATGAGCTTTAAACACTAGTCCTTCAATCACCACCCGTTGTTTCCGATATCCCATGCACCACCATGCATTGTCACTTCCCCTATACTGCGGCCACCACCACTCTGCGCCAATTGCTTAAGAAGCTTTCAAAGCTTTTTAGGTTTCGTGGTCTCTCCCTCTCCGAGCGGTTGCAAATGTACCCCTCCCCCTCTACCCACATGTGTAATTACTAACGGTGGAAAGAAAGGCTAACTTTTAGAATTCAAAAAAAATATCACATTGCAGTGCGAGCACATACATAGATTTAATGTAACGATAGGAAGAAATATATTTTTTACTTTAATGAAATTATATGTTGATTGTTTTATTTACGGAATCAATAAAAAATAAAATAAATGGTTCCAAAGAATTGGCACAAACTTTCCCCCATATTAAACAATAAAAAATAAAAACTTTAAAAAATACCAGTTTGATTCCCAAATATGTTTTTTTGCCGCAAATCAAAAACTAATCAAGTTAGAGATAATCGGTTTGTACTAAAATGTTTCAAATTGTAATTCTCATCTTTCCTGAAAATGTAATCAATGTCGTTAGAGTCGTTTTTGAGAAAATTTCATTTTTATATGTTTTTACCCATACAAATAAAAAAAACCTAAAATTTCAAAAAAATGAAATAAGAGTCTGGAGATATTGGCTTAATACAACTGCATACCGAATTTCATAAAAGTTGATCCATCCGTTTGGTCTCCAGTGAACTGTACATACACACAGAAAGACACACATTACGGACAGACATAAAATTTTTTTCAAAAAAACCATAATCTTTTTAGGTTTAGGAATAAATGGATTTTTAGACCAACTTGTAAAAAGATTTTTTTAGACGATCATACCTTCTCTATACTAACGCATATGGGAGAAATTAAAAATCAATTATTGACGTTAATTTATAGGTTTCATCACAGAGAAGAAATAAACATAAGTCGCATCCAATAGTATGTCTAGTACATATTTCTCCAGTTTTCCGTGCCATGAGAGAGCCAACACCTTGTCAGTCCCTCCCTTTTTACTCTGAAATTCTTCAATCCGGTGGCCAAGCGGAGTAAGACGTGAGGAATTTGATCCTGAGCTCAGAGAAAAAGAGTATAGAAGGCGCTTTCTTATGGCCGCAGCGAACGCCTCAGTTGCAGTTATATATAGATTTACAGCTATTATGCAGAAATCGTAATAATGACTACGTTACATTCTTGAGGATTGTAAGGGATAATAATGGAGAGACTGACAAGGTGTTGGTCCTATCATCGCATGGCAAAGTGGAGAAATAACAACTCGACACACTAACTGCATATTCAGTGCACTATTATGCAGTTTTGTGCGGTTATGCACGGTTGCGACCTCTATTTCCTTCTTCTCTGTGGCCTGGGTACGAATTAAGCCTGGAATAGACTTTTTATCGGTAATTTTCACCTTGTGCTGTATGGGTTCACCCCCTTACTCTGTCTGATAAGTTCCTCGCACAGAGCATTAGTCTATGGGAAATGGGTAGGTTAGACGAAGAAGGAGATCGGCCTCTACTTTAAACAATAAAAATTTTTCAAATGAACAACGTTTGTGCCGGACAGTTTAGCGACCTGCGTGTTATATTTAGCACATAAAGGGGGTTCAGCAGCAGAGGAGAATACTTCCAACACTGAGCTGCCTTGCCGTGACTAAATTCCGCCTTCAAGTGTTCAACTTCCGCAACATTGTTTAGTTAAAAATAAAGTAATTGTAACGAACTTTATACGTTTCTTTACTTGCTATTTATTGTTTACATTATTATTCATAGAGTAATTATTGTTATTTGAATACTAAATAGTGATATAATTAATCGTTATATACTTGCTTAGTTAATGTTAAACCAACCAATGATCACTGCTGCTAATGACGTAGTGGGTGGGGCTTGATACAGCGCTGCTAGCCCACGGCCTACCTTCATCCTGGTTGCCATGACAAGTTACCTTACTTTATAAGTGGCCTATATATAACATTAAATACAACAACTAGTAATACTAATTCTCACCTGGGTAGGTGTGAGGTGTATTAGGCTGGCCAGGTGTTCCCGCTCCGGCGCCGACAGGTACTTCTGTTGCTTAAACCTCCTCTCCAGCTCGTACACCTATACACATATATACATATATGTAGCAAGTGACAAAGGAAACAATATTTTCGTTACTTATGCACTTTCTAGATGCCTCACCAGTTTTGATTTTTTTATTACCATTTGTTAGAGTCAGGTCTATATATATGATGAGAAAACACTTTTTGTTCCGCGGAAATAACGTTTTATATGCGAAAAAACAAAAATTCATATGCGAAAAAACAAAAATTCTAAATGTTTGAAAATGTTATTTTTCGATTTATCTCCGTTATTTTTCGTTGATTCTTTCATATTTAAAAAATAAATATAATGTAGTTTTTTGAGCTGAACACAAATTTAAAAACTATTATGATCTACGAAAATTATTTCTCGAGATATCACGGAAAACTACGTTTGCGGCAAATCATCTACGGTGGCCATAAGCACAATGCTAATAGGAGACTAGCCGCCAAAAACAAATTCGCTCGCCGGCCGTCACGGAGGACAAGGACCCGAATTTAAAGCAAATTATGAATTTTTGTTGCGTATATAGGCCATTAGTATAAGTTAGGTATTGTTTGGTAAGGTAAGTAAAAAGTTTATTTTTCGGGCCGAAACATTAATTTTATTGAAAAACTAATTAAGTTATATATTCTTATTCTGCATTACAAAACAAATAAAATGAAAAAAGATTTTGAAAAACTCCAATTGGTTTTTTCACTACCACATAAAAACTAGTTTTTCTATTTTCTTTTAAAAAACGAGTTTTCCGCGGCTAAAATCAACTTCCTCAAGAATTATAAATTTATATTTTATCACTTTTTCAACAAGAAATATCATTTTCAGAGTTGTCTAGAAAGTGCATAATTACCATATCATCTATAGTTGGCACTTGTGGCCGTTTCCCAAACTGTCGTTTGCGTCCACCGCTGGAAATTCGACAGCCCCAGACAGCCCTGTACTATAAAGCTACTATATATATAGCAATGCAATTTTTCCGTTGACCAAAACAAGCTTTTCTATTTCAACTGTACAGTTCATGTTTACAATCGCAATGAGTCATAGTGAACGCTGCGTGATTATTAAAGGCCTATTCTAGCGAACAATAAGTTTATATTACAAGTATTATAAAGATATTTTCTGACTGGGTTGGGACGTGAAGTGAGCAGGGGTCCCCTATTGTCATTTAAATGCAAATACTTTGTTGCTATTTTTAATAATCGATAAAATCTTTTATTGTTAAGTTCCTGTGATATTGAGGTACATGTAGTTCAAATTTATATAATTACATATTTTCAATTATGTATCACTGAGCTTTTATAGGTTAGATTATTCATTTTTAAGGCGTCCTATAGTTTCGTTTGGATATATAGGCCTAATAACAATTCTTTATTTAGCAAAATATGATAATTTATATTTGTTGATTAACATATACACCAGTCGGTATATAATAGCCTTCCTTGGCGTAGCCCGTTTGGGGGTTCATCATATTATTAACTAAAGTAAACAAAGAGGATAGGTACCAACTGTATAATAAATAAATTCATTAAAATTATAATATTTGATTAAAAAGAGTTCTATTAGCATAGGCCTTTATATAACTACAAAAATAAAACCCAAAAATAAAAGTAAAAACTAAAAAAAACAACCGAGCAAAAATACTTACATATATAAATAACTATTGCATATGAATACAATTATAAGTTAAGTTAAAAACGTCAATACATGTTCACAATAATATTCTTATAATATAGTTTACAGAATTTTAAATTTAACACGATACAATTTAAATATAAAATTATAGGGATATATTTTAGGTATTTCACCTCTTCTTTCAAAAGAACAGAATTTTGTCATTTTATTAATTTGGTATAGAACATATTCCGTGATTGCTGGAATACTCCTAAATAGATCCATGAAATTTGTATCTTTTTGATGATATAATGGCAAGTATACAATGAATGAAAAATTATCTTGGAAAATTATGCTTTTATTTACAATAGTTTACTGCTAGTCTTATTTGTTAGTTTTTATAGATTTGGCTATTTTAATTTAATAAAATTAGGATACACCCTTGCACGCTTCGCATGCCAACCCCGTCACTTACTGCGCTCGGGACACCTCGGCATCCGGCATGTAACTTTTTACTTCAAATATTAATAATTAAACTGTATTAAGTAAAATCATATTATTTATATTCATTTACAGTAGCTCACTCACTGCACTTTATTTGCACTCTATTTATAGTATAATAATAATAAAAAACAACCAGTGTTACTACTAAGCCTATTCCAATTTTTTTCGTTTTATTTAACAGCTTATGATAACATATACAGACATACATGTATTCGCTCTTTTATAATTAACTTAATATTTTACTGTGCTGCTCTCTATATTTAACCTAACAAATTATTTGGACCATTTATCGTTTGTTCATGCCACCCAGCTGTTCAATTAAAATTAATCTCACTAAGAATTACATTGCAACTTGGACGCTGTGTAGGCCAAAAACCTATGGTAATTTCAAAAATCTAGCTCCGTTAAGACTTAGAAATTAAAATGATCTTTTGAATAAAAAAAATTCATCAACATCGGTCAAGTAATAAACTCATAAAATCAGTGATCTAAATGACCCTATTGTTTTAATATATAGGATACTAATTTTTTCATTGATTTTAATTAATGAAAATTAATTTAATTTTTCTATTTTTAAATTTATTTTGTATTAGAACAATTATATCATTGTCACATTGCCATCATAGATTTGTTTTTTCTATTTTTTCATTATTATGGTAGTTTTAACAAATCTAAATTAACATCGCATGACTTGTTGTTTGTTTACTATTTGTTTCTTGTAACTATTCATTTTAATATAGTATTTTGGTATAATTTTACTATATAAAGTTTATTAGTAAAATTGGTTACGGCTATCGTACTAAAACTGGCTCTTTGAAATAATAATGTGTTTAGGGCCTGACGATATGACACAGCATGGTTATATATACAGGGTGTCTCACTAAAGGTGTCTCAAACGCATTGTGAGCAAACCATTTGACCAAGAACATTGTTGTACAGTTTCCCCCCCCCCAAAACCACATGCGTAAAATCAAATTAAAATATTGTCATTATTGTTATTCTTATTTCATATTTTTCAAAATATTTTTATTTGATTCTGCGCATATGGTTTTGGGAGAAAAAACTTTACAGCAATGTTCTTGGTCAAATGGTTTGCCCAAAATGCGTATGAGACACCTTTCGTGAGACACCCTGTATACATATTTGCGCAATACAGAGCCGATATATTAAAAAGGCATATATCGGATAGACATATAAAACAAAAAGGGAACGACATAATAAATGTAAAATCAATATCTTAATAAATTAAAATAACATTATGTATGAAATTAACACGCATCAACCGATGGATAAACTACAGAAAATTAAAGTAGCATATTTTTATAATAATATACTTGCCTTGATAACAAAGTACATAATTAATTAATGTGGTACGAAATGAAGAATTATATTCAATGGCATCTGGATCACTACTTGACAAATTGGATTATTTGTCTCTTTTAGGCCAGTAGCATTTATTTAAACTTTGGTTGTAATTTTCTTATGGGACAACAGCCGACACCCATCAAACCACAGTGAATAGAGAAACAGAGGTCGCATCCAGTACTGCGCTGATTGGGTGTCGAGTAGTTATTTCTCCAGTTTGCCAAGCGATGACAGGGCAAGCACGTTTTTATTTCTCCAGTTTGCCAAGTGATGACAGAGCAAGCACGTTGTTATATCTCCAGTTTGCCACGCGATGACAGGGCCAGCACGTTGTTATATCTCCAGTTTGCCACGCGATGACAGGGCCAGCACGTTGTTATATCTCCAGTTTGCCACGCGATGACAGGGCAAGCACGTTGTTATATCTCCAGTTTGCCACGCGATGACAGGGCAAGCACGTTGTTATATCTCCAGTTTGCCACGCGATGACAGGGCAAGCACGTTGTTATATCTCCAGTTTGCCACGCGATGACAGGGCAAGCACGTTGTTATATCTCCAGTTTGCCACGCGATGACAGGGCAAGCACGTTGTTATATCTCCAGTTTGCCACGCGATGACAGGGCAAGCACGTTGTTATATCTCCAGTTTGCCACGTGATGACAGGGCCAGCACGTTGTTATATCTCCAGTTTGCCACGCGATGACAGGGCCAGCACGTTGTTATATCTCCAGTTTGCCACGCGATGACAGGGCAAGCACGTTGTTATATCTCCAGTTTGCCAAGCGATGACAGGGCAAGCACGTTGTTATATCTCCAGTTTGCCACGCGATGACAGGGCAAACACGTTGTTATATCTCCAGTTTGCCACGCGATGACAGGGCAAGCACGTTGTTATATCTCCAGTTTGCCACGCGATGACAGGGCCAGCACGTTGTTATATCTCCAGTTTGCCAAGCGATGACAGGGCAAGCACGTTGTTATATCTCCAGTTTGCCACGCGATGACAGGGCAAGCACGTTGTTATATCTCCAGTTTGCCACGCGATGACAGGGCAAGCACGTTGTTATATCTCCAGTTTGCCACGCGATGACAGGGCAAACACGTTGTTATTTCTCCAGTTTGCCACGCGATGACAAGGCAAGCACATTGTTATTTCTCCAGTTTGCCAAGCGATGACAGGGCCAGCACGTTGTTATTTCTCCAGTTTGCCAAGTGATGACAGGGCCAGCACGTTGTATATCTCCAGTTTGCCACGCGATGACAGGGCCAGCACGTTGTTATATCTCCAGTTTGCCACGCGATGACAGGGCCAGCACGTTGTTATATCTCCAGTTTGCCACGCGATGACAGGGCCAGCACGTTGTTATATCTCCAGTTTGCCAAGCGATGACAGGGCCTGCACGTTGTTATTTCTCCAGTTTGCCAAGCGATGACAGGGTCAGTACGTTGTTATATCTCCAGTTTGCCAAGCGATGACAGGGCAAGCACGTTGTTATATCTCCAGTTTGCCACGCGATGACAGGGCAAGCACGTTGTTATATCTCCAGTTTGCCACGCGATGACAGGGCAAGCACGTTGTTATATCTCCAGTTTGCCACGCGATGACAGGGCAAGCACGTTGTTATATCTCCAGTTTGCCACGCAATGACAGGGCAAACACGTTGTTATTTCTCCAGTTTGCCACGCGATGACAAGGCAAGCACATTGTTATTTCTCCAGTTTGCCAAGCGATGACAGGGCCAGCACGTTGTTATTTCTCCAGTTTGCCAAGTGATGACAGGGCCAGCACGTTGTTATATCTCCAGTTTGCCACGCGATGACAGGGCCAGCACGTTGTTATATCTCCAGTTTGCCACGCGATGACAGGGCCAGCACGTTGTTATATCTCCAGTTTGCTACGCGATGACAGGGCCAGCACGTTGTTATATCTCCAGTTTGCCAAGCGATGACAGGGCAAGCACGTTGTTATATCTCGAGTTTGCCAAGCGATGACAGGGCCAGCACGTTGTTATATCTCCAGTTTGCCAAGCGATGACAGGGCCTGCACGTTGTTATTTCTCCAGTTTGCCAAGCGGTGACAGGGCCAGCACGTTGTTATATCTCCAGTTTGCCAAGCGATGACAGGGCCTGCACGTTGTTATTTCTCCAGTTTGCCAAGCGATGACAGGGTCAGTACGTTGTTATATCTCCAGTTTGCCACGCGATGACAGGGCCAGCACGTTGTTATATCTCCAGTTTGCCAAGCGATGACAGGGCCAGCACGTTGTTATATCTCCAGTTTGCCAAGCGATGACAGGGCAAGCACGTTGTTATATCTCCAGTTTGCCAAGCGATGACAGGGCCTGCACGTTGTTATATCTCCAGTTTGCCAAGCGATGACAGGGCAAACACGTTGTTATATCTCTAGTTTGCCAAGCGATGACAGGGCCTGCACGTTGTTATATCTCCAGTTTGCCAAGCGATGACAGGGCCTGCACGTTGTTATTTCTCCCTCATTCCTCCCAAATCCTGAAGGATAAACTTATTAATTATTACTAAGATACATGTTTATGTACATTAGTTGTAATCCGCTCATAACTGCCACTGAGGTGTTTGCAGCAGCTATAAGAGATCGATCTCCCTATCGACTAAGAACATGACAAACATATAAAATAATTATCACCTTACCAATTAATATGCCTTAATATTGTAATTTAAATCACTTGACTCCATTTTGAACGATTTTATTGACACCTGGAACCAACAAGGATGTGTGCCGCGCCATTTAATATGACGAGTCTCACAATTACTGACTTTAATTTAGTGATAACTAGGACAACCCCTCTAGTGATATTCAACAGGTTTTGTATTTGTATGGATACCCAAAATTGGCTTCATAAAAATCATGTCGTAATGTACTGAAAGTCCCCTCCTAAATACCAAACTCCCTCCCCTTAATACATTACATATTCTCACCCACCCTCTGTACTCTTTAAATGAAATTTCACACCCCCCCATCCTATTTTAACAATATTAGGTGAATAATCCATATCGATATATTTTACGAAGAAGCAGTTGAAGTTTTTGAACTCAGAAGATTCTGAATATTGATTTTGTTAGTTATAGACTCTTACGCATTTTTACATGAGTTTTTTTTTACTTATGTTTTTCCTCAGATATCTGGTTTAAATAAAATTAGAACTTAATCCGACTCTTTGGTCAAAATAAGATTGGATTATAATTCGATAAATGATGATTATGATTTTCTATGTATTATGGAAACGAAATACCACGTATTGTCTGTCTGATTGATTGACTAACTGACTCATCAAGATATCTTCAAAACTATAATCGGGCCATATTGAATAACTACAACTTAATCAAACGAACCAATGGTCACTGCAGTAATGGCGCAGTGGATGGAGCCTACTATGGTGCCGCCAGCACCCAGCCTTCAGCCATCCTGGTTGCCACGACAATTTTCAAATGAATTATTTAGTGGGGCAAGAGTAGTTCTCTCTTTCACTTCCACCATTCAGTGCATGAATCTATGCGGCCAATCTATGTACTCTAAATCTAATTGAAAGGTTGAGAGGGTAATTCTAGAAATGATTTCTAAAGGGTAGAAACAGCTATTAAAAAGAGTTCTTTTCTCCCATACCAATAGCATTGGCAATAGTTCAAAATTAAATTAATAAATAATAACATTCATTATTCCTTGCTAATACGCCAATCGTAGAGATGCGGACGAAGAAAATGAGTGAATAAGTGTGATGAACGTAGATTAACGAGTGTAGTATTAATAAGTTCGAATGTCCCTTAGAAAGAGCTATTAATAACAGCCAGAGCAATTACGAGACCAACAACTTTAAGTGGAATCCGAACCATGTCATATTAGTCTAATGTTAAACTAGTTAGCAAGCCTTATAATTAATCCTCTACCATTCACAACATTTGGACTCTTAACCACCACCCAAGGCATTGCCACTCAAGACTTCTCTAGAAGCGTTCAAATAGGTGACAACCTTTGAGCGGATGTCGTCGCCTACAATCTCCACAACGCTCCCTAATTAGCAAGTATCTTGGGTTACAAGTGTCGTGGCACTGAACCACGATGTCGTCTTTGATAAAACAGCAGCTGATAAACAAAAGCAAAACTATTTGTTTTTTTTAATATAGCCAAGAGGTACAGACCTCAGCTGTATTACCAATGAATACACCAAGACCGAGGTTACGCACGCGTACCGTGTAATGAGATAAGCACAAGGAGTCAACAGGGGAGTCCTCCAATACATGGAATATGAAAAAATAAATAATTGCAATCTATAAAATCAGTAGAATCTTCATGTCACAGAAAATCTTGCACCCCAATTTACTTACCGTCCCGTTTCCCAAACACAAAGTGTCTACAGCGCCCACCCGTCTTCGACTTGAAGTGACACCCCATTAACAGAGAGACTAAACAAATGTTTAATCCTAGACAGACACGAGGGTGATGTGGATGACAATTTGTGGCCACAGCAAGCCGTAACAAGATATGAGGATTATTCCCCCCCACCTTACTTAACGTGGCAGCTACCCCTCTCGAAGGAGAATGAGAATATACCCGATATAACTTGCTACACGTGATATCTTTCTACCTGCACACGTGCACAAGAAGGATGGCGGATTAGTTTTACGGATAAAATACCATTATTTTGCTATGGTTTAGTGTTTTGGACCACCTTACAGCTGAATTGATACGTAATTGAAGAGCTAAATGGTCTCTTGTATCAGTGATATGCAAATATTTTACCATCGTCGGCCTAAAGCTGTAGTTTAACCTTGTAGTTCAGAAAAGATGCTATTTCGTTAGTAAAAAACAAGAAAATCAAAGTTCCCAAATTGAAGCCTTGTGGTACTCCTGCACTGGCAACGAAGTCCTCTCAATACACTATACCAAAACGCATTTCAAATATCATATGATTTATAGGCAAGATTTTATTTACTGAATAAGGCACGTGGAAATGATTTTTATATGAAATGAGATTGCGCGTTGACGTGGGAAACGTGTCACAAGACGTTACTTTCAGTGTCACACATACAACAGTTCTTGTATGCCCAGTCATCGTGTGACGGTAGTCAGTGAAACGCGGTCACCGGGTTGTGTAAGTGGCTTCCTTCACTTGGACCAGCTGATGTCAGGTTTGTCCGATTTAACCTTGAAGTTTGCCGACAACATTACAAACCATATATGTGATTGTTAAACTGTTACAGACGTAACAGTAACCGCAATCAGATAGGTTCTTTTTTTTACTTAAATAGTTATCTGTAATCTGAAATAACTAACTGTAAGAAGGTAAGTTTATCAATTTCTTAAATTACAGGGCGTTTATTTTAAAACGCAACCCATGATTTGAAATAAAAATGACAACAAAACATAAATCTATGACACATTTTATACTATTAACATTTATTGCTACTATTTACATGATTTTAATTACATTTTTGTTCAAATAAACCAGAAGTAAATTTCTGTACACCTTTTTCAATGTTTGCTCAAAACCACGTTTCTAACCTCGACTTAATGACATAGCACGAAACCCAAATAAAGTAAACAACAATGCAACAATGTAAATCAACTGACAGCCAAGGAAGAAGAAGAATCAGAGCTACCAACCTATGAACTTGTAATTATCTTAAACCTTCATTTTATGTACTTGTAAATAGGGTTGCGTTTTAAAATAAACACCCTTTATAAGGGAACTGTGGAAATATATCATTTTTGTTTTCTTAGAATTTATTTGTGACTGCTAGAATGCAATTTGATCTATTTCTTGAACTGTAATCAAACTGTAAGGATAAAATATTTTTCTGGTATTAGAACGTTTCGGTTATTGCAAGTTTGGGCAGACAAACAACTAGAAACACAGATCCAGAGTAACTCCCAAGGGATGATAATGTACCTGAGCTTGGGTAAAGAGGACTCTTCTTTTTCTTCTCTGGGTGAGGGGGAACTGCATGGGCTTGGCGTCGGAGACGCTGCAGGCACTCAGGGCCGACATGTTGCCCATGTTCATGGAGGCTGAGCTGGAACCCATCAGTCTTGATACTGGAACAGACATATTTTATTTTAAAGTATAAAATATAAAATTAATCTTTATACTTATTTAAGAAAATTAGTTTCAAAGGTGTTAAAGTAGGCCTAACAGTAAATACAGCGGATTAATTTTTTCTCCTTTTGGTATATTTAAAAAACACAGAGAAAACTTCATCCGCAAAATTCCCAGAGTGATAAATTTAGTAATATTTTATAATTACGTTTTTCAACTATAATATGATAGGCCAACCTAACATTATCATCTGTTTATCTATATATGATATGATAGGCCATAATATGATAATATGATAAGCCAACCTAACATTAGCGCCTACCCTACAAAATGAAACAGTTTTATCAGTATCTAATTATTTGCATGGAAGAAGTGGTAGCCCTAAGTCAGACTCATGGCAAAAATACTTATATTTGCCGAAAAAAGAAGAGAGTCAATCAAAGAGGAGAAAGCAAGTAAAAGTTCCCTTCGCCAAGACTTCCGAAAATTGGAAATTGTACCATGATAACAAACTAAAAAGAAAAAAAGAAAAGGAGAGTGCTTTAAAAAGAAGAAGACTGAAAGGGAAAGTAAACAAATGAACAAAGAAAAACTTATACAAGATAGAGACATAGACAACAACAGTTATTCAAGAAGTGGCGAATAGCTAAGAATAATGAAACTAAGATGAAGCTAGCAAGTTTGACGAATAGACAGAACTATTAGCACGTTGTATTCAAATTTTGTTAATATTAATTAATATTCATTCGTAGTGATATTAGTCACATGTAGCCTATTATTCACATGTAGCCTATTATTCACATGTAGCCTATTATTCACATGTAGCCTATTATTCACATGTAGCCTATTATTTTAGACATATCAGAACCTTCCTTTTTTGTTTGTTCGTAAGTCTAATAAGTAAATAGACAAATAAGAGTGTAAAATTAGGGTTGAACATTTTTTTCTTAAATATGTGTGCAGGTAAATAGTACAGCGTAGTGTTAAAAATACATAATTAAATGATAAATATAAAAAATTACCGTAAACTTTAACCCCCGGTCAAATTCTGACTATAGTGTATCCACATATTTTCTTATAGTTTTTTGTGCGTTTTCTAGCACTTAATCTGTCAGAAAACATTGTTTACAAAACTTTAAAAGAACGCTTATCAAAATGTAGTGAATGACCAAAATGAGAAATACCCGTAGTTTTGATCCAGCAAATGACCGACTGTATAATCAATTGTTGGGTAGGATTTCGATCTTAAAATGAATAGAATTGTAAACCTTTGCACGTGTACCATCACCTTGTCAGTTCCTACCTTTCCTCAAGGATACACGTATCTAGTATATATTACCACAGATTTAGGACCTTTTCCGTCAGTTTACTACCACTAATTTAGTTAGGTTATGTTAGGTTTGCTTTGGTTAAGTTCCTAAGTTATGGTTATGGTATAGTGATTTAACGGAAAATATCTCAGATATATAAAGCTGTACATCAGTTGCAATCTATTTATAACTGCAACTTAAGTTATCGATACAAATATGAGTAAATTATTTGTTTGTATAACAGTATTTTTGTTTTATCAAAAATTGCAACCGACTTGAGTGAACTGGCCACATAATTGGAACGTCCCTTGGACGAAATGTGAGATCCTAAGAAAATAAGGCCGAAAGTGAAAGCAGTGGGTGAAAGACGGGGGAAGAGAAAACAGTCTCGTCACGCCTGGAATAAATTCAGTAACACGATCAAAACTGGCCCAAAATGTGTTTAAAACAACTACCACTAAATCAATAATTAAATCTTTATTTGAACAAATTACATTTCACATATATGAACTAGTTTATTACGTGAAAGTATAGTAAATATATATTAATAATAACAAATTTAAATATCCACAAGGATGATAGTAGATATCGATCATAGTTAACTCATTTATCATAAGAGGTAATTACTGACGTATAAAGCTGTTTTACGCCTACAGGCTATAGAGAAGAACATCCTATATACAATCTTAGGACATTACAAAGTTAAGCTTAATCATGTCATTGTGTTCGTTGGATAGTTGTGTGTATAATAAAGGAAACCATCTTGATGTTATCGTGCGATAGTTTTATGTATAGTAAATTCAACCGTATTGTTATCGTTCGATTGTTGTGTGTATAGTAAAATTAACTGTCTTATTGTTTGTTTTCGTACGATAGTTTTGTGTATAGTAAAGTCAACCGTCTTGTACTTATCGTGTGGCAGTTTTGTTTATAGTAAAGGCAACCGTTTTGTTGTTTTCGTACGATAGTTGTGTGTAAAGGCAACCGTCTTGTTGTTATCGTGCGATAGTTGTTTGTATAGTAAAGGCAACCGTATTGTGTTATCGTGTTATAGTTGTGAACATAGCAAAGGCAACCATCTTGTTATCGTGCGATATTTGTGTTTATGGAAAAGGGAATCGTCCTGTTGTTATCGTGCGTAGTTGTGTGTATGGTAAAGGGAACCGTCTTGTTGTTATCGTGCGATAGTTGTGTTTATAGGAAAGAAAACCGTATTTTTGTTATCGTGCGATAGTTGTGTTTATAGGAAAGAAAACCGTATTGTTGTTATCGTGCGATAGTTGTGTTTATAGAAAAGGGAACCGTATTGTTGTTGTCGTGCGATAGTTGTGTTTATAGAAAAGGGAACCGTATTGTTGTTATCGTGCGATAGTTGTGTTTATAGTAAAGGGAACCGTATTGTTGTTGTCGTGCGATAGTTGTGTTTATAGAAAAGGGAACCGTATATTTGTTGTCGTGCGATAGTTGTGTTTATAGAAAAGGGAACCGTATTGTTGTTATCGTGCGATAGTTGTGTTTATAGTAAAGGGAACCGTATTGTTGTTGTCGTGCGATAGTTGTGTTTATAGAAAAGGGAACCGTATTGTTGTTGTCGTGCGATAGTTGCGTTTATAATAAAGGGAACCGTATTGTTGTTATCGTGCGATAGTTGTGTTTATAGTAAAAGGAACCGTCTTGTTGTTATCGTGCGATAGTTGTGTTTATAGGAAAGAAAACCGTATTGTTGTTATCGTGCGATAGTTGTGTTTATAGTAAAAGGAACCGTCTTGTTGTTATCGTGCGATAGTTGTGTTTATAGTAAAGGGAACCGTATTGTTGTTATCGTGCGATAATTGTGTTTATAGTAAAGGGAACCATATTGTTGTTATCGTGCGATAGTTGTGTTTATAGAAAAGGGAACCGTCTTTTTGTTATCATGCGATAGTTGTGTTTATAGGAAAGAAAACCGTATTGTTGTTATCGTGCGATAGTTGTGTTTATAGTAAAAGGAACCGTCTTGTTGTTATCGTGCGATAGTTGTGTTTATAGTAAAAGGAACCGTCTTGTTGTTATCGTGCGATAGTTGTGTTTATAGTAAAGGGAACCGTATTGTTGTTATCGTGCGATAGTTGTGTTTATAGTAAAGGGAACCATCCTGTTGTTATCGTGCGATAGTTGTGTTTATAGAAAAGGGAACCGTCTTGTTGTTATCGTGCGATAGTTGTGTTTATAGGAAAGAAAACCGTATTGTTGTTATCGTGCGATAGTTGTGTTTATAGTAAAAGGAACCGTCTTGTTGTTATCGTGCGATAGTTGTGTTTATAGGAAAGAAAACCGTATTGTTGTTATCGTGCGATAGTTGTGTTTAGAGAAAAGGGAACCGTATTGTTGTTGTCGTGCGATAGTCGTGTTTATAGAAAAGGGAACCGTATTGTTGTTATCGTGCGATAGTTGTATTTATAGTAAAGGGAACCGTATTGTTGTTGTCGTGCGATAGTTGTGTTTATAGTAAAGGGAACCGTATTGTTGTTGTCGTGCGATAGTTGTATTTATAGTAAAGGGAACCGTATTGTTGTTGTCGTGCGCTAGTTGTGTTTATAGTAAAGGGAACCGTATTGTTGTTGTCGTGCGATAGTTGTGTTTATAGTAAAGGGAACCGTTTTGTTGTTGTCGTGCGATATTTGTGTTTATAGTAAAGGGAACCGTATTGTTGTTGTCGTGCGATAGTTGTGTTTATAGTAAAAGGAACCGTCTTGTTGTTATCGTGCGATAGTTGTGTTTATAGGAAAGAAAACCGTCTTGTTGTTATCGTGCGATAGTTGTGTTTATAGTAAAGGGAACCGTATTGTTGTTGTCGTGCGATAGTTGTGTTTATAGAAAAGGGAACCGTATTGTTGTTGTCGTGCGATAGTTGTGTTTATAGTAAAGGGAACCGTATTGTTGTTGTCGTGCGATAGTTGTGTTTATAGTAAAGGGAACCGTATTGTTGTTGTCGTGCGATAGTTGTGTTTATAGTAAAGGGAACCGTATTGTTGTTGTCGTGTGATAGTTGTGTTTATAGAAAAGGGAACCGTATTGTTGTTGTCGTGCGATAGTTGTGTTTATAGTAAAGGGAACC
This sequence comes from Stictocephala bisonia, assembly GCA_035578905.1. Lineage (NCBI taxonomy): Eukaryota > Metazoa > Arthropoda > Insecta > Hemiptera > Membracidae > Stictocephala > Stictocephala bisonia. Next base: position 235,230 of record JAQJVL010000335.1, on the reverse strand, counting down.
GTATTGTTGTTGTCGTGCGATAGTTGTGTTTATAGTAAAGGGAACCGTATTATTGTTGTCGTGCGATAGTTGTGTTTATAGAAAAGGGAACCGTATTGTTGTTGTCGTGCGATAGTTGTGTTTATAGTAATGGAATGCGTATTGTTGTTATCGTGCGATAACGTTTTACAATACAAGAAACTATTTTTATGCACTGTATGTGAAAAGTAACCATTTTGTTGTTTTGATGAAACATTTTTTGTAGTTTTAAGTTTTTTAATAAGGATGTTTTATATTTCATTGTTTTACAATTCGTTGTTTCGTTCCCATTTTCAGTTGTTCAAGACTTCCTCGTCATAAAACAATTACCTCCAAACTCCGGAAGCAGGTTCACCGACCGCCATTGGAGGCTAACCGCGGTTTGATGAGACGAAGGTGGAGAGATTTTGCGTCTGACAGACGCTCAATTCCAAGTCAGTCAGTTGTAAAATTGGGATCACAAAGAGAGAGAGCGCAGCTGCTAGGAGAGAAGGGGGAGGTTCCCCTCCTCAACCCCTCCAAGCTGTTACCAGGCTACAGTATCGAGTACATCGGATCAAGCATAATTCGATACACATGTACACTTAGTTTGATTTCTCAAAACCTAAATGGCTGAAGAAACCTACTCGTGTCTGATAATTAATCTCCATTCATTGATTTTCGAAAGTAATATATTTACTATTTTATATTATATACAACTGCTATTTTGTCATTTTTCCTTTCATGAGATAACATTATTTTCGATTATCTTTCAATTCCAATCGATCTCTACTATAACTCATATACTGCCTTGTTAAATAATTACTTTTCGCTTGGAAATCAAAACATAGACTATGCAAGAAAATTACTTTAAAATTTTGTCTACAAAGAAGATTCTCAAAAAATATATGCAACAATATTATAGAAGAGTTGTTTAGTTTACAACAAAATAAACGGTTATATAGTTTAATATAAAATATAATTATATTCGTGATACATTAACGAATTTTTAGTGTATATATATAATATTTATATATATATATATATATATATATATATATATATATATATATATATATATATATATATATATATATATAATAATAATTATACATAAAATATAAAGACTAACAATAGTTTGTATTTCTAGTTTAATAAATAAAGGTTTGCAATGCTGTAGGGTACTGAATTGGTTACTTATTGCTTTTTTTTGAAGAAGTAAGATTTCTTGCACTCTGCCACAATTATCCCAACACCTACAGTGTACCCGCCCTTACACGTACAGTGGTATTGACCCACCCGCTCACCCATACACTTTAATAGAAGTGTAAAGTTGATACACAGTAAAGAAATTGTCAAAATTCCGGTACTTTTTCCAACAAGTATAAAAATTACTAACGCTTATTATACAAAATTTAAAAATACATATGCTATAATGTTCAATTAAACGAGCAACAAATTGTGTGATTAGATTTTTCATAGATTTTTTAGTAAACAACCTTCTAAATTGGGTATACATAAATTTTGCACCGACATTAATAGTTAGTTAATAACAGACTTAAGCCACAGAAAAACGTGGCCAGGTTCATCTAGTAATATGGGATACCCCTGCACGCTTCACGTGCCAACCTCGTCACTCGATGCGCTGGTTACACCTCGGCCTGTGATTTTTGTTACTACAAATAATAGTAGGTTAACTGTATAATGTAAAATCACAATATTAAATATATTTACAGTATCTCACTCACACTACGTGCGTTGCTACCAATTTATTAGTATAAACATCCAATGGTATTAATTAGCCTATTTCAAACGTGTTCATTTAATTTGTTTTTGTTTAACAGCTAGAGATTAAAAAATTAAAATAAATAAATAATAGCATTAGAATACCATAGAACCCAAGTCCAGTAGAGCGTAGCCTTACAATCGAATGTGAGTAAAACCATACTTACAACCTTCCCTGATTTAACATTATGAAAGATCTGACCTCCTCAATATTACAAACACCATTATTTACATTCCAACAGCTGTTAACACTTTTTGGAAATCATTATTTAAATTTGATCAGCTGTTATTTTTCGATTCATTTCCATCTCTCTCCATGTTATTCTTATGACCGAAAAACATACTCTGATGGCTTCCCATAACCCCCAGTGAGCAAATATTGAAGAAATAAGACTTTATTACACCTCTAAAAAAGAGACAAATACTTTGAAACCTTAGTCGTTTAAATTGGTCAAGAAATAAGGGATGAGCTGCGTTGGCAAAAAATGGCTTCACGTATTATGAATAACTCAAAAAATTAAATTATCTATGGAAAGAGAATAAAGTTGTTGTGAAATCGTATAAAATATGGAAACACTTTCACAGCAACTTTATTTTTTGAAGTTATACTTCTTTGCGCCCGTTAGACACTTTGGGATGGGATGTTGCTCGAGAAACCGCGTCACGCTGAAAATTAAGAACAAATTTTTAAGAACTATCGATTAATCGATTGTTAATCGAAGAAATTTAATCGAAGAAATTACTGATAATGATAATATAGGTGTATAATATAATAATGAAGTCACGTATAATATATTGAAGATAAATATATTGAATAATATTGAAAAATGTTTTATATTTCATTTATATATCCTGTCTGTTTGTGTGCGTGAGTGGGTGTATGAGAATGGCCAAAGAAGTATAACTTCCACCGTGTGGTCCGACGCACACCCAATTTTTTTCCATAAATAATTTGATAATTTAATTTGTTTTAGTTAATTATGTTCCATAAAGTATAATTTTTGATGAAAATAAATTACTTAAAATCGTTAAATAGTGGAGAAATAATATTGTTCTAATTATTTCTTTTGAAATTGAAATTACCTCTACTCTGGAAATGATTGACCTTTCAAAGTCCAGTTTGTGGTAATTAATTTTTATTGAATATACCTTTAATTTGATACCAACTCGACATAGGCTTATATTACAGATTTTCGTTCAAATCCACGTGGGCCGTCCCTCCAAAAAGTTTAAATGGCGTCAAAAAGTGTATTCTTTATAACCATGATGATGTACAAGACTTTATTTTTACCGGTGAAGTCATAAAAAGTTGTGAAACCGTTTCCATATTTTTTCTATATAGATTATACAAAAATGAAAAGCACGTTGGCCGTGTGAGTTTGCAGATATTGTTGTCTGGTCCAGTCATCCCTTGAGGAAGGACCTTGCGGTCCCCGGTAGCTGTTGTTTTAGGACTGCTACCTGTCCGCCCAGTCATCCCACCTTGGTGGTCCTCCCGACCTCACACGTAACCTCCATTATGTAAACGTCTTCCTTGTCAACAACGTGGGTTCACTGTAATTACGGCTTTCGAACAGAGTTAATTGACGTACACAAAAAATAACAAACAACATTTGAGGTTAAGTCTTTAATCAACCTAAAACACAGTTCTGTAGCCTACTTACTATATGGGTATATACGCCTACTTTATCTAATTTTGTTCTATTTTGCCATTGGAACTTTCAAATAAGAAACTAAAGTCGATTTCTTATAACCATAGTGAACATCTTAGTGACAGTTACCACTAATAAAAAAGTAAAATTCATATTGCTTTTAGTGGGGAGAGACGCCCAATTAGATACAACTCCCCTCGCCTGTTTAGACGAGCCCAATTTTTTTTGTAGGCTGTTGACCAGCGATTTAACGTGACTTCCGAACCAAGCGAGTGGGACGGGTAAACACTTATATTATCATTGGTCACATTGGGAATCGAACACAAACCCTCCATCTTGGCCCTTTATCTACGACCGCCATATTCACCACTAATGTATTTATTATCGAAGATATTCATCACTATCGGTCCAGAAGTTATGTGCACCTGAGTTTGAAGCTTCTTTTATAATGAACTAAGAGGACTATAAAACATTTCATCACACTGTGTTTTTTTTTTTTTTGTTTTTTTTCAATCATACGTCACGTAATATGCATTATAAAATTATATTACGAGTTTTAATATATTTTATCCTAGTTGGAACAAAAATGGTACAGGAATTTGAACTAGTTTTCACTGTACATCAAATTTACACAGCTATAACTAAAACTTCCGTTGATGTAATGCATTAATTTTAATATCTGATTAATAGGAATGTTTTCTGAATGAGTTATAAATTTAAAAATTTTAACTTTTCGAGAAAAAAGTTCTTATAAAATCCTAAAACTGTGTTTTCTTGGCTTTTGGTGATCATAAAATTAATATCTTACTCTTGTTGTAATCCTTATGCCATTTAAAGTTACGATACATTACTTTAAAATGTGTAGACTAAGTAAATGCAGTTATTTTAAATGGATTTAAATTAATTTAAAACAACTTTAAATTGATAAATATATATATTTATTTCAATAAATATAAAATCACTGCATTTACTTACACATTTGAAAGTGATGTATCGTAACTTTAAATGGCATAAGGATTACAACAAGACCAAGATATTAATTTTATGATCACCAAAAGCCAAGAAAACACAGTTTTAGGGATTTGATAAGAACTTTTTTCTCGAAAAGTTAAAATTTTAATATTTATAAATCTTATAGAAAACATTCCTATCAATCATATATTAAAACATAAATGCAATACATCAATGGGTTTTTGAGTAATAACTGTAAATTTGATGTACAGTGAAAACTATTTCTAATTCCTGTAACTTTTTTGTTCAAACTAGGGTAACATATATTAAAACTCGTAATATAATTTTATAATGCATATTTCATGACCTATGATTGAAAAAAGAAAGAAAAAAACAATGGTGTGATTAGATGTTTTGTAGGCCTCTTAGTTCCTTAGAAAGTAATCTTCAAACTCGGGTGCACATAATTTCTGGGCCGACAGTAGTTAGTTGTAGTCATCTTATAACTTTTCTAAAGGATTTCGTTTGAACCCTTAA